>CM070035.1:130655692-130688076 GCA_036250615.1 Ptychadena robeensis
TATTCATACTTGGGATGTTGGCAAATTTACTTGTCCTAATGGGGGTTCTCCCACTGATTCCTTAATTTTTTTTTGTTTAAAGAACTGTACATGATTGAGTATGTGAGGAATGGGTCTATTGTGTCTATTTTAAATATTTAACAATTTTTTTCAGAAAGCAGGACACCCTTTTTTTTTACTACATTGCTGCTTGCTGTACTGTACAGGCTTTACACATGTAGTTAGATGTAAAAAAACTGCAGAGGGATATAGCATTTGGTTTTTTTTTTAAATAGAAAATTTGCTGCAATTATTAACTAGCTTAAACTAAAGTACAGGCTAAGAGAGTCACAGTATGAGTCCTTTAACACTATACGTACTGTGTCGCATTTTTGTTTTTTTAATGCATGTGTTTTTACAGTACTGTGTTTTCTCATAGAAAAGCATTTTTTTTAAAGGACACCCTGCTGTACACATTTTTGATGCTCTGTTCAAGAATGCAAATGTGTCAAACGCAAGCCTTATAGCAGTGGTTCCCAAACTTTCCTTGCAGGGCCCCCCTTTTCTGCTTAGGAACATTATCGAGCCCCCCTCCCTATTCAAACACAGGTTAAAAATGAGGGCCAGCAGCCCCCTGGAATACCTTCGCCTTTGGGCCAAAATCGTCCGGCAAATCGATATAAGCCAATACGGCAGAACTAGAACAGCCACTGTTGCATGACAGGTATGTGGATCGGCTCTGTCGGGTCACCTCCAAAGGAATGTGTTTAGCACGAGAGGGTGGTCAGTGTGACAAAGCAGAGAACACCGTAGAGACTGGCCCACAAAGGGTTCCCTGTGGATTTTTATCTGATTGACCGTGCGTGATGACGTCAATTTGGCGAAAAATCTTATAAAACATCTAAACGTGTATGGGGGGGCTTCAGGCACCTAAAATGTTCTAGTATCTTGCTGCTTGCAGGAAAAATTTTACAAAATAGTTCATAGCACAGAAACTAGTGGTACCATAAAAACCATACATTTCTACTGCCTTTCCTGCCATCTGGTGTTACAGAAATGTTGTGATTTTCAACTAGAATTTTATCTGTACATCATTTGTGCTGAATTAATGTAAGTTGTGCTTTGTAATACATTCATAAAAATAATGAAGAAATTACACACAGGAAAAAAAAACAAAATTCAGGGAATAAAAATATTGAATGTCATCAAGGGGGAAAAATATTGTAATACAGACAGTTGCTTTAAAAGCACCCAATACTTGGTGAGAGCTCCTTCTGCATACTTCTGAATAACTGCATCACTTGTTGCTTGGATGAGATCAGCCTCGAATTTTGCACAAGACATATATTTGCTATCAGGGTTTATGTCAGGTGAGTTCACAAGCACAGTGGTGCTGTTGTCCTTAACCTGGTATTGGAACTTTGACAGTGTGGGCAGGTGCCCTGACTCCAGCTGCAGTCCACCTCTTCTGAATTTTAAATTGAATGCACAATGCTTCACAATCCTCTCAAGGCTGTGGCTATCCCTGTGGCTTTTACAGTATTTCCTGCCACATTTCTTTACTTTCACTTAACATTTCATTTACATGCTTGGATACAGAGCTCTGTATACTGCCAACAAAAACAATTGACAATTAATTACCTTTTGTGGCTTTGTGGGGGGAGTCATTTACTTTCTTCTGGCCAAATGTAAAGTCTGCAGTCTTCCCCATGATTTTGTGGCATGTTTTGACTAAAGCTAGGCATACACGGCTCGATATTGTAATTGATTTGAGCACAATCGAGCGCCGTGCACGATCACAGCCCCGATTTTGCTTGAATCGATTACAAAATTTGGGCCATCCAGGCTTTCTTTGAGTGGGATCTACCGATCCTGCTCAAAAAACAGGTTTCCAACATGTTGGAAAACCTTGTTCGATTTCCGCCATAGATTCATGATCAAACTCCGCCCGAACTGGCTTCGGGCATAATGCCAAGGAGGTTAAACTCCCTAGCGCTCTGCTGAGGTCCAGATTTCTGTACCAAATGTGCACCGTAGACTTAAATGGAATTTTCTTTATGTTGTAGGCCTGTAACTTTCCAAATGATGTCCGTACAAGGGTCTAGTAGACATTCGGAATATAATAATGTTGGACACTTATGTAAAGAAAATTACTTTAAAAAAATTATACGGAACTATTGAAAATAAATGTATAAAAAGGTATCATTTAAATGATAAAATCTTTAAAATACTATTAAAATATTTATATTTTGTTTACAATAAAACTGTAATTCAAATGGAAATGTGTTTTGTGGTGTTTTTTTTTTTTTTTTGTACTTTGAATTGTGTTGGATACCTTTATCACTGTATCCAGATAACTTCAAAGGGTCACATCTGGGTAATCACTGAAAACAGGTTTCAATCTCCCGCCGCCGGCCTAATGTGACGTCATCACATCACTCAGGGGGACATTGGCTTCCGGGAAGAAGCCGGTTCAGAAGATCTGAGTCACTGGTACTGCGCAGATTGGTGGGTTTGTGCTGCTGGGGCTCCAATCTCCGCCAGACGGTCCTGTCTCATCCCGTGCAGTACTAACAGGACAGTGCTGGAGGAGATGTTGGTATCAGGAATGGCAGGGGGGTTAAATACTTTTTGTATTGGCATGGCAACTGTCTTCTGGTTGTTGCCCTGTGTTGTAGCCCTGCAAGGTATGTTCCTTGTGGATCCTTTATGAGGTGTACCAAAGAACAGTGCAAAGGACAAAAAACATAGGCCACAGTTATAAATAAACCTTAATAAAAGTGTGTGTGTGTATATATAAAAATACATTTATATTCTGATAAATCCACAACCTCCTGAATGTCTGAATACCAATGTTAGTGAGTTTGTTTTGCAATTTGAGCATTGTTCTAATCCTACCTCCACACTCTCCAATGAAGAAGACCTCCTGAGAGAACTTTTTTTCTTGTTCTTGCTTTGAGTCTCTTGTAGATGCTTGTTGGCCTCATTTTCTGCAGCTTCACGCTCAGGTTGACTGCGACGGCCATATTTCTTGGTACCTTTCACAAATTTTGGTTTTACTTCATCTGGAATAACTAAGCAACAAATTTATCACTTTGTGATAACTGCATCCACCTATCTAGAAATAACAAAGTATACAGATCAGAGAAGCCTTACCTGGCTCCAAATAACTACTTTCATCGTCATCTTCAGATATGCTGATGTCAATTGTTGATGAAAGAACAGCTACAAATCCTTCTTTGAATTCCTCAAAATTAACCTAAAAACACAAAGAAAAAAATCAATTTGTAGTGCCGTAGGTAAACAATAATTGCACATGCTTATACAAAAAAAAAATAATTGTCTAAACATTATAATTTAAAATTTTGTATGAACATAATTTACACGTCTTGCTTTCATGCTAGATAAAGGAATATTTGTGCATGCGGCACCTGCATTAAGCCACCCATACACCTTTAGATCACTCCATACAATTTCCTTTAGATCTACCAACAACTATGTAGTATAGTGGCCTCCCTGACAGAATACATAGTAATTGGAAGGTTTAAGCCCCCCCCCATACACCTTTAGATCACTCTATACAATTCCCGTTAGATTTACCAACACCTATGTAGTGCAGGGTCCTCCCTGGTGGAATTGAAAGGTTTAGAAAGCTCCTCAGAACTTTTATGGTAAGATTGTAAAGTGTATGGGGGCCTTAATGCAATATTATTGCAGCTTTAAGTGAATTACAAATTTACAATACACTAATTATATGAAAATAAAATGCTCTATACGAGCCCATTTCCTAAATAAAAGGAATGTTTTCTCCATAGTAACACATATTTGCCAATGGCCAATATTTCACAAATTCTGCCAGGGAATGTAACCTAATGAGAAAACCCAAAGTAAAAACAAAAAATTATTGATGCAAAAGTTGCTGCAACAGTTTAACATGTTTACGTAGGCAAAGTCTTGTGTGTCACAAATGAATAACTGAAAAACATAATATAAAGATGGTTACACATTGTGAAATGTAGCGGCCACATCAATGTTATTCTTACAAGAGTTTCAAAAAGGAATCCTGTATGTTTACTCTTCTCAGTGAGACACATAGCAAATAAAGTGGTTTGAAATGTTCTTTATTGTTACACCAACACAAACTTCTTTACAATCAGGACTGTAACCACCTATTAGTAAAGATCCCTATGTTCAGGGACTGCCAAAGACAAACTATGTTGTTTACTTCTTTTCTTGTCTTGGTATTTCAAATAGAAAGAAACTTTGTACTATATCGCTTTATAACCAAAGCCATTTCAGGCCTATGCATTCCCGCAGTAACTTCAGTTCATATTTCAATATGCCAAACCTCAACATTTTGTTCGCAGACACTAACCAAAATTTTTATGGTTAGAACTGCCTACCTCATTGGTCAATGGAGGGTAGGAAATCATTATTAGAAGCATCTCCTTCCCTCCAGACATCAAGGAAGAAAGGTGACAGTGACATGTTTAATTGCCATTAGGAACTATAATTCCTACAATGCAGTAATGCACAATGTGTGCTGGTCCCACTATTCCCAATATATGTGCGCATAGGCACAACCCCATCTCCCCCAGCGAGCAGGGGAGACGAGACTCAGAGATCCAAAGTCCCACCTCATTTACAAGCAACTCCACATCCCCCCACAAAGCATATTGTCCTGTCAATTTCAAATGGATACCTAATACAACATACCATTGTGAGCATCAGTGTATAATACATACAATGCTTCACTCTTTTCTCCCTTTCCCATACTAAATGTCATATATGCCAAAAAATATGGGAAACAGCCTAACACTTCATCTGTAAATGTTTTTTGTTGTTGATTAATTTACAACTGTTAAACAAACTTAAAAGGTACTGAAAGGCATTTTCTTCATTTGCTCTGTTGTTACACTATATATTTACTTCCTAAAACCAATAAAGATTTTGACAAAAAAAAAAAGCACTGCATTAGACTGGGGTATGAAGTGCACCCTTAGGTTAAATTAATACAGTAATGAATGAAGAAGGAAAAAAAAAATTATATTAATAAATATATATAGTTTTGGAAATAAAACAAAGTAGGCAGGTCTGGTCCATGCAGTATTCACTCTATATTCCTCCAGCTAAGACAAAAGGCCAGTGATAGGATATTGCAGGGCTGAAACTTTAGCATGTGTTTATACCAGTGGTGCCCAACTGAGTTGATTTAGAGGGCCACAAGTGCGGCCCTCAGCATCACTAAAGGGCCGCACATAACATTTTTAATCTATACTGACTTGTATAAGCATTTTATAATTAAAACAATTACAGCAGGCAAAGCTAGAAGACATTATTTATGTTTAAAATTATACTTCAAGCATTAGGGAACACTGTAGTGTGGTAATGCACATTTTGTGTCATGTACATCGTAATAGGTTATGTGCCTCATAGATATCATCAAAGCATTTTCTCAGGTTATGTTCCACAATATATATCACCCCCGTTCATTGGTGGAATAGTGGGAGCATAGGAACTCGCCTGTCTGCTGATCCCCTGCCAACACTTAAGCAGGAGAGGCGAGAGACTTGCTCAGGTACCATCTGGGTCACATACTCCTATCATGTAAGTTTATCGCCTCTCCTCCTCTTCCCAAACTTGGAAGATCCCAGACAAGGAACTGTAAGCTCCTATGCCCTATGCATTAAAAATTTGCTTTTGGGGGCCGCAAGTAGAGGACTGAGGGGGGCCGCCAAAGAATGCCCAAAGGGCCGCAGGTTGGGCACCTAGGGTTTATACACTAATAGTATTCATTCAATGAACCCACTAACCAACTTATGGAGAGACACATTTTACAATTTGGCACTAACAACTTACCTACGAGCACCTATTTACATATGGGAGGAGATCGGAGTCTGTGTCACATAATTGTTTTTATTGCAATGCAGAATGTTAATAAAAAAACACAACTGCTATCTAAATAGCCTCAATTTACCCTGCTGGTTGGTCTGTGTTATGGTACGGGTACTGTTGGTGCCAATACAGCTAAAATCTCCCTACTGGCAGTGGCCTTTTGGCTTGGCAGGAGGGAAAGGAACAAATCCCAGTCTTCTTTTATCTAGAGCCATCGCTCCCAGGATGTTTGGGACTAGAAACATATTATATATTTTACATATTTGGACTATAAGATGCACAGAAATGTTCCCATTGATTTTAATGGTAAAAAGTATGTCTTATGGTCTGTAAAATGAGGTAGGTTTACAATTCTACCTACCAGTTTGTAGATTTGTCATTTTATCTAGCTATTGTTATGAGCCATACAACTCAGCTAGTTAGCAAATTACAGTAGTACTTCCCCGTTAACGCGTCACAAAACAAAAAGTGGCATGGTAGTTGCAAACTACAAATGCTTTGCACACTTATGCATGTAGCACCATTTGGAAACAGAATGCAACTGCGTTCTTGGGTGTGCCTCTGTATTTAGGTTTTTGAGTTCTATTCTAAAGTGAACACAAATTCACTCTGAGACAAAGACCAGGCAAACCTCTGCATTATCTAGAAATCTACCTTCCATGCACCTGCAAGCCCTTAAATTGAGAGTACCCAAACTCTGCCATGATAGTAGGCCAGAGGGCACAGTCAGAGCAAGCTAATGGATCTGTTTTACCATTATCCCCACCCTAAATAAAATAGCAAAGCTGATTTGATAACAAATTAGTTAATAATTTGAATTAAGATAAACTAAATTAGATAAACTAGTAGTCTAGTTTAGTCCGGACAAAAAATATTACCCTGGCAAAGTGATCATTGCCCAGTAGTGTTTGCAGGAGTAATGGGAGCTGTGCGTCCAGATGGAGCTTGTGACACAGATCTGTCAGCTCATCTTTGTCCAGGTATCCCGTGCCTGTGGTGTCACAGCTGGTAAAGACCTCCTGTAGCTGGGACACGTATTTGTTCTCCTCTTCCTTGTCCATCCCATAGCAAACTAAAGGAAAATAAAATGAAACACCGTCAGTATAAAGTTTACAGCGCATGACACGTTATGCATTTTATCTATAAAATAAGGAATCGGAATGTTCCATCTACTCTGCCAGATCTACTGTGCCTCAAACAAAACACATTTTCCTGCCAGGCCCACTGGGTCTCCCACAAAATGAAGAACCCAACAAACTTTAGTGTTCCACAGTTCCAAATGTTCTATTAGATCTGTGAGTGCTCTTTCTCATTAGCCGTGCTGCAACTGTAATACAGCAGCCTTGGAAACATTAATGCAAGGTATACAGGTTTTCATCCATTCACATTGGCCCGGCATTTGCAGTTCCAGTAACGTGCAACTGCAGGATTATTTCTGTTTTGTGCAAATTTGCAGAACAATTCATTGAAGCAAACATGAGCAAAAGTACAAGAAAATATATCCTTCAATAAATGAATTTATAATATACAAAAGATATTTAATTACATAAACCAGTAAAAATGCTGCACCTCCTCCCCGATGTATGATCAGTGGCGGTTTAAGGCATGGGCAACATGGGCATTTGTTTCCAATGACCAGATGTCTCTCCCACAGTGCCCGCCTGTCCGCGCTGCCGGTGGGGGAGAGAGAAGGAGTAGAAGAGTCCATAAGTCTCACCTGACCAGCATACTTGGTAAATATGCCTGTCTGAGGACCTTTTTTTATGATAGGTTCACTTTAAAGGAAACGTGCAATAACACAGTGAGGTTACTGTTGCTGACCTCTACTGCAAATTCTAGTTCCTTGGCTGCAATGTTGTTCACGTGGCTTCAAAACCATGTGACCAACTCATCTATAGAATGTATGGAGATGAGGAATTCTTATTAGGCTTTACTCATGTGGAGTCCTGAACTTATTTAACTAAAAGTAACCAGTCGCCTATATACACTATACTATCTACTATATACTATACTATATATACTAAATAAAGGGGACATGCTTGTTCATACTCATTTACTTCTGATTACAGGTTTTCTTCCAGTGACATCATTGTAGCTGACCCCTGACCCACTGACAGCCTTCAGAGATTTCCACGCTGCACCACGATAATCATTGTGGCATGAAGCAAAGGGAATGCTTTTCCCTGTAATTCAACTGCTATTTTAAGTGAAGCTCAGCATCCTGAATACTATGTCAGCACATTTTTTCATGCACAGTGCCCAAATTCAGTATAACCAAATAGATCAAAACCACAAAGCTGTATGGGGTCTGCTCCACTACGTTTTGCTGAAAACTTGCCAAAACCTGGTAGGTCACTCAGCAGTTTTGGCTGCAGCTCAGCCAATACTGCTGAGATCTGCAATTGTAAATAAAAAACTCTCTCTGACAGCAGGAGGGGCGCTTTTACTGAGTGCACCCCTCCCACTGCCTTAGGTCATTGCGGCTCAATGGGATTTGGGACATCTCTCCCATGTAGGAACTCATCTTCCCAGTCTCGCAAGACTTTTGTTTTGAGAGTGTGTCTCCCGTCCAGAGACACATCTCATCAAGCAGCCGATTTTGTTTTTGTGAAGCAGTTTCCCAGCATCTGAACTGCTGACAGGTGTGTATTGTGTCTGTTTAATGTATGTGTTTTGTTTTCTTTGTGTTTAAAACCACTTAAATTGCCACATCTTTTTTACACACACAAATAATTTTGAATGGGCGCAATTTTTACATGTTCTACAGGGAGTGCAGAATTATTAGGCAAATGAGTATTTTGACCACATCATTCCTCTTATGCATTTGTCTTACTCCAAGCTGTATAGGTCTGTGTGTGTGGCTACTACAATTAAGATTATTAGGTGATGTGCATTCTCTGTGATGAGAAGGGGTGTGTCTTGACATTGCAACACCTATATTAGGTGGCATCAATTATTAGGCTCAATTCCTTCCTTGAAAAATGGTCAAAAGAAGGATTGACATGCTTAGAAAAGTCAAAAATAGTGAGAATCTTGCAGAGGGATGCAGCACTCTAAATTGCAAGCTTCTGAGCGGATCATCGACAATTCAAGTGTTCATTCAAAATATGTCAACAGGGTCGCCAAGTAATGGTGTGGAATGGCACCAACCAAAAGGCGCCAAAATAACTGCCACTGAACTGAGAAAAGTCAAGCTGCAGTGCCAATGATGCCACTTGCCACCAGTATGGACTAAGATTTCAGCAGCTTGCCAACATCACTGGAGTGCCAAAAAGCACAAGGTGTGCCATACTCTAGAGACCCTGGCTGAACAGACGACACCACTTAAACAAGACAAACAGGAAACGTCAAGAAGGGGCCAAGAAATATCTAAGATGATTTTCTAAGGTTTTATGGACTGCTGAAATGAGAGTGGTCTTGGGGGATGGGCCAGATGGATGGGCATGTGGCTGCATTGGTAAAAGGGCAGAGAGCTCCAGTCCGATCAGACGCCAGTCAATGTGGAGTAGGTTTGGGTGGGTTCATCAAAGATGCGGCTTGTGTGGGGCATTCGGTTGAGGATGGAGTCAATGTCAACTCCCAGTCATTCTTGCCAGTGTTCCGGAAAGACACCTTCTTCAAGCGTGGTACAGCAAGAAGTCTGCATGCTTTTAAGAAAAAATGATTTGCATTGCAGGACAAATGCTCCATCACAGAGTAAAGAGTACTCCACAGCGTGGCTGGAAGAAAGGGTATAAAAGAAAAAAGCTATGACATGGCCCCTCCTTGTTCACCTGAGTCTGAACACATTTCGAGAACTGTGGCCATCATCAAATGTGTGTGCTTTTACCAAGGAGGGGACAAACAGTTCACATCTTCTGAACAGTGTCTGTGGAGGATGTGGTTGCTGTGCACGCACTGTTGAGGTGAACAGATCACAACATGAAGACTCCATGGATGGCAGGCTTTGAGTGTCCTTGACAAAGACAGGGCTATCTGGTCATGCTTTGTTTTTGCATGTCAGAAAAGTTATTGTGGAAGTTTGAAGAGGTTTAGATGGTTTCAGTAGGTTAAAAATAAAATAAATTGAAACTGGGTATAAAATTTGTTTTTTGTTAAGTTGCCGAATAATTAGCACGTAATAGTCACCTGCCACACACAAGATATCCCCTAAAATAGCTAAACTAAAAACAAACTAAGAAACACTTCCAACCAATATTAAGCTTTGATATTACTGAGTTTTTTGGGTCATTAAGAACTGGTTGTGTCTAAAATTATTCCTCAAAAATACCACTTGCCTAATAATTCTGCACTCCCTGTATAAATTGTGCTGGGAATGCGATGCGTGCAGATCATAGCCATGCTCCCATTTAATGTGAATGGGGTGCGTACAGACATGCCCACTACGATTTTTGGCATCTTGGCAAATCATAGAGGAGCCCTAGCCTAATGATTAACAGAATATTTCTCTGGCTACATATATAATAACACAGCTGTAATAAACACTACAGATGGTCGAATTTTAAAAAAAAATTTATTCGACCATTTCAAGTGTTTATTACAGTTACAATTTGTAGTTAATTGCAAAGTCACTGAACATGGTATCATCACCAAACTTGCTGGAGATGTAGAGAAGGTTCCAGGGTATACTACAAAAAAGTACTGCTCTAACACAAATAGTTTTTGCATAAATTAAGTTCAAAGTCAAGTAAAAATTTCAACTTTTACCTTCATTTTTGCAAAAATGACACATGCTAGAGAATTTAGAAAAAAATGTACCCACAACTTTTCACTGCATTTTCAGCAATTTTGGCGATGATACCATGTTTAGGGGCTTCACAATCAACTAACAAACTCGACTAGTCGAAAAAATTCGACCAATTTTCTCTTGCAGTGTGACAATTGGCAAAAGGCACTGCTTGAAATATATAAAATGGTAATTGGGGAATTCATAAATAAAGATGGATTAAAATAGGTAACACAAAGGATTTGTGTGAAGAAAAGAAAGGTGGCACAAGAATACATTGAGCATCAGGGTGATTATATCCTTAAAATTTCAAAGATGTAAGTACATAAGAACAAAGTCAGGCAACAGGCACTGGAGGCAACAAAGCGACAACGCTGACAGGGATGACTGCACTCATGGAAAAGAGATTAATCTTCAAACGGAATTGGAAACGGAGATGGGGTGAGAAAGAACAGGCTCCTACAGGCAGTGCTGCAGTCATGCAAAGACTAAGAAAGCAAAGAATAGTCAAGCTGAGGTTTGCTGAAGACTACAGGAACTGGAATGTAGAGGATTGGAGTATGGTCATCCTCTCTGAGGAGTCCAATTTTCAGCTTTACCCAAGTACTGGACCTTTCATAGTTAGAGAGAGACTTGGAGAAAAACCAGCAAGCCACAGTGCCACTCACCAACTGTAATAGGAGGAGGAGGGTCAGTAATGGTCTGGGGGGTTTAGCAAGGCTCGAATCAAACCAAACACAAAAACATTTGTTTCCTTCTGCTAAGACTATGTTCAGCATCTCAGAGGATTGGTATATCCAGCAGGGAAATCAAGGTCTGGATGGGGGTTCACCATCCAGCCTAATCTCCAAATTTATTGATGGATAGTCACACTTCCTGAGAAGTTGTCTTCTCTTGCATGTGACCGAATTATGTGTGCCTAGCAAGGTAAAGGCACTACTAGTACTAGAAAACAAGACAAAGCTTTTCAGTTTAATGCTTTTATTTATTTATTTATTTAGTTATTTCTTTCATTTTCTTACTTATTTTGTTATTTACTTGGTTGGAGGACATCAGGGGTTTCCCCAGGACCCTGTCAGTGCAGCAGTCAGCTACTCAGGGATAGGACGGTGAAGCCTTCACCTTTCGGCTCTCGGCATTCCATAATGTACTCCTTGTAGCTTATTTCAGTTAATTAATTTTACATTATTACCCTTCACGCACTTCATTTCCCTGCAATCAATTTTTAACAGGTGCTCATGCCCATTATCTGGAAGGTGATGCTATAGCTCTACTACTGTTTATTGTGTATGCTGGTGGATATGTGTTTACTTATGGAGGTGGCCAAGGCGGGTGGGGAAGTTGGGGTTCAGTTTTATGTTTTGGATTGTTTGTATGTTTCTTATGGTCCTCTTGAGATACAACTTGAATTGGAAATATGTCACCCATAAGCTGTATATATCAATGACTATGTCCATGCAATTTTTTGTACTTTCTTCAAATCCTAATGAAAAGCCCCTGAATAGCCCAATCAATAATTATGGAGCTTTACGTTCTCTAGGATATGTATTACTGGGTACTCTGGTTTACATGGCTCCCTGGTGTACCTGCTCCTGTGCAATACTCTACGTTCCCCAATATCAACAAAGGTAAGGTCAAAAATATTTTAGGAACATGAATTGCATACACAATATACATACGTGCCACTAGACCTAGTCATAGTCCAGTATAATAAAGAGTAAATCCGGAGGTTTTCACAAGTAGCAGATTATTATGACTTGCTCTCTGTTTTATTACTGTCCATAAAGATTTCTCCCTTCTTGTTTCTTGTGTTCTGTTGAGAAGGTATCTAATCCCGGTTTCCTAAGCAGATTCCATTGAATGTGGCAGCACCATGTGTGTCTGGTAAGGTAATGGAGCTTCTACCTTCCACTCTGCAGATCATGTAATGGAGCTCTCTGGAAGGCGAGAGGCAGGATATAATGGCAATGGACAGGAATGTATAAGGCATGCCACCACCAGAACAATACAACAACAGTTATGTAAACACCAGGAAAAGACCATCAATACATATTACAGCAATGTCCGTCAATATCCAGCACATCAAAACATAATTGGTTTGGTTTTCTGCCACCTCAGAAACAGGTTTCAACTTGCCTGGTTATTAGTTCGCAAAGATAATCTTCATATTGTTCAGGATTGTTAAACATCCACATACTTGAAACAAGATTTATTTGCGCTTTACGAGCTCTTATGCTGGGCAAACACGGGTCGATTCACGTGCAATTAAAAGGAGCCGTGCAGCGCAGCATGATGACGTCATCACGCTGTGGTTGAGCTTCCTCGATACCGAGATGCAGCTCATCTGCGTCATCGATTACAGCCGATACTTTGCATGAAGACCCTCAGTCCCCACCTTAAGTAATGAAAATCGATCATTTTTAATATACTCAAGCACAATCAAGAGCGTCAACGGGCACGGCGCTCGATTGTGTTCAAATCTATAAAAAAAAAATCAAGCTGTGTATGCCAAGCTTTGCTCTTACAATTGCTCTAAGTGTGTAGTTAGTATTTTCACCATCTGTAAACATTGTGTGATAGATGTGACAATTCCTCCGACTAGCAGAAGATTTAAGTTTTATATCAACTGATAATTGCCTAAAGCAGTGGTTCCTTGCAGGGCCCCCCTTTTCTATTATCCCCCCTACCTATACACATATTAAATACCTTTGCACCCCCCCCCCCCCCCCCCCAAAACCACTCGGCCTAAGGGTTAGTTTCCACTGCGTCACAATCCCTCCCTCCGTCAGACTGAGGGATTTTGACGTAGCCCATTATATTCAAATGTAATCCGTCAGTGCAATCCGTGTGTCTCCGTTGCGTAAAAATTGACGTACATCACTACGTCTATTTTGGCGCAACGGAGGGGTGTAATCTGTCCTGAAGGAAAACATTCCTGTATGTCCTGACGGATGCACCCTTCCGTTGACGGAGGGACCTTGACGGATTGAAAAAAGTCAGGCATCCGTGTGTGCATCCGTCAGGACATACAATAAATCTTTTCCTACAGTGCATCCGTCAGTGACAGATTACACCCCTCCATTGCGTCAAAATAGACGTAGTGATCTACATTAATTTTAACGCAACGGATTGCACTGACGGATGTTGGGACAGGCTCATTTGATATACACGTACGCCTGATGGAGGGATTTTGACGCAGTGGAAACTAACCCAAAGGGAGCCATGCACCTGTTGATTTTTCTGTTTCATTGACCAAAACAAACGATCGGTGAGGTTGATCGATCTGAAATTAGTTCCTGCCACCTGGTACGATCAACCCAAAAAAAAACTATATCAAAAGAAGAGATTGGACAGGACGTGTTTTTTTATGGGACAATCCCTCTGCAATTGATGGATCAGTGGTGGTGACCCTCAATCGATTCCTTTTCGATTGGACTAGTGAAATTTATACAAGCACTTCAGTTACGCCTACCCTGACATCATTTCTGATCAAGTGAATTTTGGCTTTAGTCTGGTAAACCATGGAACATGTACAATTCATAGCAGTGTTCACACTTTTAAAACATTTCAGCTCTTGCTACAGCATTATGGTTTTTTACAGATTTCCAATGTTACAGACCAAACATCGATTGTTATACAACAACCAACGACGATCGATCCCTTACATTAGGTCTGAGTGCATGCTCCATAGTACTGTCACCTAGCAAACCTGTCAGATACTTGTACTATCTACAAAAATGTTCAAACGTGTCCATTTACTTTAAATTTTTTTGTTCAATTTCAAACACTTTGGTTGATTGTACCAGGAATCCATTACCAGGCAGGAATCAATCGTACTGAAACATTGAACCGTGTATGGCCAGCCTTACTGAAATCCATAACCCCGAGCTGGACTGCGCATTTTTACTACAGATGGTGGGATTTCTTTAATTATATTTGCTATGGGGCCCAGTCATTTCCAGCTATGCCCCTGCATTTGGGGATTTGTTTTGGGCAGTTGCCCATAAAGATAACATGGGCATCAATTACTGGCACCTATCTGCCTGTACAATGTATGCAACTGCTGCACAAAGTGAAACATTTAGTCCTTAGGAAGGAACTTTTTCATAGACAGGAGGATGAACTCCCCAAAAAGGGAGTTTGGGGCAGGACAGGCACAGGAAGATTGCCGAAACAAACACAACTTGGAAACAACCCGAGAATCGCCAGTGTGAATGCTCCCTAATAGAATTGGACAAATCTATGTTGATTACCTTACAGCAGTGGTTCTCAAAAGTGGTTCTCTGAAAAAGACGTCGCAAAGTGTAGTTTCCTGTATCAGAAACTCGCAAGTGCCTCCCTCCCTTATATTTTCCCACCCTGCTTGTGCAAATTATGTGTGGGGTGGGAAGTTAAGAGGGAGAGTAATGCCCCCTTCCTCCTAAGTTAGGAGAAAGAGGGGCATTACTCTCCCTCTGTACTTCTTATCCCACATCTCTGATGCTTTCAGTGAACATGGTGAACCCTTTTGACCCCCAAGGGGGTCCTGACCCACAGGTTGAGAGCCACTGCCTTACAGGAACAGCTTGGGGTAGGCCTTTTATTCTCTTCTAGCATGACTGTGACCCCAAGCACAAAAGCATGGTTGACCTAGTTTGGTGTAGAAGAATTTGACTGACCCAAACAAAGCCCTGGCCTTTAATGAGATGGCATACATATTTCTGTAGGTGTTATAACCAGGTGTACACTACATATGTGCAGTGTTTGAAAGCGTGAAGCATAGGTTAAATTATCTCACTTTACTAAATAATTCCATTTATTCATACTTGGTAAAAAGAGGCATGTTTATATCTGTGTAAGTCACACCTACAGTTTTACAGGAATGTTAGCCCTTTGTTGCATAAAATGCAGTCACTGCTTACTCTGTAAACTAAAACTGTATATTGATGACCATTGAAGATTATGTGAAGTGTATGCAAAGCAATATTTGAGCAGGAATGTGATGTCTGTTATGCACCTGTAACCATTGACACCTGATCTGTTTATGATCTCCATTTACACTGAACTGTATAAACATATCTTGGAACCTTCTACTATCAAACAACACCATATTGAAGATAGGCAACCTGTAGCATTACCAGTTAAGGTAGCCACACACAACTGCCGTGTGTGCTCCCGCCAATTGCCTGGACGAAAATCAGATGGACCCACCTGGTGAGATCGACCAGGAATCTGCTGCATGTCAGATCGCACAATGAACTGACATGCCGGTAAATTCCTGGCCGATCCCATTACTTTGAATGGGGACGGTAGTCCCCATTTAAAGTAATGGCCTGCACACCAAGGGTGCCCGTCGACCAGCTGAGGGGCCAGCTGTAGCGGGATGACGCCATCTATCGAGGGAGAATCGCTACCTTAACAGTGTTTAGCTCTAAAGCTTATTCTTGTCAATGCTACTACTACTAATCACAGTGGAAGATTGTGTTCAGGTCCTCCTTGAAAGGACCCTATAGAAATGAAAAAAAGGTGTTTAATTACTGATATTATATTTTACCATTTGTTGTCCAAATGTGCTACAATCCAATGCACACACTGCTGCCCTAAGGCAGTCCATTACAGTGCAGCAGCTCATTAAGACACATGCACCTATTTTGTTCACCCCATGGCACTGCACCCCAACGCATGCTCATATTTTATTGTGGTGCACGGATACACACAGTTGCAGGCCAGGACTTGCAGGTTGAGGCAGAGATGAAGTAATCATTCTCTAGTCCAGACTTCATGCTCTTTATGCCAAAAAACTGCACCTGTAACCTATAAAATGTTCCGAGACTGAAAACCACACCCTGCAGCTGCATTTTCTAAATAAAATATTTTAGTACATTTCTCTACATACAATACCCTCCTGCATAAGTGTGCAGATCGACAGATCCTTATACTAAATGTACTCCAACAGTGGAAAACCTTAATAATCTTACTGCCATGCACACATCGTACATGAAAACTCAAATTGTAAGCGCTGGTGCTTTTATATT
This sequence comes from Ptychadena robeensis, assembly GCA_036250615.1. Taxonomy (NCBI): domain Eukaryota; kingdom Metazoa; phylum Chordata; class Amphibia; order Anura; family Ptychadenidae; genus Ptychadena; species Ptychadena robeensis. The sequence continues at coordinate 130,672,307 of CM070035.1, forward strand.
TTTGGGGACCACTGTTGTAATTACTCTAATAATGAACAAGCCAGATTTCTCATGAACCAGTGATTGTCAGTAAATTAAATTTGTGATCATTTTAGTCTAGGATCAAGCAGTCAGTTGACAGGATATTTTTCCAGCACTCAACACAGACAGGTATGTTTAAGTGTAGGCATTTAAAACATACGTGTCAAGTTTCCTCGTTGGAGACGCGGGGGGCGTACAGGAAATGATGTCAGTGACATCACTTCCGGTACATGGATCGTGGTTCTTCTACGTTCCACGTACCGGAAGTGACGTCATTGACGTCACTTCCATCGTCCGCCCAGTCTTTTAATCTATACTGACTTGTATTAGCATTTGATAATGAAAAAAATGACAGCAGGCAGAGCTTAAAGACATTATTTTTCATTATTAAAATAACAAAACTTGTTTTTAATGATACTTCAAGCATAAGGGAACACTGTAGTATGGTAATTCATATTTTGTTTCATATATATCATCAAAGGTTATATGCGCCTTTATTGAGGTTATGTGTCACATACAAAAATCCCCCGTTCATTGGTGGAATAGTGCATAGGCACTTATCTTCTTAGAACAGGATATTCTTGGTGAGGTGTGGGACTTCCTCAGGCGCTGTCTGGGTTGCTGATTGGCTTTCATGTACTCACCCAGAGCAAGTCCCTCTCCTCCTCTTCCCTCCCAAAGAAGATCCTGGGCAAGGACAGGTGAGTTCCTATGCCCTATGCATTAACAGTTAGGTTTCTGGGGCCGCAAGTGGGGCCGCCAAGGAACGCCCTAGGGGCCGCATGCAGGTTGGGCTTAGTCTAGCCTAAAGAAGGGTACAGACATGAAGATATGGGCCAGATTGATGGCTGTTTCGAGCTCCGTGCGTGCTCACAGCCATCTATCTAACCCATATAATAGGCAGCTATCGCTGTTTTCGAGCCGGACCAATCAATTCTGCTTGAAAACAGGGATATCGGACACGACTGTAAAATACGGCCGATGTCTGTTGCTTTGCCTAGAGACCGCAGGTCTCCATGTAAAGCATCGGCTGAGCTGGAGAGAGACCAGAGCTGTCTACCCAGCTCCGCCGATATCGGACAGCAGGAATGTCGAATGTCAAGCCGTCTGTACCCTGATTAAAGGTAGGAATACACGTATAGAATTTTTGCACAATCGACGATAGATTAGATCAGGTTGTGCGAAATTTTGATCCAATATCGGTTGTGCCTTTATCGAATATGTACACTATTTTCGTTCGACCGAACTGTTCTCAAATGAAATTTCGTTAGATTTTTGAACAAGAAATAACTTCATTCAAATGTATTCGATCGAACAAAAATGATCGAATTAAACAATGGTACGTTTGATGTACATTGATTTTTTACAAGATAGATGAACATTTACCAACATGTCCGATCAGCTTTCGATAGTTTTTATGTTCGATATCGTTCACTTTTGTTCAAATGTTGGTCGAACAAAACCTTTGTCCGGTTTTCGATTTTCGTTCCAACGATTAAAAATCTATCTTTTTTAATCTATCGAACCAAAAAAATCGACCCATGTATTCTCACCTTAAATAGGCCGGATATGGCCCGTGGGTAATCAACAGAAAGTTTGTGGAGGGTTAAATTGGTAGAACAGGCCAAAACTATTTATAGAACTACCACGCAGATGCTTTTGAATAGGCTTTCATTTTTTTCATAGGAAAAGGGACCAACAGACCTGAAGACAGGCATGCTGGCTCAATACATGAAGAATGCAGTCTGACATTGCCATGCTGAAATAAGAAATGCCTTCCCAAAAAAAGAGGTCATCTGGATGACAGCATATGCTGCTACAAAATGTGTACATACTTTGTGTAAATCCTTTTCAAAGAGAAGGAAATCCCCTCTTAGCTGGGGCAGGAGATGAGAAAAAGATGGAAGTTCTTTATGGGGGGATGTGGAAGGCTGCACAAACCATAGGACTGAAGGTTTTAAACTTTAAATATAATATTAGTTATTATATTATAATACTATATTATTGTAATATTGTTCACTATGTCAGCTGCTATGGCTGTTCCCAATAATATAATACAGATTTGATGCCGTTTTGTAGTGTCGTGGAGGTGCAATGTAGTGCAGCAACTTACGCGACCAGATTCTTTTTGACATCTTTCGGATGTCTTCTGCTTACGCACCAAGCACGACTCACAAACCAGTTAACGGAATGTCCATGCAGCTGGTAGGGGATATTTACAGTTTATTGAAGGGCTATGTACAGCGTCACCAACTCCAGAGGGCAGAGATGGGGATCAAGCATAGGTAATAAATGTTGCAGAGTTTTGCTACCAGCTGACCAGGGATGCTGTAGGCTCTCACCACAATGAAGGAGAATAAGCAGTCCGGACAAGGGGTCACGCTTAGCACAGCAGAGGTTACCTCACCCAGGGATTCTCGTCTGTTGACACATCTGAGGGAAGCTGCAGTCATCAGGTGAGCCACATCAGAATAGCCCAGAATGTTCTGAGGAACTATATTTATAACCTCAGAAAGGGGCTGGCTTAAGGCCTGTAACTGGGCCGAACAGAATTGTTACATTAGCGCCAAAAGAGCGGGAAAACCCTTTAACCCTGTCCTTGCAAATGAGGTTCCAGCAACTGGTAAACAACAAATGTAGCCCTAAAAGGGACATACACCAACTATATAAAGCACTATACAGGTATATATATACACAGCACAATATATACAGTTTGTGGCAGTTTCTCCAACCAGGCATAGAGATGCTTACCCCCAGTACAACCACATAAGATGATAACACCCCATCCATCTGAACTGAGCTACACTGCACATTTCCCCGACTGTATAGTGAGTGAGCACTGTGAAGAGATACAAAATCAATGTGCTATTCCAACAGTCACACTTGGTTCAGTTTGAAGCAAAATTTATGGGCTGGTAAAATGCATAGACTGGGTTCAGTTGTAGACGGTCTCATTGCCCTGGAACTTTTAATAAAAGCATTATTTACCTCCCTAGCGGTTAAGACGAACCCAGTTCATTCGCCGTTTGGGTTCGCCCCAACCGCGGGAGAACCGGGCATCATCATTAATGACACTGGCTGTGTGGAGAGGGGCGGGGGAAGTGTACTCTGTACACTGCCACGATTGCCCGTACAGGTATGGGCAGACCGCTAGGGAGGTTAAGCCCTCATAAAAAATATCTTTTTCCAATGTACAATCAATTGTTAGATAAAGCACATTCATTTTACAAAAAACTGTTATTTCTTCCCTTTATTAACCTCCCTAGCGGTCATGATGAGCCCAGCTCGTCCAGAGTTTGTGTGAAGCTGGGCTCCCCTAAAAGCTGCATATCCCCGATATCTTTTTTCAACTGCAGCAACCATGTTAATGGAGCGGCGTCGGCTTTCCAGCCCTCACAGCCGGCATCATTTATGATACCGGCTGTGTGGACAGGGGAAGGTGGGAATTGCAGGCAGGTTACTGGCGGTGAGCTAGGAGGTTAAATTGGACTTAACTTGCTTGCTGCAGATTTAAAACTGCAATTTGGGCATATGTAGACAGCGGTGACCCATACACAGTTTAATATTTCCATTAGATCGACTTTTAAATTGATTGCCGAGATCAATGAAAAGTGATGGATATCGAACATGAATTCAATGGAACAGTGATCAGAAATTTAAGTCGATCACTCAAGTATCTGACAGGTTTTCTAGGTAATTTGATTGATTTGTATAGATTGTAAAGGAATCCATTGTGTTTAAATCAATCACACTGTGTGGCGGTACAATCGATTGTTGTATAGATACAGGCTTAGATCCTAGCGCAATCGTTGTAAAGCTGATCATGCCGTTATAACGTTATCACGCTGAGGACAATCGTTAGGAGAATCAAAGCGCACCAATCCAGATTGCTGTGCGATCCTGGTCTTTCGTCTGTGAAATAGTCACCGGATCTATGCATGTATAGGGGGCTTTTGGCTGGTAAACAATATTTAAGTGGATCGAATCTAAGATCGATCGAACAAGAGTCGAACTGTGTATGGCTAGCTTAAATACTAGGCTACATAGAAATCGAATAACTAAGGTAGTCACCACAACACAGGAAGTGTCTGGTGCACATACTAAAAAGGTTATATATACATACAAGGTTCAAATGACATAAAAAATTGTCTTTTTAAGTTGAATATTTCAAAATCAATTTCTTTGGACACGTTGGTACATTTCAGTCAATTGTAAATTTCAGTCAAAAACTGTTGGGTTTTCTTGGTATTTAAATTTTGTATCCAAATGTACTATGGAGCATGTGCACAGGTCTTTGGAAAGGAATCAATTGTTTCGAGTTCATACTGTGTGGAAGCGCGACGGATTGAACTATTTCAAGTGCACTAGCCAATCGAACCAAAGATCAATTGAGCAAATGTTGATGTGTTTATGGCTAGCTTAAGGCTAAAGTGTAAAGGGGTATATTTTATATTTTTAATGAGTAGAAATAACACATGTATTGCTTCTAAGAGAACAGAAGCTAGCCAACAAGATTTACTACAATTCTACATCATGAGCAAAAAAAATGTTTTCCTTCAATGAAGATAATTAAACAAACCGAGTTTAAAAGAAGTCTGGAAGTTCAGTTTGAATTAAGAATGGACTTCAGGAACTCAACGTCACAAAGGAAACTCTATAAATCCTTTGCTCTATGTGGTTGCTATGGCAAATTTAAGTCAAAAAGATGCTGGTCGGGGGTTGGTTAGTCATTGTCATTGTAAACCCTTTCGCCTTCATAGCCTGACCTTGCCAAAAGTCCCGCCATGTTCTTCATTGTCTGCAAAGTTACTGGTTTCAGCCTCTTATCCTCTGGACTTTGTGTTTTTACAAAGCAGTCACAACACAATACCATAAGGAGAGGAGGAATGTACAAAGGATCTGAAGGCCGGGAATAGTTTGTCATGTCAGGTTAAATTAACAAAATGGATAAATTTTCTAACTTCCATAAAAACGTGGCAGCTGTAATCCAACAAATTCAGTTCCCAACAAAGACCAACATTGGTTGCTGGTTTTAGTGTAATAAAAAACTTCCCTTTTAATAATTTTACATAACAGTTGCTATATATATATACATATATATATATAACAATGCAGAATTGGTTTATGAATGCTTCTTTTAAAACGTATGAATCTTGTAACATTTGAAAGTTAATGGACTGATGCATTTATCTGCACTGAACCCTGAATAACCTCCTTAAAATGTCATTACTCAACTAAACAAAAGAGAAAAATTTAGTTTAACATTAACTTATTTAAAGGAGTTATACTGGAGGAATCCATTATAATGGACACCAGTGATTACATTACCTTTAGGACAGGACACCTACGCATAGATTTCATTCTTGGCAAGCTCTGAAACAACGGACCAGGGGTGCCCAACAGGTTGCAAAGGCAACAGGAGTATTAACACACTGTATGGTAATGCACAAAAATGTACAGAATTGTACTGTGCCAATCTTGTTTATGATGGGCAAGGTAAACAAAAAAAACACACATATATATATATATATATATATATATATATATATACCGTATATATAATGTATATATATATATATATATATATACCGTATATAGGAATTAACGGAAAAGTCATCAACTCATCTTCAGAGGCACAAGTTGGTGACCCCTGAGAAAAGTTGACAAGTTATGTGTTTTTCCCTTCTCTGTATGCAGAGTTGTGTACACAATGCAGTCTCTGGATTACCTTGACTTTATCAATTATTATATTCACTTCATAAAAAGGGCGGGAATCTAAACACAAAGACGAGAGACATGGCAGCAGAGACATTAGGTGACAGACACTCATCACAAGTATGGAAATACTTCTACTACTCTAGACCACGGAAACCACATGGTGACCTGCACAAACTGCAAGTCCATGTTAAAATACATTAAAAGTTCTACCTCAATGCGTGGCCTTAGGCCTTGTTTCCATTGAAGCGTTCCCGTGCGGTTGCTGCGGCCTCAGATGTCGTGCGTTTTCGATGCGTTTTTTTTTGTATTGCAGATGCAGATGCGGTTGGGGCGCGGATGCATTTCTAAACGCTGCAGCTAGCGTTCAGAAACGCGCCCTAAACCGCATCCGCACCCGAACTCGCACAACTGCACCAGTGGAAACTACATTAAAGTTTCCAATGGATGCGGTTGGCGGCGACGGCGGCCGCGCGGCTGCAACCGCACGGGAACGCTACAATGGAAACAAGCCCTTACATGGGTGATGCTAGAACTGCCAAGAGTCATCAAGTCCAGAAAACATTGAGTAGATTTAAGTTAGGCATACACGGTAAGATTTTAGTTCGATACCACATGGAAGGTTCGATCGTAACACAACCAAAATCTCCAATTATAGTTTTGATCACAAAACACAGGAAAGAGTCATATATACATGTGTGATCGAATACAATCGACCCAACCAATAAACAAAATGCTACGATTTTGAAAAGTTTCCAACTTGTCTGATCACTTTTCCATTGAAGTTTTGACCGGTATCAAAAATTTTCGTCGATCTAACCATGTGTGCAGTATACGATTTAAGTTTGATCGATGGAAACTTTGATTGTTTTAGGTCAATCAAACACTTAAATCGAACCGTGTATGACTAGCTTTACAGTTTTTTGTATTTTATAATGACAATGTGCTCTTCCTGAATCAAGGTGTATAGTGTTGACTCATTCTGTGTGTCTTGGCTGCTGCGATTTAAGCTGTTCCCACTTCCCATTTTACCACAAAATTCAAGGTATTAACCTATGTTTTGTATTATTGTCATGTTAACTGTTAATCTTACAGAGAACATTCATTGTAGGACCTTTGTGTTCCTCCGGTACGTCTGTGAGATGACATCAGACAACTTTAATACAACTTTAGCCTTGATAAAATCTTAAATCGTCCAATATATATATATTTTTATTTATTTATTTATTTTTATTTTTACCATTTTTATTGTTGGAGCAATTTCAAGTAGCTCTCAATGCCTAGAATAGGGGTGCCCACATGTTTTTGGCTTGACATCAATGTTCATATTATCACAGTGTCTTTAAAAAAAATAATCCAAACATGATCCAAGGCCTAAAAGGCACTTCAACAGAAAAAAATGATTAGGACTTTAACATTGACAAACCACTTCATTCGTTTCAGTCTTTTACAGAAACGTCCAGTTTAAAAGCAAAAGCCAAAATCCAACATAGCATAATTCCACATTAGCTTCACCATCTGTCTATTAAAAAATAAGTCATTGTCGGTGACCAGATGGCACCGGATTACCAAGGATGGATTTTCAGAATGTCTGGCCTCATTATTCCCCTTTCCATTAGCCAAAATTGCACCTCTTAGGGACAAAGGAAAGATGGACTAAGCTGATGTTGTGGCATATGTAATCAAACCAGGATGTTAAAAGAAAAAGGAGAACATGTTTTAAATGAACCTGTTATCAGATAAATTCCATCTTTAAGGACTTTCAGGCAAAGTCAAAAAACATTTATTGGGGTTATATATTTGTCCATGATTATTTTTTTATATTTGCCTATCTGAAGTCACAAGCAATACCAAGGTGAGGTTTATACTATTAGATACAAGAGAAAGGGTTATTGTAAGGTAAAGCCTCAACTTTTAGGCAGAGTAAAGCTAGTAAAACAGACACGATAAACAACAAGTAGAATATGACAACTTTTAGTTCTCTGTGTATTCTAACATTTACAAATTTAGTTTGGTTTTCAAAACTGTTGAGTCTTGTTTAATGTTTCATGGCCACATGGTGTTTGTCACCTCAGGCCTGACTGTGGATGATATCCTGAGCTCTTTTAGGTTTGTGTTTATTTCCTTTTAGGGAACACATTCATGAATGTAGAATCAGTATGGGTCTTGTGGAGTGAAATATACAGGATCCTTAACCTTCTGAGCGTTCTCCCCGAATTAACTCGGGCTGAGTTTCATGCATCATGAAACTCAGCCCCAGTTAGCCGGAGGAACGCCCGAGGTCTCGCCGTCTTCTGACGGCGGTCGGGAGCATCGGCATGTATGCCGATGCTTCCGGGTCCGCCCCCGATCGCGTCACCGGTGACGCGAAGGGGGCGGGGGTAGGCGGCGCCATAGACCTCCATGTAAATGGAGGGGCGTCCTTTCTCCAGCATAAGTCCGGCGTCTCCAGTGACGCCGGGCTTATGTTTAGAACCCTGAGCTGGCAATCAAATGTAGTGTAGAAGAAAAGCCACAAAGAAAGACCCGCATTTCTTTCATGAGATGTACTTTAAATTTAAAACTGAGCAAGGACCATCGAAACCACAATACATTTATTGAACATAGATTAAGCCAGGTATATACAGGGAGTGCAGAATTATTAGGCAAATGAGTATTTTGACCATATTATCCTCATTATGCATGTTGTCTTACTCCAAGCTGTATAGGCTCGAAAGCCTACTATACCAATTAGCATATTAGGTGATGTGCTCTCTGTAATGAGAAGGGGTGTGGTCAATGACACAACACCTATATAGGTGGCATAGCGTTCATTCAAAAGTCACAGGGCGCAAGACGCGTGGAAAACAAAGGCGCAAATACTGCCTATGAACTGAAAAAGTCAAGCGTGCAGCTGCCAAGATCCACTTGCCACCAGTTTGGCCATATTTCAGGCTGCAACACACGGAGTGCCCAAAAGACAAGGTGTGCAATACTCAGAGACCAGAAGGTGAAAGCGACCACCACTGCAAGAACACAGCTGAAATGTCAGACTGGGCCAAGATATCCAGGAGAATTTCTAAGGTTTAGGACGAGAAATAAGTGAGTCTTGAGGGCCTAGGATGGGCACGTGGTGGATGGTAAAGGGCACAGAGCTCATCCGACTCAGACGCCGCAAGGTGAGCTGGAGTACGGTTTGGGCTGGTATACTTGTGGGGCTTTTCGGGTTGAAATGAGTCAAGCTCAACTCCAGCCTCTGCATTCTGGAAGACCCTCTTCAAGCAGTGGTACAGGAAGAAGTCTGCTCCTTCAAAAACATGATTTCAGGGGACAATGCTCCTCAACGGTCCATACCACAGCCTGCTGACAGAAAGGGTAAAAAGAAGAAACTAATGACGGCATCCTTGTACCTGATCGACCCCATTAAACCTTGGTCTCATCAAGTGTGATTTACAAGGAGGAAAAAACACCCTCTGAACAGTGTCTGGAGGCTGTGGTTGTGCTGCACGCATGTTATGGTGAGCAAAAAACCTGACAGAATCCAGGAGGCGGCTTTTGAGTGTACTTGCAAAGAAAGGGTCTATATTGGTCATGATTGTTTTGTTTTGTTTTTGAATGTCGAAATGTATATTGTGAATTTGGATGTTATATGGTTTCACTGTAAAATAAATATTGAAATGGTATAATTTGTTTTGTTAGTCCTAATAATTATCCATAAAGTCACTGCACCACAGAACCCCTAAAATAGCTAAACTAAACAAATAAAATACTTCAAAAATATCACTTTGAATTTATTTTTGGGTTCATTGAGAACATGGGTGTTGTTCAATAATAAAATTATTCCTCAAAAATACCACTTGCCTAATAATTCTGCACTCCCTGTATGCAGTGATCATGTTACGGACTACTAGTCCATCTTCTAACCAATCATCAAACACTCAGTGGAGGTGAAATGATAGCAAATCTGTAGAATCCTATTTTTGTTCACATATATTGTTTTCCAGTATATTTTCATAATAATGGTTTATGTTAATTAATATTTCAATTGATTAGGATATTCATGTGTTCATTACTATCTTTCATCTTTCTACAACAGAACAAGAAGTCATATAAATTAAGCAAAATACATAGAAAAAACTAGTCATGTATTTCCCAATCCTCAATAGTCCCCATTGTCTTTGTAAAAAGCAACTTGTCTACTTGGGTAAAATGGGGATGAGCTGTGACATGCCAAGTGTATTGAAGTGGGATGTACTGTGACATGTGTCGAGTATTGAGTAAGAGAAAGTTAAAATCCTCCAGACATCTCAGGAAGAGTAGGGAGCTGATGAACACGATGGAAGGAATGCCGTGTGTTAAACACTGTGCAGCTTCAGCAAAGTCATGATTTGTTATAAGAATGAAATGTAACAGCAGATTCGTGTAAACTGTACCATTTGGAAGCTGGCACTTCTAACACAGACATAACATTTATATCATTATTAATCTACCAAAACAGTAAAATAATGCATTACAATACAAACATTACAAAAAAATACAGATACCTTGGAAAAAAAATATTTTATGCCAAGAAATGAAGCTGCCTGGCTCGTAGCCGGTGTAACCTCATGTTGTATCTGTGGCTGAATTTAGTAGGATTGTCACTTATTGTCCATCTGCTTAACCTCTCAAATAATACATGGCTATGATGTATTTAACAACGTTTTACATAGAAATGGGCAGCGCTACAGTCCTAGGTTCAAATCCTGGCCTGGCCACTATCTGCAAGGAGTTTGTATGTTCTCCCCGTGTCTGTGTGGGTTTCCTCCGGGTGCTCTGGTTTCCTCCCACACTCCAAAGGCATGCAGTAGTTTAATTGGCTTCCCCAAATAATGATTCTCCTTTGTTTAGCCATATCATATATCGATCCATACAATCTCCATTAGATCTACCAACAACTGTGTAGTATAGTGGCCTCCCAGATAGAATACATAGTGATTGGAAGGTATTTATCACTGCTATGCAGTGCCGGGTCCTCCCTGATAGAATACATAGTGATTGGAAGGTATATATCACTGCTATGCAGTGCCGGGTCCTCCCTGATAGAATACATAGTTATTGGAAGGTATATATCACTGCTATGCAGTGCCGGGTCCTCCCTGATAGAATACATAGTGATTGGAAGGTATATATCACTGCTATGCAGTGTCGGGTCCTCCCTGATAGAATACATAGTGATTGGAAGGTATATATCACTGCTATGCAGTGCCGGGTCCTCCCTAATAGAATTCATAGTGATTGGAAGGTATATATCACTGCTATGCAGTGTCGGGTCCTCCCTGATAGAATACATAGTGATTGGAAGGATTAGAAAGCTCCTCATATTACATGGTTTAGTAACATGTGACCTATGACTGTGTTAGTTACATATACATGACAATGTTAGGGACATTAGATTTGGAGCTCCTCTGAGAGACAGCTAGTGATAGGACTACATATGCTCTGTAAGGGTTTGTTTCCACTTTTGCGTTCTCGTGCGGTTGTAACCGCATGCATGTCCACACGAGAATGCATGACATAGTTTTCGCGTGTTTTTGCGACGAAATTTTTTTTCAAACGTGCCCCGAATGCGCATTCGCGGCCGCTCTGCCATGCGTTTTTGCGCGTTTTGAAACGCATCCAATGCTTTCCTATGGATGCGTTTTTGGGATGCGGTTGGGACACGGATGCGTTTCAAAACGCTGCAGGCAGCACTCACAAACGCACCCTAAACCACATCCACATTCGAATGCGCACAACCGCACCAGTGGAAACTACATTGAAGTTTCCAATGGATGCGGTTGTTTGCGCTTGCGGCCGCACGGTTACAAACGCGCAAAAACGCAAAAGTGGAAACAAGCCCTAAGGCGCTGCATAATATGTTGGCGCTACATAAAATGCAAGATAATAATAATAATAGAAATCTGGAGAAAACTGCTATGTATATGAACAGCATTAAAGTGCTCAGAACCAGTGAAGAGTACCTTTCTACCCACTGGTACCTACGTAAGGAGAGAAACTCACAGGCAATTTTGTAAGCAGTGTGTGGGTGGATTAACACCTACCTTCTGCCTCTCCTAACCATCACTTGCCCTGACAAGTACTATCTCACCCTTAACTAACCCCTAAAGGTAGTCATCGATCCCCCTACTCGACAATAATCGCTCAGGGAATTAATGCACACCACCTTGGGGAATGGATTCCTGGACGATTTTCCAACATGTCAGATCCCTGTTCAATTGACAATTCATTGGAGGGGGATCGAATGTTCAAGGTGTATATATGGCCTAATTTGTAATGGACAAAATAAATTGTATAATATCTAGATCACCTCTATGGGCCACCACAGCTTATATTATAGTGAAGGAGTCTCTGTCTGACCCTCATTCACCTTTTTAGGCCACCACAGCTTATATTATAGTGTATAAGCCTCTGTCTGACCCTCATTCACTATAGGCCAGCACAGTGTAGCGCGCAAGGCGGTCAATCAGCCGCGAAATCAACTGCAATTTGAATGCTTACAACTTAAATTAGGCCATAAATCTGCCGGGAAATCTATTGCACAAATTAGGACATGTCCGTAAATTGTGGATCAATCTGCATCCCCATCCAAAGCAAATGGCGGCACACAAAGCGATTCTCTTCCCTTCTGGCCCCACGTGATGATGTCATCAAGTGCGGCTGATCAGCAGAGAAATCGCCAGTAAAACGAAGCATCTAGGGGCAGCTTTAGACTGTGACATATGCCTGTGTTCGTGACATAAACATGACTATGGCAGGGATTAGATTGTGAACTCCCGTGAGAGACAGTTAGTGATATGACTATACATACTCTGTAAAGTGTAAACATGTTGCTGCAATATACATAAGAGATAATAATAATATGAATGTCTGCTCCTTGTTCACCTCTATAGGCAGGGGTGCTCATAAGTGGTACTCTGGTACCCAAAAAGGGCCAAAAACTAGCTATGCGTACCTGCATTATAGTTACAAAACTGCGTACTAACAACTCGGAGGCACGCCGTGTCTGGGCGGCCATAGCTATCAGGTGCACCTGAGGAGTCTGGCTGTCAGCCATAGATGAAAAAGATGGTAGCATTCCCTCCCACATTAAATAGCTGTACAAACAACTTCACTTTATCATGTATACACTACTGTAAAAGTTATATTTTGTAGATTACCTAAATTCATTTAGTTTTTATTGTTAAACGTATACAATGTATGTCACTTGTAAAACCTCAGGGAAACATTAATAACTATGAAGGGTTGTAGTGAGGGTGTGAAATTGGGAATATAAATTACTAACCCAAATTAAAAAAGTGGTCTTCTGGGTGTTGGAGATCTGGGGGTTGAATGTCACAGTAGGCATATGTATGGGAAGAATCTGACAAGAGAAAAGCACTGTTGGAATATTGACAGTTGGAATAAGACTATGAAAGGTTGACATATGGACTGCATGTAGTCTCAGGGATTAGTTACTAACCCAGAAAATCTCGGGGTTGTACTACTAACATATAAGATCTGGGGGTTCAATCGGTGTTGTACTGTCAGAGTTACACTTGACCCAAAGCCAACTGGTGACCAGGATGGAGACAGCTAATCGGAGGCTCAATCAAGAACAGGCACTACATATGGAGTGAGTACCAAACACCAAACACCAGTGTGCCCCTCATTCACGTGTATAGGACACCACAGCCAATTGTGTAGTACATGAGAATAATCAGTGTGCCCCTCATTCACCTCTATAGGACACCACAGCCACATTGTGTAGTACATGAGAATAATCATCGTGCCCTTCATTCACCTCTATAGGACACCACAGCCACATTGTGTGGTACATGAGAGTAATTAGTGTGCTGCTCATTCACGTGTATAGGTCAAAACTGCCCATGTTATGGTGTATGAGAAGCTGTACACACACAGGCTGCTGAGAAGAAACATGTGTGCCCCTCATTCACCTGTAAAGGACACTACAGCTATGACATAGTGTCTGAGAAGCTGTACACACACAGGCTGCTGAGAAGAAACATGTGTGTCCCTCATTCACCTGTATAGGAAACAACTGTCCATGTTATGGTGTATGAGAAGGATGTGTGTGTCCCTTCCATAGGACACGGCAGCCCATACATTGCTCTCCCAATGGAAACAATGACAGGAGCAGTAAGTTCCTCAGCCTCCAGATAAGTGTGAAATCTCTGCCATGAAACCATTTATAACGAAGTTGTCAGGAAAGTTCTATTCAGCAACAAGTGTGAGCAGGAATGTTCTAGTGTTCTGTACGGGATCGGCTAGCAGCGGCATTATCATATGAACACCTGGGATCCGGTTTCCTCGGCTCTCCTCCTTCTCACTGATTATCCCCGGCAGCAGCAGCAGTCATGGAGACACGGCCAGGGATAACACACGGAGGAGAGCTGTGCGGACGGGAAGCCGCATCCTGCTCACAGACAAGCATACAAAGTTACTTACTTCTTTCCTCCTCATAGTGACGGAGACGCCAGGCTGCCCTCGGGGTTGCCCATCATTCTATAAGACATGGCAGGAGTCCATGTATACAATGCCAGCTGAATACGTTACTTGGAAGAAGTCTCTATTCCAGCCTATGCCCCTCCTTCTACAGCCAGCACATCCTCCAAATCAGCCAGGAGAGGAGAAGGGGGGAGGCTAAGAACCCCTAAATAGAGGCTGGACCATTTATCATCTCCTCCTCCCTCATCTTCCTTCAACATCACCACCCAGCACTACCAGAGACCTGGCACGACTGTTATCTGACACCTCTGGGGCAGCACCCTTCCCTGCCATTCCCTGCTGGCACTTTACCACTTGGTATCATGGCTACACCCAATGTGAATGTCTATCTAATTGATCAAATTCTCATAGACCATCTAAAACATCTAAACACAGTATATATGAATGATTCTAATGGTTTTTATTATGAGAAATATATACTTTATTTTTTAACTTGTCAGTCAGTTTCAGATTTTCATTGTTGCCCACCCCCAGGGCCACCGTCAGGTGGGAACAGGGAGTCAACCATCTAGGGGGGCCCAGAGGGTAGCCCGTCCTGTGCGTTGCGGCTCCTGATAGCAGCCACGGCACATTTGCATACTAACCAGAGAGGGAGAGAGGCACACAGCGCCCCCCTCCTCCTCTTCATGTGTGCGAAAGTAGCCAGTAACATGGTATGTAAATTGACGGTGAGTGCTCACTAGTGACATCTGGTGGCTGAAGTTGATATTGCAGATTGCATTGAGATGAAAGCTTGAACACAGTAAATAGCTGTACAAACAACTTAACTTCATCATTTTATAAAAAAAATAATAATATTCATATTATTTACATAAAATTTTTTAGATTACCAAAATTCATTTCTTTGGTAATGTGTACAATTTGTGTCACTTTGATAACCAGAGAGAAACATTAACCTCCCTGTCATTTGAGACCAACACAGCTCATTAGCTCTGGATGACATTTAACTCTCTCTCCCGGTGTGATGGACCTGGTGACCAAATATAAAAGGGAATTGTACCGGATAAAGTGATGGCTGTATTGAATGCAATTCAAGGTAAAGAAAAAACACAAAACACATTTCCAATTGATTTAAAAATTTATTATAAACAAATATAAATGCACACTGTTTTAATATCTATCATACAAAAGAAGTATTTTAGAGATTTTATCTTTTGATTGATACATTTTATAAAAAAAAAATTTTTTAAATGACATTAAAAAAAAGTTTCATGTAATTTTTTTTACATAATTGTTTGCTTCAAACATTATATTCAGGATGTCTACTAGACCCTTGTATGGATATATTTTGGGAAGTTACAGGCCTACAACAACAAAAAATTCCAGAGTGCTTTTGGTACAGAAATCTGTACCTCAGCAGTGCGCTAGGGAGGTTAATAACTATGAAAGGTTGCAGTTAGGGGTGTGAAACTGGGAATCTAAATTACTACTCCACCCAAAAAAGATCGGACTACTAAGGGGTTAATGGGGCAGTGGTAAGCATCCTTTGGAGCACTCTGACTGGCCGG
>CM070035.1:130697872-130712129 GCA_036250615.1 Ptychadena robeensis
CTTGGTAGAATGGGTTACATTACTGAACCTGAAAGTTTCATGATTATACTATTAAAGGTTTTCGTAATATGAATGTTCAAAGTTATAGTGTTATATGGCCATCTTAGTTTGGTTACACTTTCTACAGTGTTGTCACAGCTGCAGAGGGGGGAAGCCAAAGGCTGTGTGCGGGACATTGTTCTGTAGAAATCTGCTCCCCAGGATGTTAGGTGAGCTGATATCGCCCGTGAACCTGTCACCTACAACGGCTGCTTTGTCCATGACACCCCCCTGGTCTCCATCGAGATCTGCTCACCATTTTGCACATAATGTCATGCGGGAAAGGTCACATGAACTTCGGTATGGATGGGGGAGCTCATATCGATGGATGCAGCCAAACACCATTACTTCCAGAGATATGGAGCCCCTATGTCGCACCATTCATACCGAAGTTCATGCCACCTGCCCCGCATGAAATTCTGTGCTCCCCAGCACATCTCGACTGAGGGCATGGAGACAGGGGGCATGGACACAGCAGTCGCTGTAGGTGACAGGTTCTCTAAGGGCTTGTTTCCACTAGAAGCGGAAGCCCGCGGTGCGGCTACATCCGCACCCATTCATTTCAATGGCGCTGGTCCCCTGTCCGCGGAATCGCGCAGACGGCCGCCTAAAAACTCGGTCGACCGAGTTTTTAGGCGGCCGTCCGCGCGATTCCGCGGCCGCCCAGCACTGACTGCGGCCATAGGGATGAATGGCCGCCGCTAAAAACCGCATGAGATGCGGTTCTTAGCGGCGGCGGTCCTTAGCGGCGGTCCTTAGCGGCGGCAGCCGCGCCGCGGGCTTCCGCTCAAGTGGAAACTAAGCCTAACACTGCTTTGGATGGATCCCCGGTCGATATCAGCTCCCCCCTCAAAATGCTCCCCCTGTTGGTCATTCAGTGCTAGAGGGGGAGCTGATTGACTGCATCTCTAGTCACAAAGCTCCAGTTGAATACAGTCCCCCTAAAAAGTATAGGTATATATATATTCAAATTGTAGGGAAAAGTTTTATTGTAGTGAAGAAAAGAGTTACTTTTTATATAGTTATGGGTGTTGCATTTTACATCGGTAGTTGAGGGTATTTCCAATCACAACATCTATTTCAGTGACAACAATCTTGGAAATGATACCGGTGTTACAGGAAGTGACTATAAATCTCCAATAAAATATGGTTGCCATTCCATATATTATCCAGATGAAGAAAATACACATGACATAGACCTAGACAACTGTCTATGTAATGTTATAGAGTGTTATACTCTGTGCCGCGCACTCCTCTGACACATTATAAATGCATGGAGCGGGAGAACTTCCCACAAAGGCGCCTAAAGTCTCTGTCGCCTCGCACCACTCTCGCGTGAATTCGGAGAACGTGGTTACGTGACGAGCTGACGTGTCTGTGCGTCGCGTGTTCGCAGGGGCTGCTGGGTAGAGGATCTGGTCCGGGGCGGGATTGTGTTACCTCACGTTTCTGTCTTGCTGGTGTCGGGCCTGTGTGGAGGAAATGGCGAGCGCAGCGGTAGCCGGTGGGGTGACCAGCGGGTCTAGTCGGAAGAGGCTCCTGAGGGATGAAGACATGACCAAGGTGGAGTTCGAGACCAGCGAGGAGGTGGATGTAACTCCGACCTTCGACACCATGGGGCTGCGGGAGGACCTGCTGCGGGGCATCTATGCCTACGGTGAGAGGGGGGACTCCGCTAGAGGCAGCACATACACCGGGCGGTATTACCCTGGGAGGTTATACACGGCAGTGCGCAGCTTTCCCGGGAAATGACAAGTAACATATCTTAGCCACGTGTGTGAAGTGTGTGTACAGACAAAACTTCATGTAAAGGATCGGGAGGAGGGATAAGGATTCAAATTCAACGTAATATCTTATTTCTGAATCCGTGTTTCTCTGCACTTCCTGTAGAGCAGACAAAACAGGAAGTGGTAAGAATTTACTACAAAGGGTGGGTTATTCCTCTCTTAGACTGACTACTCCAAACTGTTCTTGAGACAAATTTTCGTTAATTTCCTCTTTCAATGGCCATAGTCAACAGAGGAGTTTTATTGAATCTTCCTGTTGGACACAGAAAAAAATGTTTGAGGGCTCTTTCACACTACAAATACACACTGCACATTGGCCAGTATTCCTGTACCTACTGTTTAACCCCCTGGCATTACAGACTTTTGACGCCACAGGCAGTTAGTGTATTCTGGCGCAATTCCCGTCTCCGCCTCCATAAACATGGTGGTCTGTGGTGCCGACCGCTCCTCCCACCCTATCTGCGTCACTGATGACGCCAAAGACACGGGGCCAGAAGCAATAAGTGAGCCTGCATTGATGCAGAATCGGTGCCGGCTCGCAACGCGCATCCTGAAGCGGGTGCAGTGTGCACATGTACTGGGTTTGGGCACAACGTCAGGGAGGTTTATACAAGTGTATTGGAACCATCGAAGCCAGAACAACGAAACTGCGTGATAGTTCAGTGTGTGCATTACGCAGGTTTCCTATGAGAAACCTGTCTACCATGTGCAGTATGAGAGGGCCCCTTAGGGGTTTAATCTAATAACCAGAGTGTTGTACCAATATAGAAAGTGGATCCCCTATATTGGCTAACTGAAGTCATTCACCTCCTTGGCGGTTACCCTGACTTAACTTGGGGTAAGTTTGCCTATCTGGAAAATTTACCCTAAGTTATCGTTGGGGATACTGGACTTTCCCTGCTGTGGGTCTGTGTAGGGGTGGACTCGGGTCATTGGAAAACGAGATCCGGGGCCCATTGACGTCCTGTTAGAAGCAGCACTTGCTTTTTTCCAGCACATTCCCTTGTCCTTTGAAAAAAACAAATCTTGGATGTCTCTGATCCCTCTTATTTAGCCAGGGGGGGGGTCCAAATCACGTCGGGACCCCCCTCCGTCTAAGCGGATTGCTTGGCTGAGGTCCCGACGGGCACTTTATCTTACCTCTCGTCAGATTTTTGTAGTCTTCACAGTGCTTCAACCGTTCGTCGATGTAGGGCTGAACATAGTGGAGTACGTTGAGCCTCTGCATCGGCGGATGTCTAAACACAGCACCTGCTGACCAGGTAAGGTCTATGTGCACTGTGGGAGGGGGTCCTGATGTATAGTGAAAACATAGCCTTAATCGAGAAGGGATCTGAAATGTCCTGAAAATTTGCTTCTAATAAGTTCATCCAAGAAAGGGGATCACTTGAACTTTCTGTATCTAATGAACATAAACAATTTGGAGCCTACATACACTCATTACTGACCACTAGACCACCAGGTACAGGGGAGCACTCATGGTCAAACGGTTCGGAGAATGGTAATTATGTGATTGAAACACAAAGCTGCAATAGTTGAGCGTTGTTTTTTAGTCCTTCCTTTAAAGCACCACAAGTGAGATACTATGAGGTGTACATGGTTGTGTTTTTTTTATCCATTATAAGAATTATTTAATGACAATTGTACAGCCGTTTCAGCAGCCCAAAAGCATTGTTTTTCTTTAGTGCAAATAGATTAAAACGTTGTTTCATTGTGATTCATGATTATTAATAATTCATTCATTTATTTCAGGGTTTGAGAAACCATCAGCAATCCAGCAAAGAGCAATCAAGCAGATTATTAAGGGAAGAGATGTAATAGCACAGTAAGTCAAGGACTTTTTGTTGCGTAAAATGTTTATAGTGTTAATTCGAGTAAGCATTTGTTTACCATTGGGGACGGTGTTGCATTTTTAGTGCGTTTCATTAGATATTCTATGATGGTTCTCAAGTTTGAGTCTTTAATTTCTAGCTATTCTCTACTCTGTATAGTGGTTTTGCTCTTTTGTGTCTTAACCTCCCTAGCGGTTGAGACGAGCCTAGCTCGTCCGAGCTTCAGGCTTGCCTCAACCGCCGGGAAAGCAGGCAGCGGGGAGACCCTATGCCTTCCCGGAAAGCTGCAGCGATTTTCTTCATCGCTGCAGCATTTCCGGGTTGGCGGCACCGCCCCGATCGCGTCACGGTGACGCGGAAGGGGGCGGGGGGGCCGGCGTCATAGACCTCCAAGTTAATGGAGGAGCGCCGGCTTCCCCTCTCACGCAGCTGTTGTCAGTAATAAACGGCGCGATACGGGCGGTGCGCTAGGGAGGTTAAGGGGGAAACTAAGTGTTTTGTAGTTTTATTCAGTTTGTGACCAATCTGTCTTGTCTTTCAGGTCACAGTCTGGAACAGGCAAAACGGCAACATTTTGTGTGTCTGTACTTCAGTGTTTGGACATTCAGGTAAGTGATGTTTTGTTATGGTTTGATGTAACATTTTTATATAAGTTTTGCATCGTACATTTCTTAGTAAACTCATGAAAAGTGTGCAAATAGAATAATTCATCTGGTTGTTAATTGTGTTTGTGTGATAACATTAATTTGGAATTATTGCTTTCGCCTCATTTATTCTACTCCTTGGCAGTTGGAAGGGTATAATATTTATCTGCCGAAATGACTCTATAGATAATTGAAAATCTTGAAGCAGGATTTAAAGTAGAATCATTTTATTTTTAGGTACGTGAAACACAGGCTTTAATCTTGGCACCAACCAGAGAATTGGCAGGACAGATTCAAAAGGTAGGAAATGGTTAAATTTCATTATACAAAAAAAAATATAAGGTTATTGTAATTTGCATACATACACCCATAGAACAACCCATAGTCAACTGTAGCATGATCAGTAGACGGTAGCACTCAAGATGTACTGAGATCTTGTTCAAAGCACCCATGGTCAAACTAACAATCAAAATTTAATCAGAGTTTGTCACTAGTGCTATGATTGTACGCATAAGACCCTGCAGTTGCCTGTATTCACTGTAGAATGGGGAAAAAAGAGCATTTTCCCTAGTTTCACCATTTATGCCGGTTTCTATACCATTGATGTTAAAATTGTTTGTCTTTTTTTTGTTTTTTCCAGGTGCTTCTTGCTTTGGGAGATTATATGAACGTACAATGTCATGCATGTATTGGAGGGACAAATGTGGGTGAAGATATCCGAAAACTGGATTATGGCCAGCATGTTGTTGCTGGAACACCTGGGCGTGTTTTTGGTAAGAATTTAGTGAATGGATTTACTCTAGTTTAAAATTATTAAACATCTTGTATAACTAATATTAATCTTTATGCTTTGCCATATGTAGATATGATCCGCCGCAGAAGTTTAAGAACGCGCGCTATTAAAATGCTTGTTTTGGATGAAGCTGATGAGATGCTTAATAAAGGTAATCTTTTTAAACTTAGGGGTGTTCTAGAACTGTTAACATTGTCTACCCTATAACCCAATAGGGCCTTTTTTGCAACTACGAAGTGTTTGGTTGTAGTTCATCATGATCCTAATTTCCCTGCTTTTTTTATGATCTTGTGATCATAAGATTTTATGCATCACCCAGTGTGAAGACACTAATAAAAACAAGAGATTTTTTATATATATATCGGGACATAGGACAGTCATGTTGTATATTCTGTATTGTATGTATGTGTCCAATCTATTTCTGTTGGATGCCTTTTTTTGCCTTTAAACTGGTGCCAACAAAGCCATCAACTACTTGTCTCTGCTGTCGTGCGACATGTTGAAAATCTCTCCTCAAAATAATTGTTTTAGATCTGTTAGTATCCTGTTTTGTGGTTTTGGTATTTGTTTAATCAACCCCTTAATCTTTTTTGTCTCCCAGGATTCAAGGAACAGATTTATGATGTGTACAGGTACCTGCCTCCTGCCACCCAGGTTTGCCTCATCAGTGCCACTTTACCACATGAGATCCTAGAAATGACCAACAAATTCATGACTGATCCCATCCGTATCCTAGTGAAACGGTAAATATTGTTTGCTTAACCATCTCTAATTTTTTGTTTTTGGATTATTTAACTTGGACGTGCTTTTGTAAATAGACTGCTTAGGACCACTTGTATGCCAATGCTTCCTAAATTGGTGTTCAATATCACAGTGCTAGAATCAAGTATTCAAACGATTACAAACTTCCTCCCCTACCTGGGATATATTTGTTTACTCTGAGCTTGTTCAAGTTCTGACCATTGCTGCTCCCATCAGCCTGAACTCTAGACAATACATGTTCACATCAAGACGAACGGTCACTATTTACAGTTATTTCACTAAATTTACAGACATTTCACTTCCTTCATCAGCACATAGTCTGTTATTAATGGCTTCATCTGATCATTCCAGTTAACTTTTTTTGAGATTCCATTTGTTTTGAATATGTAATAGAACTTCAATGAATAAACCGATAAGCACTTCTGATATGTTGTAGGTTCGTTTATAAAGTGTTGAAGCATATTTCGATCATGCCAACTTCCAAATGTATGCATTAAGTGGCGCAGCCGTACATAGTGGAAAGGTTGTATTAGTGTTTAAAGAAAGCTGCTCACTTTTGTGTATTTAGGGTCTAGGTTTTTTTAAATGTTTTGCTTGTTACAGCATCAGTATTGTAATATTTTTGCTTGATTCTTTTATAGTGATGAGTTGACATTGGAAGGAATTAAGCAGTTTTTCGTGGCAGTGGAGAGAGAAGAATGGAAGTTTGACACTTTGTGTGACTTGTACGATACACTTACAATCACACAGGCTGTGATTTTCTGCAATACAAAACGAAAGGTAGGATTACAGTTTTCTGTTATGCCAGACAGCAAAATAAGGACCCACAATAGACTAAGAATCGCAAAACTCATTTGACCAAATTTTTTTTTTTTTTTTCATTATTACCTATAACTTTTTGGATTTATGTATCAACCATTACAATCTGCTGTATTTAAATTAAAAGAAAAGGGGGCTGGTGGTCCTGGACCTATTAATGGCAATGTCTCTCTCCTTTGCTTTGTTGGCACTTGGCTCAGTAGTTATATTCTGCTACCCCAGAGTGCACAACCATGAACAGGGCAGGGAAGATACCTTTACTATCTCATCCTTTGCAAGAGTTTTTTTTTTTTCTATTCATGTTTCATATTTGGACAGATTTGAAGTGATTAGTGTGGAGTTTTGACTTATTTTCTCCCATTTAGGTCGACTGGCTGACAGAGAAAATGAGAGAGGCCAACTTTACAGTGTCTTCAATGCACGGTGACATGCCACAGAAAGAGCGAGAGTCCATCATGAAAGAGTTTAGATCGGGTGCCAGGTGTGTATTCAAGTAGTTACCTGAATCACCTCAACATTTTCAGGATCCATTCCATTTCTCCATTATTGTTAGTGAATTATGCTAGTGTATGTTGTTCACCTCTCTAGCATTTGAGAACAACCCAATTTGTTCAGAGTTTGTTTGCCTGATCCGAGATCGTCAAAACTTACTGTTCATGAAAGCTGCGGCGATTCTCCGCTCAGCCACTGATTCTGGGACTGCCTCTTCTGGGTCATCTGTGATGCTGAAGGGTGGCACACCATAGACCTCCATGGTAATGGAGGGGTGTCTGTTTCCCCAGACCACATCCCCGGCTCCAGTGGTGATAAGAGGGGAGGAGGAAGTGTGGGAAATGCAATCGTCTGTAGAACAGCGCAGTATGGGCTGAGCACTAGGGGAAATTAAAGTGCTGACCTCAAGTACGTTTACCATAGAACAAGCAGATCACCTGCATTATCACAGCATTTGAGAGGGAAACCTTTTTTTTTTTTTTTGCATTATGCATGGCTGTTGTCTCCTGGTGTATAAGGCACGCAATTGTTTGATAATATTTAACTCTTGATAATACTTCGTAACCTGCTAGAACGGGGATGAAACTCGACAAAGGTGACAATTGTAGGCACTCTTGGCGAGTGATAGTGATTAACATGTTAGAGTAGAGAGACTTTGACTTTCCAATACTCTAATAATCTAATACTCTAATATTAATCTACCTGATCACATTTCTGGCATATCACAGCTTTGTAATTATGCTTATAGGATGTATTAATAATAAAGCATTTTTGACCTTTGCTGAGCTTACTTAGAGGACTGACTTCTCCCCCCTTTTTTGCAGTCGAGTTCTTATTTCTACTGACGTGTGGGCCAGAGGACTGGATGTTCCACAGGTTTCCCTGATCATTAACTATGACCTCCCCAACAACAGAGAGTTGTATATTCACAGGTGGGTTCTTGTGTGATGATTTCAAATGTTTGTTCCATCTGACCGCACAGTTAGTGAACAGGTAACCTATTGAGATTGTTTTAATACAGAATTGGCCGTTCAGGACGTTATGGAAGGAAAGGTGTGGCCATCAACTTTGTAAAGAATGACGACATCCGTATTTTGAGAGACATTGAACAGTACTACTCTACTCAGATTGATGAAATGCCTATGAATGGTATGTATATACTGTATTGGATTGCTAGAATTGATTTCTAAAGAACCTAATCTATTAGTCCATAGGCGGCTTATTTAGAATGAATATTACAAATCTTTTCAAATGTGTTTAGGAATTGTAACTTTTCTTATTATTTCTTGGTATTGTCATACTGCTCGCCCTTTGAGTTCAGTCAGCCTTCCATGTTTCAGTTTTTGTAGAATACCATAGTAATTCTGTGTTCTTCCTTTGAACAGTTGCTGATCTTATTTGAAGAGTGAAGATTCTCTGTGGAACTGGCCTGCGCTATCAGACCTGGCATTTTACTTTTAAATCTGGTTTCTTTTGTAGACATCATTTTTATTGTTGTGATCTTTTTATTTTTTATTTAACTACTCATTACACAAAAACAGAGTATTGTAAATATTGCATTTGGTGAATTTTCAATAAATACAAATCCCAATATCTGGTGTAGTGGAACTTATTCTAAAGACAATGCAGCATGCACATGAAACAGTGGTTCACAACATTTCTAGATCAGTGACCCAGGAAGTTATGTCTCAAATTGTCACTTCCTGTATTTGGAGCAGGGACGTGCCTGTGTGGATTGTCTCTTTTGCGGTCCATTTACCGGAACTGGCACTCTGCGATGTCACTTCCGGCACGATGTCCCCTCCCTCCTATGGTCCCACCCAGCTTGTGCAAAAGATGTGCAGGGTGGGAAGTTGGACTTCTTCCTAACTTCTGCGACTCCTGTGAAATGGTTGAGTGCCACTGGCAATAAAGCTTTTCTTATTTCTTAGCAAGGAACAAGTCCATTTCCATGTCTATGGAAAAAGATTTCTTAAAGCACAAATACAAGAAAGTTTTGGCTATAGAAGGAGGAGTTGAGTTTTTCTGGATACAATTATTAAGTTTATTGTGAAATGTTGTTGGTCAACATTTGTGACCTTTGCTTGCCAGTTTTTAATCACCAGGGTAATAACCAAACATTTCATACCATACATTTTGGAAATTCAGAGCAGAAGAAAAACTGGAGGCATTTTAATTAGAAGATCTTAAGAGTGATATCCAGGTCTGACAGTAAAGAGTAGAATATTCCGCTTGCACAAAAGGATATTGAAATGGAGCAGTTTGTGTGTAGGTGAGGAAGGCCAGAGGAGTAGAGATCTGGGACGGGGTTGCAGTAACTATTACCCATGGTGTCATATTTTAAGAACATTCAGTTTAGTGTAAGTAAGCTTTGCTCCATTACCTGCCACTCTCAGGATTTTACATGTATCCAGAAAATACCAGTTTTTTGGTAACATTGTGGTTGCTTTTATTTAGGGACGTCTACTGTAGATGAGCTGTAGTATTTGTAAAAGGAACACACCGCCATATAGTGGGGAACAATGTGTGCGGTTATTTATTTTGAATGTTTCATCATACAAGACTCCAAAAGCATGCTTCAACCAATCTGTGTAATCTGCCAGGGAGATTGAAGTCCTCCGAGATAAAGATCCGATCTTTTACCAGTCTCTTGCCTGTTTTCTATGCAAGCAGGCACTTTTTGTACATGGGCTGCATGTTCTGACCACATTTCAGTACTGGAAATCTACCAGGTCCTTCTATCATTAGTCATCCTAGTAAGCAGAAGCTTATTTACCAATAATTCTTATGGAAATAAGAAACACAGTTGGTGGTAGCTGTGGCTGGACCTGGTTTCTGCTGCTCTGTTAGAAATTCTGAAGTGTGTGCTCCTTCTCTACTGTAAGTTTATACCGTGTAGCATGGATCCAATAGGGTGGTCAAATCCCAATTGGTTATTTTATTAAAGTTTTGGAAAAAGTTTTTACCAAGAGTGCGGGACATTTGGATTCTTATTCTAATAACCTTTGCTTTCAGTTGAGCAGTGCTGGGTTAAGTAGAGTATGTTAAACGTGATGCAACAAAAGTTTTGAGTCTCCTGCTAACCTTTAGTGGAAAGGTCTTTTAATCTGAGATATGTAACAAACTACTTGGTGCCAACATAAGGCATTATGGTTGGAAAGCTTCAGGAAAATGTCATATTGCTGTGAGCAGGATTTAGTAACCCCTAAAAGCTGGGACGTACAGAGCTGGCCCCCACCCAGCTACTCACAGCGTTACATGGCCAATTCCTTTGTTGGCTGTTTATGTTAAATGAAAACCTGAAACTTTCAGCAAAGAATTCTGTTCTTTAATTGTACTGTTTTTCCGCCAAACCATAGTACAGAGTAATGCACCCAATACCTTTTTTATATATCTTTCGGCAGATTGGACGGTAGTGCTGAGAATCTGCCACACATGTGCCGCCATTTACTTTAGATGGGGACGCTGGTCCCCATCCAAGGTAGTGAGATCGATCAAAAAATTATGGATTCAAGGTGGGTGCGTACAATTTGCTGCAGATCAAGCGCAAACTGCATTCGATCTGCAGCGAAACCCACCGCAAATCGAACAGAATGTGATCAGACATGCAGTGTTTTGTTTTTTTTTTGCCGATCATACGATCAGTTTTTCCAGTTGACAGGTCTGTGCACATGCTCCATAGTACTAAGTGAAGGAATTGATCTGTAAGAAAATCGATCACACAGTGTAGCAATTTAAAGTTTGACTGGCGGATCCATTTGGAAATGGCAAAAAAAAAATTTAAGCCGCGATAGAATTGCAGAAACATCTAACATTGTCTGGTCACCTTAATGGTACAGTGTAGAATCCCACACTTCTTTCTGGGACACTAGGTAAAATAAATGGATGGTTTGTTATATTTATGGTTGCTGAAATAACATTTTTGTATAATGAAGAATGTTCGATCAGCATTTATCAACCTTTTTAGATCTGTGACCCCAGAAGTGATGTCGCAGTGTCACTTCCTGTATTTGGAGTGCCGGTGGGTTGCATTTCAAATACCGGAAGCGAAACTTTGTGATGTTACGATCATGTATGTCCCCACCCACCCTATTTCTCCCCACCCCACTTGTGATGATGATGGGTGGACAGTTTGGAGGGAGAGTAACGCTACATCCCTCCTGAAGAGGAAGTAGGTGCAAGAGCTTGTTTCCACACGTGCGAGCGACTCAGCTCAACGTGTTTTTGACCGCGACCCACACCCTTCTGTAACAGCCCGCCCCTGACCACGGCCATAGAGGTGAATGCCCGCATCCTTAACCACCTGAGTGCACTGCCCGTATCGCGCCGTTGTAGGCAGTGTACACAGTACACTGCCTGTCATTTCCGGTTTCTCTCCGGAGCTCTTCACGCAGCTAGTGTCATTACAGCTGCGTGAGAGGGAAAGCCGGCGCTCCTCCATTAACATGGAGGTCTATGGCGCCGCCCCCTTCTGCGTCAGACGATCGGGGCGGTGCTGAAACCCCGGAAATGCTGCAGCGATGAAGACAATCGCTGCAGCTTTCCGGGGAGGCATAGGGTCTCCCCGCTGCCGGCTTCCCCTGCAGTTGAGAGGACCCTGTTCACTGAACAAACAGGGTTCATCTCAACCGCCAGGGAGGTTAATAGAGATGCGTTTTTTCACCAAGGCCATTCAATCGCGCCGCGGGCGGCTGCACATGTGGAAACAAGCCTTTACTCTCCCTCCTGGCTCCTCACCCCATTTGTAAGCAGCAGCTCTGATGCTTTTAGTAAACTTGGTGACCCCAGTAAAATGGTTGTTTTACCCCCAAGGGGGTCCTGACCCACTGGTTAAGAACCAATGTGTTAGATGATCATACTAGGCATATATGTATTGTATGTTCCATATTGGGGGGGGGGGGGTCCTGGATCGATGTTATGTGATGTTATATCCCTTTAGTGATGCTGAGGGCCGCACTTGTGGCCCTCCATATCAACTCAGTTGCCCACCACTGCTGTAAACCATGTTATGTTACATGCACCCATCTGTCTCTGTATGCGGAGTTGTATTGTAAATCATTATCACTGAGCATTCCAGCAGGAGTAGTAGTAAAGCATTTTTCTCTTCATTGGATCATGTAACTTTATACTATCAGTATACCAGTTTTGTAACAGAAAAAAGAAATCAGACAAGTGCTGGTTGTGCCATATATACAACAGATTTTAATTATACTGAAAATAAATTACAGGAAACAGCTTTAAATTTTTAAACAGGACAAATAGATTCACAACAAAAATGCTCGTTTTTCTCCTCCACCCGTTGGGCTGAGACAGCAGTGCTCAAGGCAGGTAAATATCACAAATATATCAAAACTTCAGATTGGTTGATGCATTCACACACTTACATGAGCCACAAACGGTCCCCGAGCAGGGACTCCACTTAGCCTACCACAGAACCGGGATTTGGCATGGACTACAAAAACTTGGTACAAAATTGGTATTTATATTATTTATATATCATATACATGCCCTATCTGATCTTGTATAGAAAATAACTAATGCTGTACAGATGATCTGAGCTCCTAAAGCTGTAGGCTATGCTTCTGGATGGACTGTGCCCCACCCACACCCAGTAACGGCATACAGTATATACATGAAGGCTAAACAGATAGGGGGAACAAAATCCACTGCCCCATCTCCCCTGATATGCTCCTATGTTATGGCAGGTTCTTTGATTTAAAATAAAAATAAAAAGGCATTGTTACTGGAAATAATGTAATAAAGCCATGTCTACACGTATACTGTACGCGCATGGGGGACATGTACCAAAGGCAGTGAATTTACCAGCTGTTTGCTTTGTAACCCGATCTATGATAAATGTCCTAACTAGAATGAGACATAAATATTAAAATGTATAAATGGACACTACATTCATTCTTTTAAAAGAGCATAATGTAACTGTGTGGGTACATGTACTGTGAGGAGACGGGAAGGGAACACTACTGATGCACTAACCGGTGTCTGCCACTAGGGGGCAGCGCAGCATCCGTGACTACTGCAGAGCTCCATAGCTCCTTCACTGGGGACAGAGAGATGTGTGGCAGCATTTCATTGAATCGGTTTCCATTTTATCTAACTGTAAACTTTGGTTTATTTTCAGAGTCGTCATTGTACAAAACAAGCAGAGGACAGGGAAGGATGCGCTTGGAGACATGGATTGTCAGTCTGTCTTTAGCCGGGCGGCTTGAGTCACTTGCTCTGCAAGACCTGCCTTGATTGAGTTTGTCACAGTTTGTCTTATGTTATCTTCCATGAAGGTATCGCTCAGTGGCTTCAACACCTAGCATATGAGAAAACAAAAATGTGGGGAAAATAAAAAGGTGAAAAAATAAAACATAAAGGCAAGAAAGACATGCAACGTAAGCAAAAGAAAAGTCAAATAATAAAAATGAAGTCATGGCAGAACTTGTGCTCCTAGATAACCTCTCAATTTGGTTGCGGATATTAAATGAATAGTACACATAGCATATTTCCATACGTCCAGGGCAGGGAACCTGTGGCTCTCCAGCAGACAAAGCATGCTGGGAATGAACAGCTGGAGGCACACTGGTTTCCACACCCAGCCCTGTAAGAGCTCAGGAACTTGCAATAAGCTTGTTACACCAGTAATGACAACTGTCCCAGAACAGAAACAAAACGTCTCATAGAAGCAAAGAAAGGTAAATGTACGCTTTAATCTTTCTTCTTGTTATTGTTTGAGGACTTCCTGTGCCTTGGTTTTGAAGTGAAAGCTTGACGAGGCAGTCGACGTTTACAAACTTCGTAGAGTTTGGTAAAGACCTGGAACATGAAGTGTTTGGTTAGGTAAAGAAGATTTATAGAGAATGGTAGTGGGGAGAAAAGAGAGAGGGAGATCGTTCAAGGCAAAGTTCAGTACTAAAAGGCTTCGTCCCTGTGCTCGATCATACTTTATAAATTCATTGCATCACTTTAATGTTCTTTTAATCAAAGGGTAACAGCAGATGACAAAGGCGGCAAGAGCCTTGCTTCTTGGCATTTGATTTGCCCTAGAACGAAATTATCAAGGGTTGTTCTTTGTGTCTCAGTGTA
>CM070035.1:130712229-130722692 GCA_036250615.1 Ptychadena robeensis
TTTTTTTTTTTTTTAACTGAGCTGGTTTACAGAGTGTGATAATCCCGATCTGGACTCAGGTTAGTGAAAGCGCCAGCACCATCTTGTGGGTGGTTTACTAAATGATGGCATTTCTTCTTTTAAATTTCACTATCTGACTTTGTGAGTCAACATGGTATTACCCCCACAATAATATGCTGGATATATAAAGAAGGGCTGTGTGCAAATGGAGGATCTGACCTGCTCTCTTAGGAACCGAAGGACAGTTTGGGAAAGCAATGGGTTCCATTCTTTGTTAGGTTCTGTACCTACTTCTTACTGGACTCTGTCTGGTTTCCTTCTCATGACCAGAGGCCAACTACATCCTACGCAAAAGATTGCCTCTTTTCCCATCTATGGCTCCCACCTCACCCATGTTCCCTCATTTGTCTCTCCTCCCTCTTCCTCACAGTTTTTCCTACTTATACTCTATACCCTTGTGTGCAGATTTAGGTGCCATCGAATTATTGCTCCTTTAATGATTATTTAAACATGGTCAAGATGGTCTGTGTTTATTAGGTACTGCTTCCTAGATCGCTTTGATCTTGTCAGAGACTATTTGCATTTTCACTTTGTTATATCTTTTGCTGCTCCTGAAATTTTGTATTTTCGTATCAGATTAGTAACTGGTGTCATGAATAAGTAAAAACCATATTGTATTTGCAAGAGCAAATAGGCTTCACATTTATATGTTATTCTGGTGCAGGGGCATTTCCACTACTGTATGTACTGGCATTAATGCCATGATTTGTATTGTATTATTGTAATAGATATATTGTAGTATTATTGTTTTATTCCTTTAGATATATTGAAAACAGAAATATACCCACGAGCAGTAAGAATTGGTGAGAGCTTGCAGACTCTTCTGCTTTGCAATCCTGCAAAACTAATTAATGGATATATTTTATAGGGAAAGGAGGATTCTGTTACTAGAAGATGCAGCATGAATATACTGGGAACTGAAAGTATGTTTTGACCTGTTAAGTATAAAACTATTGTCAGTACAATGATAAAACGGACTGTCCCAATCCATCACCCTTGCAGCTGGAGAGATTGCAGCAGCATCCAAACTGTGGAGAAATTGTACATCTATGGGAAGCAGCTACAATTGTCTGAGAAACTCATATTTCTGATAAATCCTCTGGCCTGAAAAGCCATTAGTATGATTAACCTAACTGTTCTACAGACTAAAAATATTGTGGTTTCTGTGCTATGCAAATGCTACAAGGATCTTCCGGAGAAGATAATGAACCTCCACCATTGTCAGAGAGCAATGAACTTCATATGCCTATTAGTACTGAACTATGGCTCAGAGAATGATGGGGATGATGATGACACCTCACCTTCCTGGGACTCCTCTGTGCAGCAGAGTAGAGAGACAAAGAAAGAGGTAAGAGGACGATTGTTAGGTGAAAAGAATAGAAATAGCTGAAGTTAGAGGGGAAAAAAAGAACCTTCAAAACAGATCTAACCTACAATTTTCCTAGTAAAACTCGGCATTACATGTTTGGAGGTATAAAACAGCGATATACAATAGCATTATTCTGAACGTAAGCCAAATATATGTGAACTGTTTCTGCTAAACACTGTACTGGGTTTTTTCATCCAGAGTTCCCGCTGAGTTGTGTTAGTCTGTACTAGGTAGCACATCTGTAAAGAGGGGTGAACCCCAAGGAACCCTACCATACACGCTCCTTTCGTAGCTATTGTTTTGCAGAGTAATTGAGCATCAACCTTTAATACTAGGTAACTATAAAAGTAAATGTAATATATAATGTGAGAAAATTCAATTTTGTTGTGTTTATTAAATTTTATTAATAAAGATCACTGTTCCTTTTAGATATACAATTAACGTATTTTTTTTGTACTATAACACCCTTTTTCACCCCCAAATCGGGTGCACGGCCCCGCAGCCACTCTACCACAAGTGGTCGCTCCCTGGCTTTGCGCCAGCTTTCCCAGCAAGAACATAGCCGGGGAGCTGCCAGATGACAGATACGGCCGGATCTCATCTGTACATAACCCTGCTGATATACCATGTTTCCCCGATAAGGCCCTGTATTTTGGTTTTCCTGCTCTAAAAACTGGGTGCGTCTTATAGTCCAAAAAATACAGTATGTCCTTCCCTATTCAGGATTGCAGCAGTGTGATTATTAAGCCCGAAACCAACTCTGGCCTTTGTTCACTGAAATCTATTCATTGGTTGTTGCAGAAAACCTTAAATTTGTACTCTTCACCTTTTCTTGGTAAATAAAACACAGCAGCATTCTACCACTCATCCCAATAGTTACACAAAACTGGTACAACTAGCCCGGCTGCCAACCAATCAGGTCCCATGTATGGTTTGTAGCAACAACAAGCAGTGTGAAAGCATGGAAAGGGTGCACACTGTGCTACAAAGCAAGGTACAGACAATAATGAGACTGATGTATTGACTTATGAACCAAAAATTTGAGGTCTCCTGAATATATTCTCAACGTTCTTAATTTTCCTATAATACTTTTCAGTAATCAGCAAATTACTGTAAAAGTTTTCCCTGAATCTACCAATTACATTCCTGTTGCATCAAAATACAATACTTTAACATGGTAATCAAAGCATCCATAGAAGAGCCTGGGATCTGAGCACATTGGACCTCTGGAAGGAGACCACTGCTTCCAAAAACATAACACCTCTTCTGCAATATTCCCATGGGGGTCAGGCATAGGTGGCATCAAATTTATAATAAAAATGAACTACTTCCTACAGAAATTTGTGTAAATATTTCAGCCTCCCTTGTCCCTCAGGGTCTATGACACTGCACCAAACAACAAAAACATGTAAACACAAGCATGATGATCTCATCGATGCAATTTGGGCCTTTTCACACTAGCAGCACTGTGCTTGCAGTTAAGGTTTTTGCTGATAACAGACCTACTGTATATGTTAACACTGTATGTTACCAGCAAAAAAAAATAAAAATTGTGACTACCATGCAAGTGTATGGGAGATGCTTGCGCTGCACCTGCAAAGATGCAGGCTGGAGGCCAGTGCAGGGCTAGGAAACCTGTGTACCTTGCGTTGACCGCCTTAGCTGCTCTGCAATACTATACTGCAGCTGCATCACCACTAATGTGAATGAGCCCTTATTGTTGAGTTAGCAAGAAACATGTCCAATGAAGGAGATTTTGCTACATTACCAGAAACAAACCTGGAACCGTACAACAGGACCCTATCCTACAACATCAGGTGCGAGACTTTACTAGGTCAGCCCTAAAGAGCAG
Organism: Ptychadena robeensis; assembly: GCA_036250615.1. Lineage (NCBI taxonomy): Eukaryota > Metazoa > Chordata > Amphibia > Anura > Ptychadenidae > Ptychadena > Ptychadena robeensis. The sequence goes on from CM070035.1 coordinate 130,715,511, forward strand.
AAGAAAGACTCCAACTCCTATGACCATAGGAGCGTAATGACACCATAGGAAGTATTTGCTGCATGTCAGTTGTGCAGTCAGGAGATTTATCAGTTGCATCAGAAATAGGGAAAACAATGGATGTGATTGTTAGCAATATACATAATATAAAAACAAAAATACATATAAAATACATTTTTATTGATACCTCAGTATAAATTGTTTTATTTTAAGATTAAAACTGGTAAAGGATGCATGTGTTGCTGCATGGTGAACAACTAAAGCAAGACATGACCATCCAAGTTTGTGTTTGTTCACTTCTGTGAAGCACATCTGCACTAATGTGACTAGGAGAGAAACTCCTGCCACTACTTCTAGCAACCTCTCTGCGGTAGCTGCATTTCTATTAGAAAGGAAAGACATTTCTATTACAAAGGGTCACTGAGATGTAAACATCACTACCACAACAAAGCCAATAAACAGTTGAGGTTGGATTGGATCAGTTGGAACACCAATATCCAGTTGCTTACATCTTGTTGACATCTCTTTATGAATAACATTAGTATGTATTATTTGAGCGGTTCTCAAGGTGAAATCCCACTCCCACTTGGGCAGAAAATGGCTAGAACCTCTGTTATGGTTTTACTGTTGTCAACTTTCCCATATTCCCTCTCCACTGCAGTATCAATGGTCTACAATGGAATATTTGCTAACATAACATTTTCTTTTACTTCAAGCTATGTGTATGTGGAAACTAAGGCTATGTTTCCACATAGGCGATTAATCAATCGCCTCGCGATAAAAAAATAAAAAAAATAGAAACTCGCCCCTATTATAAAAACAAAAACACGTCCATAGAGAATGAATGGATGGGATTTTTCGATTGCATGCACACGCAATCAAAAATTGCATCCATTCATTGTTTGGACACAATTTTTTTTTTTTTTTTTTAGAATGGGGGTGATTTTTTTTTCTTAAATCGCGAGTACGAGTGGGAACATAGCCATACAGGGAACACAGACTGTAATAAATATAATCTGACAGAGGCTCTAACCAATTCCTGCATTAGAATGTTTTTGCTTTATATATTGTACACTTACAGAAGATTCTAGACTGTGTAGCTTAATTTACTCTTACACATGTTGCATGTTATAATGCACCTACCACTGAACACGAGGTCATTGTTGCGCATTTAAGTGTGATGATGAGTGTGAGTTGCAGTCACAGTTTACCTGCATAGGTATACCAAAGCTATACAATTATTTGAGACATTCACAACAAAACATGTGACATGATTCTGTATGCGCTAAACAAACAGGAAATAATAAATAAATAATGGAAACATTTCTATAGCAGATCTATGAAGACGCCCTGATACAAGAAAAAAAAAAGGATCATGAGGTTTTTTTGGTTAGGATTTGAGCAACGGCACTTACTGAACAGCTATACATAGATATATGGCTAGAGGTACTAACCTGCTCCCATATAATTTCAGCAATCTGATCTATTAAGGTTCCCAGATCCCGGAACTCTCCCGAGTACTTCACATAAGCCCAGATGCAGAAGGACAGTAGTGCTAATCCCATGATCAGGTTACAAATGTTTGCTATAGAGTTCAGGCCAATGAAACCAGTCAGTCCTGAGATAATGTACATGGCAAACATGACAGCAAACAAAGTGGCAGGGGTGCGGGCAGCATAGAAGATGTTTTTGCCATCGTTGTGTTTCATGAAGTTTGCATAGGATTCCTCTATCTCAGCCTCTAGCTGTTCCTGGTACCGGCGACAGAACTCCTCTCCTCCCATCTTCTTCACTGACCGGAACTGTTTAATACATACATCCTTTGCATCTAAGTGCTTCTTCTCTAGGTCCGCAGGAGCAATGTATGGCTTGTCCCCACCACAGACCTGATGGGGAGAAAAAAAAATCAATATTCAACTTAAAAATACAACAGCATGTTCTTCTATTGCCCCTACATAGTGCTCAGACGGTCACATATTGTGGTGGTGGTGGTGGTGCAAATTAATCAATATTTTACACATTGTACATATTTCAAATGGCACAAGCCAATCAAATCTAAGATTGATGGAGCAAAAGTCGATAGATATTCTGGAATTACTGTGCAGAAGAGAGTATTGGAATGTGTAGCGTAGTCATCTGGTTCACAGCACTGGCACAGTATTATTATCATCATTTATTTATATAGCGCCAACATATTACATAGCGCTGTATAATACATTAGAGTGGAGATAAAACACAGGATAGTACACACAGGTACAGGTTATGACACAGGAGGCGAAGAGGACCAGTTCGGGCTTACAATAGAAGATTGCAAGCTAGAATTTGCTAAGCTTTGTCTGCCAAGACTTTATGGAGAAAAAATGGTATAGCTAATGTGCTAAAGAAAAGTGCATTCGTCAAATGTACTGGTATGTAAAAGGTAAAAAAAAAGTAAAATCAAATCCATTAATGTACTCTGCCGTGATTCCCCGCCCTCTACACATTGCCAGTGTCAGCGATGACGCCAGCGATGTGGGATGGGAAAGCGACGCCCCTCCAATAACATTGAGGTCTATTGTGTTCCAATCCACACCCGCCACAATCGTCGGGCCCACCATCATGCAGAATCCAAGCATAGGCAAGTATCCCCCGATTGGGTTTGGGCAAACTGCCAAGGAGATTGAGTAAATGGAAGACTTATGGTCAGACTTATGGTTACTAAAGGTAAAGCTATTTTGCATCCAAGAATTAGGAGTATTGCAGTGTGTTATTTATAGATGGCTTCAATCAAGGAATCTCCTTGTATATACTGTGCTTATTCTATATCTTGCAAATAAATTTGAAACTGAAAGACATATATGGCCGTCGAAAGTGCCATTTGTGTGTACTAGGAATCCAGTTGGTCCTGGGTAAGGGGTGCCACAGTATATACAAGGAGCTATTCCTTGATTGAAGCTATCTACTGAAGAGGGATGTTGGGCATCTACTGATGCATGCTCTAGATCCTAGGTGCCCAACCTGCGGCCCTTTGGGCGTTCCTTGGGGGCCCCCCTCAGTCCTCCACTCAAGACCTAACTGTTAATGCATTGGGCATAGCAACTCACCTGTCTGCAGAATCAAAGGTTATGTGCCCCATCGATATAATCAATGGCTTTGATGATATCTGAGGCACATAACCTTTGACGATATATATATATGACACAAAACATGCATAGTACAGTGTTCCCTAATGCTTGAAGTATCATTTAAATTAAATGTTATTTAAAAAATGAAAAACAAGGTCTTCTAGCTATACCTGCTGTCATTTTCATTAAAAAATACTTATACAGTGTAGATTGAAAATGTTATGTGTGGCCCTTTAGTGATGCAGAGGGCCGCACTTGTGGCCCTCCATATCAACTCAGTTGCCCACCACTGCTCTAGATATACCTTTTCGGTGCGTTATTTATATGTCCACAAAGCTCAGGAAATGATCAGGGTCTTGGTGGATTGCACAGCTCAGGTAACACTGCTATCATCTATTGAGCCAAGCAGGGCTACTAGCAGAGGGTAGGTAGGAGTTAAGATGGCTGGACACATTCATTCACTGCCAGTGGGCTAATCCTCCGTATGGTGGAGACATAGGCCATTGGTATGGAAGCCTTCCTGCAACTTTGCCTCTAGAGAACAAAACCTCACCTGCTCCATGTGTTTGCCATATGTGTCTTTAGCACCAGCAACAGCAGCCAGGTTGTTTGCCTCAGCAGTTGCCTATGGAATAAAGTTGACAAGGTTAAATCAAATCTATAAAAAATAAAAATACAGAATATAGAAGTCTGACATATACCTGGAGCATGGACTTGGGATGGGGGAGCTCCTCTCCTTGATAGATTTTAATGTATGCCTGGAAGGTAGATATAAAGATCAGTCAGCATAGACACTGAAAATGGTCAAATATCTGATCAAGAAACTTTCCTTTGTACATAAAACATGATTGTTGTAGATTACATTGATTGGTAAACACATTTTCTGGTTTAGGAACAGGAGTTTGTCCAACACACTGACATTATTCCACAAAAAGAATGTCTGTCCACCAAATGTCTATGTATTTTATTTCTCTACAAGACCCAGACCACAACACTTCACAACAATGAAATGGCTTAATTCACTTGAATTAATTACCACTGCACTTCAGTACAAACACAAACATGTAGTAGGCTTTAGGAAAACTTACCTTAAAGTATTCCAAGAGATCTCGACAAGTTACCTTGTTACCACCAATTTCTTTTTCTACCAGGTTCTCAGGAGCGAGAAGTAAAGGGACTAGACTCCGAAGCTCATTTTTAAACTCGTCATCAATGTCTAAAGTGAATAAAGAAATGATTTCAGATTCACATGCATTGCATACAAATATACATGTATTGGCTTGCAGTAGAAAGAGGCACTTTATAGAAACCACATTTTTATTTAGAAAGCTACATTAATGGTAATGGTTAAAATCACCAGACACTTATTCTTCCTGGTTCTCAGCCGGGGAGATTTTACCAACAAAACTAACTTAAATGAGGGGAAATTAGTTGATTGAATTTTTTTTTAGGTGAACAGAGGCAGAGCTGCCTCACACAGGGGAGAGATGTGCTGGGCCATCATATGTGCAAGTGGCATACAGTTGCAAGAAAAAGTATGTGGACCCTTTGGGATTACGTGGAGGTTTGCATGAATTGGTCATAAAATGTGCTCTGAGCTTCATCTAAGTCACCAATAGAAAAATGTCTGCTGAAACGAATACTACACAATCATTATATGTTTGAATGATTACATGTTTTGTTCAATGAAAAACATGAACAAATGTGCAGGGTGGGAAAAGCCTAATGACTTCTCCAAGAGCTAATTGGAGCCAGGAGTGAGTCCAATCAGTGTGATCATATTGGATGTGTTGCTGAAAGCTGTCCTGCCCTTTAAAACACACACCAGATTTGGGTTTACAGGTTTCAAGAAGCACTGTCTGATGTGAACCATGCCTTGCAGAAAAGAGCTCTCAGAAAACCTATGATCAAGAATTGTTGACTTGCATGAAGCTGGAAAGGGTTAAAAACTTATCTCCAAAAGCCTTGATGTTCATGTGTCCACGGACAGACTAAGACATTTAGCAGGAAAACATAAGACCATCTGTTCCCCAACTGAAGCTCCGCAGAGGATGGGTGATGCAACAGGACAATGACCCAAAGCATACAAGTCATTCAACAAAACAAAATGGATTTAACAGAACAAAATAACAGGGCCTTCTGGAGAGGCCCAGTCAGAGTCCTGATCTCAACCTGATTGAAATGCTGTGGCATGACCTTAAAAGAGCGATTAACACCAGACATCCCAAGAACTACAGGGAACGTTTGGTTCAAAGTTTCATATACTTTTCCCACCCTGCGCTGTGAATGTTTACGTGTTATGTTCAATAAAAACATATAATGTTTGTGTAATAATATTTTAAGCAGATTGTGTTTTATTATTGGTGTGACGAATGAAGATGAAAGCACATTTTATGACCAATTCATGCAAAACGCCATGTAAACTCACATACTTTTTCTTGCAACTGTAACTGCCCCTTTAGCAGAGGCACAGAAAGCAATAAAAGTCCTTCCCCACTTTAGCCAAACTCAAACCAATTTGCACCAGTTTGGCCTTATCTTCCATCTGCTTGTTGCCAGAACAATAACATAAGGGGCTCCAAGCCAAGGATTAAAAATGGCCATACACTGGTCGATATTTGAATATATTCCCAAACAATCGTTCGCTGTGCTCATTCATTGATTACATCCCGCTTGAAGAAAGCTTGATCGAACAGGGAACCAACATGTTGGTAAACCCTGTTGTATTGCCCTCTGCATCCCAAAGTATCAAATAGGATTGATTGTGCAAAGTGAAGAAGTCAAGTGAAGCTTGAGCGAAGCGTGGCAACATGACCATGCTGCACTCAAGGGTTCATTGATAGAAAAATAGATCTGTGTATGCCCACCTTTACACAGCAAGGACACCCAACATTTTATGGGATGATGGGGTGGTGTTTATTCACCAGCATTGCACTTTGCATATACACGAGTAAGATGCTTTCTACATAGAATGACACCAGGAAACACTCACCTACTAATTTACCATCAAAACTGGGGTTGGTAGCAACTTTAAGACCAGGATGAGGCAAGAGGAAGCAGCCGATGTTGGTAAAACAAGAGTGTATGTGTTTCCTGACATTTTGCAGCTCTTCATGTTGGTTCTGTTTTACCTATTGAACAGAAATGCAGATTATCATCATATCTGTCTGATAAAAGTTATCGCATGGCTATATCTGTATAAAACAAAGCCGGCTGCAGGCAAACCATGCTCAACGGTGGTATTGTAATGCAAGACCATGATTTTAGGGTAAACGAGCAATCACCTGATAGACCTGTGACACGGGCGTTCTCTAAATGTCCCCTGAGCAAGTTTGGTGGTGCTCGAGGACAGGAGCGCCTGATCGTTGTCAGACAACAGCAGCCCAGAAAGTGGCCATGTAAATGAAGCCTTACATACAACTCTATGGACTATGTTACCTGTGTAAACATTTATAGTTCTTATGAGTCAATAATCCAGCGCAGTCAGGCCAGTAATCTGATGCTTCCTCGCTACAGCTTAATCACAATCTAGTTGTTGGCCCATAACTTTGATGGTTGGATATGAGTAGCAGCAGCATTGTAGACATGTAGACTGCTAGTCTTACCTGACATGTACCCTACTTTGCATGGGAGAGGCATATTCAGGGAATACAGCCAATACCTGGATATTTATAGCAGAATTTAGGACCCCCCATACACGTTTAGGTTGTGACCCTTTTTTTCCGACTGTACGTAAGGACGCTATCACGCATTGTCAGTCGGCTCAAAATTGGCCAGGCACCCTTTGTGTGCCAGCACTTAGGGTATGTCTGTTCGGTCCCCCAGCGGACAGCATCTAGGCACCATGGCCGATCAGCTTTGTGGCTCCGTGACAGTGAGCTGGCAGCCTCTGCTCACTGTCGCAGCTAGCTAGTCCCCATCCAAAGTATTTAAACTGATCTAAGAATAATGGACATGTCCTCAATGGCTGAGATTCTGGCCCTTTAAGCTTTAGATTTCCACCCGATTTATCGACACGGCTATCGAACGGCCAAACAATCATGTGGAAATCTAAGTGTGTATGGGGGGGGGGGGGGGG
>CM070035.1:130728072-130751632 GCA_036250615.1 Ptychadena robeensis
TTTTAGCAAGTCAGCACTGGACGAGCTGGACTCGTCTCAACCGCTAGGGAGGTTAAGCTACCCTCATCTGCAGAGCTACTTGGCAATCTCAGAGATCCTCTGTTGTCCTCCATCACATCTCCTCCTTTCTTCATAGCTGGGTCCCAGGTCTTCTGCTCCAGTACACAGTCTATGAGCCCACATCAAGAAAATATAAACAGAGGGCAGAGGACCCCAGATATTGGCAAGTATAGCTCTACAGAGGGGTGAAGGTGTGTTATGGAAGGTTACCTCAGTTTGAGGAACATACCTACAGATCAAGCACACTACCATCAGTCTTGTGTGAATAGTTGAAGAATGTCATTTTGCTATAAAAGTAGGCCAGGGCTACACTACTGCGTCCAGCATGGATTTTCTTTGCGTGTTTCTGTTTTGTAAGTCCATTGATTTAAAATGGACCAAAAACTGTACCGAAACCCTGTCCGTGGTTGGGCATTTCGGGCGAGGTTGCCGCTCAGAAAACGCAGTAAACGTTTTTTTCCTCAGCCACACCGCGTCTGTGGGGACAGGCACATTGGGGCGTTTGGAAGCAGTTCAGTCACGTCTACCAATTGTGCACAAGCCCCTCCCAAACCACACCAGTGTAGCCCCTCAAACTGTATTAATTGGAACGATTGCAGACAGAGACTTGCTCAAGAAATAATTCATTTGACAACCGAAAAAAAAGATGATCATTGTATTATTGGAAGAATTAAAGACAGACAGCACTTACCTTGGATCCATCAGGCTTTTCAACAACAAACACTTCACTCCAGACCTGTATACCTGTGGTCTCTCGCTCACATCCTCCCCGCCACGTGAACCCGGTCAATGGCTCAAAATTTCCACCAATCCAACTTGATGCACTCTGGAGGAAGAAACCAAAATAAGTTATTTCCTTACATTTTATTATCAATTGTCTAAAACTGCTTGCATCTTATATGGCGTCTAATATAAGTCAATGTCTGAGAAACATGACTCGGGGGGTGAGAGCTAAGAAGTGATCTAATCTGTCTAGTCTGTGGCAGCTCCTAAACAGACCAATCACAGACTAGAATATAGCAGAGATATGTGATTTACCTTAATCAGGGTACAGACGTGGAGATATGGGTCAAATCGATTGTCATTTCGAGCGCTGTGCGTGTTCACGGCCATCTGACCCATATAATCTGCCCCTTGCGCTGTTTTCGAGTGGGACAAATCAATCCCGATCGAAAACAGCCTTATCCGACATGACCGTTAATACGGCGATGTCCGATGCTTTGCCTGGGTCTCCAGGCAAAGCTCGTCTGAGACAGAGGAGCCGGGGAGAGCAGTTCTGCTCTCCCTGGCTCCTCCGATATCTGAGAGCAGCGTGATGATGTCATCACGCTGCTGCAGGGTACATCGATATTTGAGGCCGTCTGTACCCTGCTTTAGGGCTTGTTTCCATTGAAGTGTTCCTGTGGCGCGCGGCTGAACGCATGCCATAGTTTTCGCAACACGATTATTTTTTTTTTTATGCAGATTGCCGATGCGGTTGGGGCGCGGATGCGTTTCAAAACGCTGCAGCTAGCGTTCAGAAACACGCCCTAAACCGCATCCGAACACGCACAACCGCACCAGTGGAAACTATATTGAAGTTTCCAATGGATGCGGTTGTTTGCGGTGGCGGCCGCGCGGGATCGCATCAATGGAAACAAGCCCTTAGGCAGAGAAACTTCTGGAGACTAAGGTATCTGTCCTATAGGGCAGTGTATATCTTTTGACTTAGCGCCTAACAATATAAAAATGTTTTCAGCTATCTTCACAGAATTTTTATTCAGTTATAAACTATTCTTTTTTTTTTTCTTTGTTTGTAATACAAAGCTCAGCAAGCTTTTTTTGTGGACAAAGCAGTTATTATACAATATTTCTACAAAATGAACATACCAACTGCTGAGGCCAGTTCATCCTTTTTATTAATAGCACCAATAAGATAACCAGTACAATATAATCAACCAAGTTCCCTGCTAGGGTTACGGTTATCTTGTATTTAATTCTCAGGACACTGCTCTATTGTTATCTGTTCCACAAAGTAATTAATTCTCGTTTTTTAATAGATTTTATTATTTTTCTAATTATAGCTCACTGATTTCATGTGATGGGACTGACATGTCACAAGACCAGGGTCTCCTCCAATTACACAGCACTCCATTGAGAAAGAACTCCTTGGTGTTGCAGGCTGTGTGTACACACAACTCTCCCCAAGCTGTTTAATGAACCCCATTTTACACAAACATGAGGAGAACGTGTCCTTGCAGCATTTGAATAGAACAACCCCAGGTAGGAACTTCTTCTCTGCAGCAAATATGTATAACCAAATGTCTGGGCTGATAAATGGACCAGAGGCTTTAAGCAGCAGTATGACAGCGGTATGCCATAATGCCAATTTATATATATGTGACCAAGTTCATTGCCAATATTCAGTACTTCCCCCAATTTTCATTTGATTACTGTACAGTATTGGAGAAGGGATATTTTCACAGGCTTTAGCTGCAGTTCAGAACAGATAACTTGGGTGTGGAGATCAGGGGACCATTTTACATATCTGGTTGACCTTCCCCAAGATGGTTCCATTTTGGAAGACAGTTTACAATGTTTTTGGTAGAATTACTGCACTGCCCCTTGCAGAAGATCGCCTATCTATGCGATTTCATTGCTCAACTAATTGTGCCTCCAGATACAAATGATCGGTAGTACCCCACCTTTTCAATGCTGTTTCAATGCAAATACCACGCTTATGGCGCTCAGACAAAATACCGTCACTCAAGGACTGGTTCCAAGAAATCAATAGGGTGCGAGAAATGGAATATATGACGCACAAGATTCAGGATAGGGAGCAGTAGTTCAGCAAACTTGGAGGGGCTGGGACTACTCACTGAAACTGCATTCTACCATACCATACTGAGGGCGCGGTGTGGGTGGGGGGGTCTCACTGAACAAATGAATGATAAAATAACAAACTGGTAACACCTTACACTACATAGTGATCATTAGAGTACTTGAAATACTTAAGGTGCCACACATAGATATGCGCTAGATCCTGTCATCTAGTGGGATCAATCCTGCTCGAAGACAGGGTTATCGGACATGACTGTAAATCAAATATTGTCTGAGCTAGATGAAGCAGCAGTGCTGCGCCCCGAGCTGCTTCGATATTGAAGGTTTATCCATCTCACAGGCATTGAAACGTTTATGGCAGTCTTAAAGGTAGCCATACACAGGTCGATTTGTCAGCGATCAATTGCCGATCAAATCTTTCCAGGCGATCAGGAAATCGGCAATAAATCGGATCAGGAATCGATGCAACACCACCTTGGGAATCTGATTTGTGGCTGATTTGGACATGAGTCGATCTCCAAAATGTCCGATTCTACAAAATCCATCGATCGGAAAGGCTGCTGTATAGGGCTTTGGGTCCATTAACATACTCCCATTGCCAAACGATCGACCAAAAAAAAAACAACATGTCGGTTCATTGTCCGATCTGATTTTTAGTCGATTCCGTTTTTTGGGGTCGATCGGGCCGGGTGAGCAAAACCCGATTGACTGCCGATCGAACTCATGAACGCGCGCAGTGATCGATCAAAAATCTAGTGGAAAAATCGACCTGTGTATGGCTACCTTTAGACTGCCTGAGCTTCACACTGCATAGTGACCAATGATGGGGTGCAACTGATTGTCTTTATTCTATGTGCTTTTTAAGAGAAAATGCAATGTAATAATTGAAACTTTATGGTAAGGTGCAATAGCATTACATGAAGTACTATAAAAATAGTATTTACTAGTTTACAAGAACAGGAAAACACAAAAGCAATTATCAATAAAAATCACAGATGAGTCTATAGTGATGCCACCAAAATGCATATGCATTCAAAACCAAATATACTAAATCGAAATGTGAAAGTGTGAGTGGCCATGAAAAAAAAGACAAAATATGTTTACCTGACTGTACATGAATCGGAGCATAAAATCCAGCAGAAAAGATTTCCCTTTGCGAAAAGCACCAGCTACAGACACAACTACCACATTCATGTCGCGTATGTGTTCCTGCATCAGGACACGCTCCAGGGCCTTCTCATCGAGCTCAAAGTTGTGGTCATCCTCATGAGCCAGGACAATCTGGATAGGACACGGCTTGTCCATCATCTCTGCATCACTCTCCGGACTAAGCTGGAAGTCGTCCGCATTGTTCTCATCTGCACAAAGAAAAACAATACAATTCAGTAACAGTATGATAGTTCAGTATACTAGTTACCATATAGACTTGAGAATAAGCCAAAGTACCCAATTTTATCTACAAAACTGGAAAAATTTACTGGCTCAAGAAAAAGACTAGGGGGCAATGCAGCAGATACTTGCAAAGTCATATAGTGGAGCTTTCAAAATGAAATTCCACCATCTCCAGTGACAATTATTATGACCACAAGATGGCGCTGCCACCCAAGTTTAAATTTCACTAGGGGAGTGCAGCCCAGGCATGCAGCAGATAGAATACTGAATATAGAAGAAAGGTCAGCCAGGAACAGTGGGTCCCCTTGTAGCTACGGACCCCATAGTGGCTGCCACTGGGCACATTGATTGCCTGCACTGGAGACCAGCAGCTGCAGCAGAAGGAGACTGCATAGAGGAGAAGAGCATGGGACCACCCACAGAGGCTGCCGATACACCAGTGCCCACAGGGAGACCAACTAACACCTCTGCGACAGGCAAGTGGGACCCTGACTCCTGGGTATACAAGGGTTTTTTTTCAGCTATTTTCTTGGGATGAAGAACTGCTTACACTCAAGTATATAAAGGTACTCGTTATCAATAAATGATCAGGTGACTAGGAGCAAAGCGATATCACTGATAACCATACAGGACTACCCAGAATCTGCATCCTATGCCCCCCATTGCTGGTCATAAAAAGAAAGGATGCACAGCAAAAGAAATGGAGCAATTTAATAAAAAAAACTATAGTTAAAACCACTGTGCAGCAATTCCCAGATAAAGGGCTTATACAATGAAATGTTCGTTCAATGAGTTCATGTTGGGTCATAAAAAAGAATGCACGGTGCTCCCGATGAACATCATGCATGGAAATAAGAGATTCTAAAAACTGACGTTTTGGTTTTTTTTCACATTACTATTTATTCTGAACACAGCTGTGTGCCAGAAGATACACATTTCATTTCAAGTCTTAAAAGGGCCCTTTCACGCTTTATGCTTTTTTTTTTTGTTTTCAAAAAGGCCTGCGTTTCTGCTTATATACAAAAACGCATGTGTTTTGCACATACACATCTGCCTTTGCGTTTTGGAACAAAGCATGAAAAACGCATCAAAAATGCATGCGGAAACGCTGAATTTTTAAACATGCAACACATGCAGTGGTAACATTGTTTTTGTTGATGAAAGCGCAGTACTGTAAAAATGCATGCGTTATGATAACACAAAGCGTATAGTGTGAAAGGGTCCTCCAAAAGTGGATCAGCCAGCAACTCGAATTTTCAGACCTAACCTCAGCGATGGTAGCTTTAAATCTCCACGTTTGTAAAGGTAGCCACGGGTCGCTTTTTCACTAAATTTTTTAGTCAATCGGCGATCGATCGGCAATCGGGTTCTGCTCACCCTGCCCAATCGACAAATAAAATCGGAATAGACTAAAAATCCCATCGAACATTAAACCGCCATGTTGGCAATTGCAGTATGTTGGTGGACCCACAGCTCCCTATGCAGCAGCCTTTCCGATCCATGGATTTTGTGGAAATCGGCCATTTTGGAGATCGACTCATGTCCAAATCGGCCACAAATCGGATTCCCAAGGAGGTTTTGAAACGTTTCTCGATCCGATCAATTGCCGATTGCCAATCGCCTGGAAAGATCGGATCAGGAATTGATCGGTGACCCAAATCGGCCCGTGTATGGCTACCTATAGATAAAATTACCATTGATGGAATTTAAGAAGTACTGCGCTTGTTCAAGTCCTTGGTCAGTTAAAAACGCACATCAAAAAGCATGTGTGTTCAGAGGGCTTTTTGGGCGTGTCCTGTTGCACTTTGGAAGTAGTTTTGTGTGCGTCTTGGATGCAACATGTCTTTTTATTTAAATCAATTGCTATGGAACTTTATGTATCTAAAAAAATCATCCAAAGGGTCTTTTAGACGCACCACTTATGTTTCTCTTGGTGCTTGTGATGCGCTTGTGGTCGTGTTTTTTAAAACAGAACCAATCATGCAACAAGCGTTCCTTGCATGTGTGGATCGCATGAGCGCTCCTCAAAATATATGCAGTGGAGCCTTAGCCTAACACCAATTCTTCTATCCTTCAGCATTTCTCAACGGATTTAAGTCCCGCCATTTTGGATTTTACTCAAGCCTCCATCGAGAAAAAAGATTTTAGTTGTATACAGTAGGAAAAAAAATCCTGCAACGGGTGATCTATGGCACTGCGCGGTGTGGAGGGAGCATGAAAAATGATAGGTGCAAATCTTATTATAGCCCATGAAGGTTTCTAAGGCTCAGGAATCCGCAGTGCCACATTCACACTTTTTCTAATGCATCCCGCTTATCCGGCAACTGAGCGCTAATGTTCTAATGTATTAGGATTACTGTGATTAATAAATCAAATTATTCAATTTTAGTATTGTTGGATGCCTAAAAGGTCTCTTTATCCTCTTGTACTGCTTTGGCCAAAGGAACAGGTTTGCTTTGTATTTAAAGATTTTGGTTGGAACGTTGGCATCATAGCTCAAATAGAGATCAATATGACAATAATTAGTCTTAAAGGTGGCCATACATGGGTCGATGCCCGTTCAAGCGATGAACACCCCCTTATGATGATGGTTGGTTTCCCCCTCACCTTCAAGTTTGGGTCTATGTTCACTATGCAGATTTCCAGGCAGGACGATTAGTGGAAGGAATAGCTCAGAAACTGCAGAATCTCTCCTTTGGTTTAACCTCCCTAGCGTTACGGGAAAAGCCGCTACCTGGGTAATCGCTGTCCTCCCGGCTCACTACACACCTCCGGTGTCAATTAGACGGCGGTGGTGCGTGCGGGGGAAAGCGGCGCCCCCTCCATCAACATGGAGGTCTATGGCACCGCCCCCCACAGCCCCCGATGACGTTAAAGACACAGTGCGGGAAAAGCGATTGCGCCCAACCCTGACACTGGCCCAAACACCAAGGCGGTCAAATCAAGCATTGGACTGGGCCATATTATTCCAGCCAGGTGTGTTCCAATCATACTCCCAGGTTATTCATATAGGTCACCCACCACCATAAATTCATAATTAAATTAATGGCACTAGAAGTGCAGATAATAGGGAGGTATGAGGTAAGAAAAAACATAAAAACTAGCCTATAAAGAGTGACTTAACAAGATCCCTCACAGCCCCTCCTCTCTCCCTGGCTCTGTTGATGCACAACACGACGCCCCCCCCCCCCCCCCCCCCCCCCCCCCCCACCCCACAGAAAAGATAGACGGGTAAATCTCTAATCTTGGCTCTGCATTAAAATGAATGCGAGAAATTTTCCCAAAGAAAATGCCTCCAGTTGCCATTTGCAATATTGCACCCTGTGTTAACCCCCGGAAGCCTGGAAAATAGGCTTATAATAGGCTATAGATAGAGTCTCTCATATGATTCCAGGGAACAGCAGAAAATTATTTTATTTTTTTAGGATTGCGGAGTACTATGCCACCATCAAACCAGCTCACATATATATTTCTTCTTTAGATTTTGAGCATACATCCGCTTCAAGCCAATCCCAATTTTTTCAGATAGTTGGTTCAGGGCTACAAATGATAAGAATTTCTGCAAGAGAATCCATGAAATAACAGAGAGTTGGTAGTCCCTATAAGCAGCAGCAGCACTTCCATAGTACTATTTCTATCCTTCAGAGAGGAGCCAGAAATAGCAGCGAGTTCTGCTTAAGACTTTGCATTCCGCTGGGATGTGCGGCTACCACGATATGCAAACAGTCAATTTGATTAGGACGAAGGACTGGAGAACAGAGCAGAAAATAGACGAAATTTCCCTGCTCGTGTAGTGTAGAGTTAACCCAATTATACCATCATTTAACACCATAGCAGAACTGAACTCCTCCATAGTCAGATATGAACGGAAATTACTGTGTCAAGTCAATTACATGAAGTCATATGCTTCCAAGAAACAATCCAGAGGCCTGGTGGTCACTCTATGCTTATAAAACACAGGCAACCAAATACTTACAATAATGTCTTATTCCAATAAAGACAAATACAAAATTACATTTTTACACTGATTGACGTGAAGTATGAAAAACGGCAAAATACTGCAATCTAGGAAATATGCGTTTCAGGCCAAAACTTATTGTAAGAGTATGTAATGGTGAACCATATCAGGAATAGGGGGTAGAGAGGTACCAAACAGAAGATTTGATGGGACGCTGCCTCTGGAGATAGAGGTCTCAAAGCCGTGGCAAAGCCCTAATATAAACTGGGAAACATCATGGTTATCCACTGTAGATGTCGCTTCCGAATGTGATATACAACTACCACTGTGTGTTACTACACTATTCTGCTAAATAACCCTTTAGGTCTGGGGTGTCCAAACTTTTTGCAAAGAGGGTTTAGCGAGGTGAAATTGTGTGAGGGTCAACCATTCCCCCTGACATTCTTTGAACCATTATAATAAAATGCAGATGAAGTATACCATGGGGCAGATCTCTTCTCTCTACTTGGCTTTATATTGAAAAGCATTAGTTATTCACTGCCATGACAGTAATAAAGGCTACCTCTGGGCATGCTGGGACACGTAGTCCTAAAGTCCTGAGCCGCCAGCACAGACAGGTACAACACATGGCTGCAGGTAGCGCAGTGTGTAAACTTGGAAC
Source organism: Ptychadena robeensis (assembly GCA_036250615.1). Lineage (NCBI taxonomy): Eukaryota > Metazoa > Chordata > Amphibia > Anura > Ptychadenidae > Ptychadena > Ptychadena robeensis. The sequence continues at coordinate 130,736,964 of CM070035.1, forward strand.
TGTACCAATCTGAGGGGGGGGGGGGTTAAACTCAAGACTGTGCTGCAGCTGTTTTTGTTGTTACCCCATGGAGTGAAATGTCACCCTAGTGTTTATCAACTTTCCATTTAATTGATTTTATGACTGAGGCTGATGGGCAGAGGAACCTTGCCCCCGGACCAGACTTGCTTTATGTGATCTCCAGAAGGAAATAATGTGCACACAGAAGTCTGACATTTTGCCATTTTTACCCATCCTCCTTAGGAGGATGTCACACAACTGCTTTTATGTGTACAAATCAATTAGTGGCACCTGTAGAGTATTGGGTTAATAGCCAGTATCCCTTTAGAATATAATATAGATAGCATAAGATATGGGATCGTTTTTTTATCGTTTGTGGCACCTTAAACAGAATACTTAATGTTTCTGGTTCACAAATTGGGACTTTAAATGGCAATGTAAACATTTTGTATTCTGGTTTAAGGTGCCACAACCGATATACAGGTTCAATCCCATATTGTATGCGATCTATATTAAATGCTTTCATGTGTAGATATGAAGAACATTTTATCATGATTTATATAGCGCCAACATATTAAGCAGCGCTGTACAATAACAGAGTTGAGATGCCGCACAAGATAACGCTCACAGGTACAGCATATGACACAGGAAGAGTAGAGGACCCTGCCCGATTTGGCATTATACATGAATTATAAACTGCCTAAAGAAAATAAATGAACTTTACTGACCTTATATGTGCGATGTGAAAAAATAAACTGCTTCACAGGCATATCTGCTTAGATTAAAAAACTAAATCTCTGGCAAACAATCTGGAAGCGGCACCCCCCACTGGTTAAGGAAGTCCAAGAAAGCTTACAGCCCCCTATGGCTCTGGGTAATGAATGATGTATCTACAGAGGTGGATTGCAGAAGTCCTGATTGTGCTTTCACATGTTCAGCACTGAACAATAAAAACTACATTTGTTTGTTAAACTATTTTTAAATGCATACATTCCGCTTTTGTTCACTCAATTTCACAGATTGCCGTTTTCTACCTGTAATTTGCACAAGATGGCCACCCCAACATTTATATATGTTTAACAGGTCTGATTTGAAAGAGAAAATACAATATAGAAAACATTTTCCATCATATTTCCCAAACTAAAGCCCCCCATACATGCTTAGATTTTTTGGCCGATCGACTGCCATGCGCACTCAAGGTGGTCGATCTGCCGCGCAATCGGGTGCAAATCGAAAGCTTTAAATTTAATTCAGCCAGAAATTGATCTGAGCCATAGGCCCCTTCACACTATACACATTATGCTGTGACCAGCAACACATGCTTTTCCACATGCGTTATTGGTATGGGAACGCTGGTTTTGTGCTAAAATAATGCACTCAGTAGTGTGTTATGTTATAACTAATAGCACAGAGCGTACAAGTGTGAATAGTAGAACAGTTTTCCTATTAAAACTCATGGGTCGCACAACACATATAGCGCAAAAAGGCCCTAGAGCTAGCCATACACGACTTTTGTGCGATTTCAATCGATTGATTGAAAAGACAATTTATTCCATGATCATACCATGGTGCACATGCTCCATAGTACGATCACATACAAATTGATCAAAATACCTAGAAGAACTACCAGATACCTATATGCTTGGCAGAAATATCGCATGTTTGATCACGCAGGTGTGCAGGAGACTATTTCAGTACAATACCACTTAAAAATCAATCGCTTTAAATTGTTTGAATAGAATTTTTGAAACGTGTATGGCCACCTTAAAGCTGGGAACACATGTACAGATATGGGCCAGATCGATGGCCAAGCATGCTCACGGCCATCTTTCTGGCCCATATCATATGCGGCTATCTCGAAAACAGGGATATCGGACATTACCGCAAATCACAGTTGATGTCAATTGCTTTGCATGGAGACCACAGTGCTGTGTCTCCAGCTCCTCGATATCGGGCGGTTGGATACAAATGCCAGGGTTGGCAAACATAGTTTTAAATAACCCATGCGGTGTAGAGCATGCAACATATTTGCTTTGTGTGCCCCATAATGCAGAATGTATAATGTGAATGAGCCCTCTTTTGCCTAAGATCAGGCTTCATTTATAATATAGTCATTGAGAATCTCTTTGCAAGGTCCCTCCTGGAGTCCCAGTAAAATGTATATATATATATATACATATGTTGTGTGTATATATATATATATATGTTGTATATATATATATATGTTGTATATATATATATATATATATATATATATATATATATATAATTTTACTGGGACTCCAGGAGGGACCTTGCAAAGAGATTCTCAATGACTATATTATAAATGAAGCCTGATCTTAGGCAAAAGGGTTTCGTTTTAATTATGTAACTTTTCTTGTGAATCGTGCCCCCCAAATGAATGAACAGGCCATTTAGGGTGATTCCAGACACTGGCCAGCCATGTACGTATGATCAGAATACTGAATGAGTATGAGATTCTTTATGCAACCCAATGTAAATGTCCCCAATCTGGATGTTGGCATTATCTTCTGTCCCTATATACTTTTACAATTGCAATCTAATTTTTACTTATCTGCAATCAAAAAAATCTCCTGCACCCAGATTTGATGAGAGAGGGGACAATATCTGATCTACATTATGATTCTATAGAATAAAACCGAAAAAAATACCTCTCCCCTGTCTCCATTCCATCATTCCATATTTACATCCCAGACAGATGCAGTCCAAGCACTGGTTTCCCATTGAAGAGGTGTCATATCCACAACTGCTTGTTTAAAAGTGTAAACTTCAACAGACATCACCCATATGTTGTCTACCCACAAACTTTGAATTGTAAAACTAATTTGCAGCTCTTGAGCTACAGGAACTCCGCATATACAGAAGGTTAAGGTTCAGGCCTAACAGCTTGTGTGATAAGATGCCCTGATAGATCCTACATGTACTGACTCATGAAAGCTGCATTACACAACTTGAAAGATATGCGGCAATGTAGAAATTGTGTTAAGTTTGTGCCAGCCAGAAACCCATACTAGTACTCAATCTATGGCTAGAAGATTTGATTTTATTTGCAACCCAAATGATTTTCATGCAGAAAAAGTTATTAGAAGCTTATATATAAATACAATTGCACAGGAAAAATTATCCTGTATCAGACATGAGCAAACTATGGTCCGCAGGCCATATCCGGCCTGTTTAGTCATTTAATCCTTCCTTTTGTCGCCTTGATAGCAATATGCTCTAGCTCCCCTCTACTTGTTCCCTGCAATACATGGAGATAAAACCTAGCAGATGATTGTTATGGTCTCCTTCTGGAGGCCATAGTGTGCCCATGTCTGCAATAGGATGTTTAAATTTACTATCCAAAGCCTTTAGTAAAAAATATATCTAGCGAAATACATATCTAGCGAAAAAAAAGATAAAAAGTTGCGCACAACAAAAAGTTGCGTCAGCAGCGATCACAGAGCAGAAGAATGTCAGCCATTAGCAGGTGTATAGAGCAAGCTAAAAATGGGTCAGAGTAAAAACGGGTCAGTATAAGGGGTGGGTGATTAAGTAGCGTAGAGGTTTTGCAGCTCCTGATATAAAGGGGAAGTGTGCCCCCCCCCCCCTGTAATGACACATAGGAACAAGGACACAAGGTACACAACAAAGTTAAGTACTGTAAAAGATTAAGTTAAAGATAGAATGTTCACAATAAAGAAGGTACTCCCCAGGATTAGCAGGGGGCGATCTTTTACCAGGCCATGTGTGTGTTCAGCCGAGTGGATACCACTTCCTGGCAACTGATGATATCACTTCCTGATTACAGGTGCTGTAGGGCTCAGTAGGATCAACAGTACACATTTTTGGATGGCAGCCATTTGTCAACCATTGTGAGTATTTCATCATTTACGGAACTTAAATTGGTTGCACTAAGTTTTGCTTTTTTTGTTTTGTTTTACCTAACTGGCAGTATGATTTGTTTTTTTCTTAAAACAGTATAGAAAGTTTAGCAATTTAGCAATGTAATCGGTTTACATTTCCCAGCCAGGCTGGAGGACTTGGGCTCAGGCGTCCCTTACTGGTTCTTTGTCCGGCCCCTCTGTCAAATTTAAAAAACCATTGTGGCACACAAGTCAGGATGTTCACCCACCCCTTCTCTAGATCATATTTTTCAGGTGGGAGAGGAGAAGCAAGATGAATAGAGAACTGGATGTGAAGCACAAAGAACAAAGGGATCACAAGGAATTACAATTAGAAGGATTAATGTGGATATACGGATTAAAAAAGAAAAAAAAACAAAAACGCTCTCCCTGTAATGTAATTCAGAAGATACGTCGCACACTTTAAGTGGATTGATAATTAAATGAGAAGCATTTAATAAGGTTTAAAAAAAGAAAAGCTGCAGTATCAGGAGGTAAATGGTTTGATATCAGTATACACGCATCAACCTCACAGTGGGGGGAGGGGGCACGGTTTGATCAGCCAAATTCCAGTATTCTCTACCGCAACTGTGAGATACAGGGATTACCGGGTATAGAGAATATTTACATAAATGGTTTTTATTGCAAAACAAACCCGATGGAAGGCCCGCACATACACTGTTCAGAAACAATGGCGGGCCCGGATGGCACATGGCTGGCTGCGTTGTAATGATGAAGCCACTTTGAAATAATTAGATGGAAGATAAATGTAAAGATCTTTAAGAAAAATAGGTTGCTTAAAAAGTATAGCACAGCAGGTCCAGAAACAGAACTACTCTAATACAAAGGGACCCTCTGTCTCCATCCAAAGTAACGCAAGTCATACAGGGTTTACCAACATTTTGGATCCCTGTTTTATCAGCTTTGTCCCCTGTTCCCAGTAAGATCAGTTTGTGTCTGCCCAGAAACCCCAACTGCACTGCGGTGCAGGCATAGTTGTCAATCACTTACAACCGCCCCTATGTTAACCCAAAGGGTGACAGACTCCATTCAGATGGTTGGAGCCTGACCAACTGGGAACAAGAAGTAACGCACTTTCTATGGGTTCTTGGCTACTTGCCACGATCTCTCTGCAGGCCGCCACGCATGTTTAAGTTTTTTGTAATTAACTTTTAAAGTCAGCTAGTCAAAATTTTGCAACCATCTCTAGCCATAAGTTACGCAAGAGAAATGTTTTGTCCCTTTACCCTTACAGCAAGTGCAGTTTTAGCAACAAATATTTGCCTTAATTGCCTAAAATGTTAAATGAAATAAAATTAAATAATAAGTGTTACCTATAAAGTAACCACTCTGTAAGCTATAAAGTATTAAATTTTTGTTTCACATTCTTTTTAAAAAACTGCCTGGCAGAGAGTTGTGAAGTCCAAGCCAATATTTTGTATGGGTAACAACAAAAGAAAAAAATTGATTCCGGCGCCGCAAACACTTAAACCACCAACGGTAAGGCTAAGTTTACACTAGCGATTCCCGAGCTGCTTGCAGCTCGGAAACCACCACCAGTGCGCTCCCGCAGCAGCGGGATAAATGACTCCCTGCAGTCATCTGCACAACAGTGCAGGCGATTACAGGGCGTCTAATTAAGGACCCCATAGACTTTCTATGGGACGGCCGCCCGAAAACCGACCAGCGGGCACCTAATGTGGCGTCCGCCGGTCCGTCGCGCTAAACGGTCGTTTACCTGGCGGTAAAAAACCGCCAGTGTAAACTTAGCCTAAGTGAACGGGGACCCACAAAACCCTTTACCTTTCCCCTAAGGGACGGGCAGCATCCGGAGATGGACACCACCTGACGTTCCTCTCTGTAGGAGGAAACACAAAAGACTGAACAGGAGGGATGAGAGCTGGCCTTTAAAGATCCTATTCCTGGTGTTTCCTCCCACAGGAGGTGGAGTCCATCTCTCGGGTGCTGTCCTAGAATGACGTTTTGGGAAAATTGTTAAAAGAGATAGAAATTAACCAGAAAATTAATCAATTAATAAAAGCAGTGATCGAACATGTTGGCAAATTTTTGTTGATTATTTCAATATCTGACAGGTTTTCTAGGAATTTGTACCTATGTATCTGATGATACTATGCAGAATGCAAACAGGGATAGAAGAAAAGCAATCGGTTTGAAATCAATCGCACCATGTGGTGGTACAATCGATTGAAACGTAATCGATACATGGCGATGTATGGCTAGTTTCATTGACAAGGCGGTGTAGTCAATGCTCATTGGTCACACCTAGCTGTGATACTCTATATAAAGTATGTGATGGAAGACACAGGATTTTAATTCCTCCTCAGGGTATAGACTGACTTGTTTCTTTGAAGCCATAAAACTCATTCCTCATTAAACTATCAGAAAGTACATGTCCCATAAAACTGTCAATGTACAGAACAGAAGGAAAGTCAAACACACTGATGACTATTAAATATGTATAGTATTTAGATGTGATATTGACCCAACCTGATTATTCAACCAGGAAATACAATGAAATATCAAAAGACCCTTTATATATGATCGGTCACGGTTAGCAAGGGCTCATTCACGTGGAAAACTTTTAACCGACCGGTAAACGTCCTATTAGCGCAACGTCGTTCCCCCAAAAGACCTGTCATGGGGTCCTTATCTTAACAGTTAGGGCTTGTGTCCAGTGCTGCTATTTCTCGAAGGTAGACGCGCGTCTGCAATGGGGGGAAAAAGGCGCAGAGAACACCTACCATTCTAATGAATGAAGCAGCGTCCACGCTGTGTTATCTGAGCTGTGTGCCAGTGGTGCTGCAATGAACATGCGGCATTCTGCATCTTAAAAAAAGCACCAAGGGCGCCGTGCCGCCGGAGACACTTCCATTGAAGATCAATGGACGTGTCTCCAAGACGCGTAAAAGCAGCACCCCATGCTGTTTGGGCACCGTTTCAAGTCTTTGGTATGCTAAATCAATAGTAAACTGCCCCCAAGTCATGCGGAATCCACTGGCAAATGTGTGAGCAGCAGGGGAATGGACACGTTCATAGGCACGCCTGGTCACAGTTTATAAAGTTCTATTTCTTGGCTTTAAATATTCCACCTAGTTCTATTCCTTTTAATTTTTTATACTGTATGGTGCCATGTAATACCACATATCCCCTTCATTACAATCCCATTGTGAATTGTTAAGTGTATTACACTGGCCAAAAGCTATTTTTACTCTCACTGTGTATAATAATTATTCTGAGTAGGCCTGCTTGTATGACCGTGCGACTTATTTATTTTTATTACAATGAAACAAAGCCATTTTTTGCATTGTGTAGATAAGAATATCAGAAAGAACTATGGTAATGAAATAATCTCTCTTAATAATAATTTCTCCACAGAAGGCACTGGGGACAGGAAGAGGAAGTCACACGTGAAAAGGGGCCCAGCAAGCACAAATGAGGGAAGAAAGCTGTAATTTATGGCTTTTTGTTTCATAAAAGTGTGACTCCTGCAGCATCACATGATCACAATGTGCAAGACGGATGTGCAACGCTAGTGGGACTAGACGATGACAGAGCGCCTACAAGTACAGGAATAGTAAATCTGACCAGTACATCTATATCTTTAGGCTACTTTAATAGACATAAATTTCTGGTTTAGAATTCCAGTCTGAAACCTACTCACATAACCAAAAGTTGTTCTCTAATTACTGAGAATCCTGGAAAAGAAAAAGACAACCAAGGAAGGACCAGACTCTAAATAAGGAATCTGCATTCCAGGTATACTTCATTAAACATGTAGGGACATCTTAGGGTTATCTTTCCATGAAGCAGATACAGACAAGGAAGCAAGGAGTTTCCAGTAACAATGCATCAGAATATACACACCTCGATGTAAACTATAAGCATATTGTAAATGCTGCTCTAAACTATTTCATTTACTTTACCAGGGCCAGCTCTGGTAAATGTTAAAATATACACATCTTTGACCCACCCACACTACATGACCAGATGCATGATGAACTATTTCTTCATTTCTTCTGGATGTTAATGCAGGTTGCAATATCGCGAACAGCCAATGGGGCCGTTTACAATGGTTTTCTATGGGAAAATACGTTCCATTCAGTTTAATGAAAAGCAGAGTTTAGAGATTTACCCGTCTATCTTTGCAGTGAGTTCCGGGGAGGGGGGGTGCAGTGCAGCACAAGACAGGCAGAGAGTGGGGGCTGCGATAGATCTTCTTAAATGACTCCTTACAGGTAACTGCACATTAACCATTACCAAAGTTAACTACCCTGTTGACTTCCCTGACAATACCAAGGTTTTCTGGAAAACGAACACCCTCTGAATAATTATATAGTGAATATTACATAAATATATACACTGTCCATTGAAAATAAACCAATCGTACTACCCCTTACCATAAAGCAATACACAGCAGATTAATTGGATTTCTTTTGCAAAACAAATCAATACATTGGGAAAGAAATGAGGCACTTTAGACCTAAACACTGTTCCTTTGAATCAACACATAATTGTGGCTTAACCAATTCCGAAAAAATTGATTTTACTGCTCAGATATAGCGACATGTTTATGGCCCAGTTTGAGAGAGAACAGTTCTCTGTATATTTTAAAAGGTAACTGGAGGGAACGGACAGGAGTATGTTTGGATGAATCACGCCATAGAATCCAAGAAGAGTTTGCTTGTTCACACTAGCTGTGTTGCTGTATATTAGCACAGAGCAGGGTAGCTAGGGTCATCGCAAGGAAACCTGTGTACCTTTCACACTAGAGCTGCGCTTGCCTTTTTGGTAACACGCAATGCTGTGCGTTAGCAAAAACGCACTGCAGCATGCATTTTTGCAAGTGCAGGGCAAAAATCTTTCATACACTTGTATAAGAAATGCAAAATGCATTTTTTTTTGCTGTAATGGACACTGTTAGCGGCTGCATTAGTGTGAAAGAGGCCTCATACCTGTGCATCTTGCAAATTACTGTGGCTACTTTATTTCTTGATTTTACACGTTTTTTTTTTTTCTTTCAAGCAGTACAGAAAATTAAACAGATTACAGTATAACACTCGCACCTTCACCTCATCAATGATGCTGCTAATGTAAGGACCTAGGGAGCTTATGTCGGAATTTACAATAGGACAATGACATGGAAGAGGTGGAACCCGGAAGGATTGCCTTGGGTTTCGCCTGGGACAGGCAAGCAACCTAGAGTGTTGGCTTGAGGCGAGTCCAGGTGGGTTTATTCTTGCAAGGTTAATAGATTTGCAGATTTCTTTATCAATACAATCCACACTCTACCACAAGCAAACGGTATATTTATTGAGCAGTGAATATGTTTGAATGTACAAAGACTTATTCACCTACAGTGATTATTGGTGAACATTAAAATGACCAGCTTTAAAACATTCCACTCTGGCACAAATTAAGAGTCCAAGTAAAATTAAAGTAAAAAATGTATCCTGCGTCACCCTGGATCTTTAAAATCCAACGGTTCTGATAAAAAAAAAAAAAAAAATAGAGACAGAAACCAGTTTGTCTGTACCCAGTTGCATTTGGGACTCAAAGCATTAAGACATACAAAAGGAATATATTTATGTGCGCACAATGGCCAAGCGACATTTAAATTCCATTTTCTGGCGCTCACATACTGCAGTTTCCATGGGAATTTCAGATAACAAAGAATCATCAACATCAAATCTGTAACAACCTGTGTGTTCAACAGCTTTCAAAGTCCACAAGTCTGCAGGAGTTGCCTAATAACCTTCACTCAAGAGAACATGTGGCGATTTCCAGCTACTTATCAAAAGTCGGGGAAAATATATGTGATAGCTGTCAAAGACAACGGCTATGGAAAGGAACAAGGATCTGACGTGTGTGTGTGTGTGTGTAAAGAATTATTTCAATACATGATACACCTTTTTTATCACCCTGTGCAATTTCCTTTAGATCAACCAACAACTATGTAGTGCTGGGTCCTCCCTAATAGAATACTTAGTGATTGAAAGGGTTAGCAAGGTCCTCATATTACATCGTTTTGCTAGAAGAAAAGTTGATTGTACAAAAATTGTATGGTAAGATTGTAAGGTGTATGGGGGGGGGGCTCTGGATATCAGAAACAGTGAAAGTATATACTAAGAGGAAGTTGTGTGCAATATCCAGTGAGTAAGCTCAGACACCTGATGGGGGATTCTATCGAGCCATACATTACACAATACTGTAAATCAATTAGAGAAAGGTTGTCCAATGTCAGTGCACAAATGTCACATATAAGGGCAGATTGTTGTAAAAACATGCCACTTGTTATTACTGAGGATCTGGGGCTCAACTCTCAAGGTTTCCATTTTAATAAAGTATTACCATATTTTTCAGACCATAAGACGCACTTTCTCACCCCCAAAATTTGGGGCAAAAAGTGTCTGCGTCTTATGGTCCAAATGCGCGACACCCACAGCCACCGGTGGTCGCACCTTGGCTTCCCGCCAGCTCTCCTGGCACGGAGATTAGCCGGGGAGCTGGAGGAGCTGTCAGATGTCTGGCTCTCCCATTTGAACTGTGTATTTACCTATGCCAGCAGAGCTCAGAACCCTGAACTGGCATAGGCAATAAAGAGAGAGATATAGATGAACATCTATACCTCTCTCCTGTCCATGGGAACTGCAACCACTCTGCAGCCCCCACGGACACAGTAACATCGGTAGAGAAGAGGGAGAGCAGAAGACAGCCCGGCCCCCCCCCCCCCACCTCCTTCCTGCAGATCAGTGTGGAGAATGACGCATTCAGCTGAGATTGTACTGTTTGCTAGTGACACCTTCTGGCTGAATTGAATATTGCATCCATTAAATTCATTGCATTAACCCAATTGATGTGAAAACGTATTAAATCTTTATTTTCTGGTTTTCCTGCCCTAAAAACTGGGTGCGTCTTATGGTCCAGTGCGTCTTATAGTCCAAAAAATACGGCATATAAGGACGCTAGAACTAAAACATTAAAACCAACCTACCACCTTTGAATCAGCCTACTATTATCGGCACCAGAGGTAGAGCGGATCAGAGGTCAAAAGTAAAAATAAATAAATAACAAAAAATACAGTAAGTATTTTTTACTTTTGGGGGTCGCTGTCCTTGGATAAAGACCCGTTGTAGGTGACTATGGTTTTTTTTTCTATTTAGAGCTCACATCCACTTTAAGGTCTGTAGGAGATTTCTCTTAAAGTAATTTTTGGATGATCAACTAAGAAATTATGAGACTATTTCAACATACTAAATGGTATCTAACAGAAAAACTGAGGGTGTATCTGGGTAGATTGGGGTTATTTCAGTAATAACAATACTTTCCCTTTTAGTCCATGCATTAAGGTAGCCATACACGGGAGGATTGCCGTCCGATTTTGCGGCTGGCCTACTACCGTGCATGTTCGGCCACAAATCGTGTGCGCCCACCTGGACAGATTGACCAGGATCCTCCTGCATGCTGGATCGCAAGGTGATCCAACAGGTCGGTAAATTCCCAGCCGAGCGCGCACGCCCATCGGTCGACAGCAAAGTTGTCTGCCGCTCGGTGCATGATTGGCAGCCTTACAAATAATACTCATACCAATGCTGGAAGATGCTCGGAGGGTGGGTGAAAACACTTGTATAGGATGATTCTGCAAACATTGTCAACAGTTGATAACACAGTAAAAGCCACCATAGATCACCATGGGCCCCATAACCAGTAGTAGAAGATCAGGAAGGAGATGGCAGATAACTGCAGCAGCTCAAAGGTGGCCTCAGCGCAATAGACTTGTTGGCGTGTTGCCAGAGTCTTTGTCAGACTACAGAAATAGCTCTCTATTTTGATTGTCACTACCTCAAATTAGAATTTGGCATCATTAGAAGTACTGCTATGACATCCTGACACTGCTGGATTATTATTAGGCAACTCCTCCTTCCTCAAGTGATTATATAAATCTTTAATTTATCAATGTCTACACATACAATTAACTCCATCATCCATGTACAGCAGGTAATGAGCATCATGCATGTTTTCTGAGTGCATACTTCACAGGTTTACATATAAAATTGTCCTAATGCATGCCCACGTAGGTTCCATGTAGGTACTAGTAAGACTGGGTTCTTACCACTTGTCACACTGAAGCTAGCCACACATGCATCAATTTAAGTTAAGAGGTAGATTTTTAAAACTGCATTTTTAAACTAACGGCTATTGTCAGGTAGGTTTTTACCATTTCGGGTCAATACATCCACTATATTCATTACATTTTTATATGTCACAATCTGATTAAATTTTGAGCATCGCATACAAATCTATCAAAGTACCAAGGAAACTTTTCATATTCGAGGGCAGATAGATTAGGAAGACAGAAGACACAGTAGAAAAAATGCAGTAGATCCTGATTGTAATTACCATTAGATGTTCAGCTCACTGGATGTAGATCTTAAAATGATCCTCAATACCGTAGAAGTAAATTGGGCAGGTTTTCATCATTTTGCAATTTCTAATGTTTTTCAACATGCTGTATTCCTTGATGCATAGCTGTAATAAATTATATATATATTATATCAGGTTCTCCCTAGGCAGATTGCCGGGCGGGCGCCCGCAGATTTTAGTCCCGCCGGCAGTTCGTCCGCCTATAACAGGGGTCGGCAACCCGTGGCTCTTCTTCATCCTCGGGCGGCTCAACCTCTGATAGGCTGCCGGCGCACACAAGTCCTCCGCGGCGAGCAGCTGACAGGCGGCGCCTCCATTCTTCAGGAGCGCGCCACAGCACTGAAAGACTCGGCCCGTGGCACACTACCGGAGCCACGGGCCGGAGTCTTTCAGTGGCTGCGGGCGCTCCTGAAGAATGGGGAGGCGCGCCTGTCAGGTGCTCGCCGCAGAGGATTTGTGTGCTGGCCGCAGCCTATCAGAGAGGCCGCCGGACGGTGCAGGCGGCGCGATGACGAGAGGACTGTGTGTGCCGCTGCCGCCTGCCTGAACGGCTGAAGGAAGGCGCGCGTTTAGTCTCAGGGGTGAGTAACTCACAATGGCAAATTATATGGGACTTTGGCACATTAATGGGGGGCTGGACCTGGCATCAATTTATGGGGGGCTGGAATTGGCTCAATTTATGGGGGGGCTGGACTCTGGCTCAATTTATGGGGGGGTGGATCTGGTCAATTTATGGGGGGGCTGGACTTGCTCAATTTATGGGGGGGCTGGACTCTGGCCAATTTATGGGGGGGCTGGACTCTGGCTTTATATGCGTGTTAGATTTGTTTATAATGGTTTGCGGCTCCCAGTTTTTTCTTTTTCTTTTCGGAAACGGTCCAAGTGCTCTTTATGTTTAAAGGTTGCAGACCCTGCGCTATATTAGCGTGCACTTGCCGCTCGCTACAACTTCTTCTACACCGCAGAAGGGACATGAGGAGAGAAGTGTCACTACGAGCTCTCCCTCACCCGGTGTATGACATGTCAGTCAGAGTACCTGTACACACGTGTAAACCCCTCCTGTCCCCATCCCCGTGTCATAGGCTGCTACCGCTTCCTCCGGTCACACATGGCTGCCAGTCCTGAGTCCGGGATATGGAGGTGCGGGAGGCGTGAGCACACACTCGGGGCTGTGAGCTGAGGTGAGGACCGGGGTGTCATAGTGTGCATGAGGGGGGTATGCTGGGTGGTCGTGCTCCGTGTACACGGTAAATGTGATCACGTGTGCTGGGCTGTTGGTATCTATTCATGGTTGATGGTATAGCTTGTGTTACCATCGAGATCTCCTACTGAAGGTCACTTACCTGCAAGGTGGAGGGACGTTCTGGGTAGGTTAGCTTGTCACAAGGTAGGAAGGGTTAAGGTTTTCACTAAAAAGAGTGGGGTGGGTATATTACAGTGAGGGGGCTAATATTACGTGAAGTACATTGCACTGCTGCTGTGTTCTCTTTGTTCTAATTAAAACATTACTGTGTTTTTTGATGTTACTGGTTTTGTTAATAAATACGAGTGTCAACCTTTAAAAGGATGTCCTAAGAGCATTGTATATTTATTCCTTAGAAATTAAAAAATTAATTTTTCGATCGCAAATTTCCCCTCCCTCACCACCCGGCTACTTTTTCAGCCACCCGGCTGAAAAAATTCTGGGAGAACTATATATATATATATATATATATATATATATATATATATATTATACTTGCCGATCTTGTCTCCCTTGACCCTTTTTTTTCTCTATGGTTATTGTTAAAGTTATGTGTGTTTTCCTTTTGCTTTTTGGCATGACCGACCACGACCAGATCGATTTTATGTTCGATTTTGACAACTTTTGGTCGATTTAAACACCTAAACAGTATTTGACTTTCATCAGATCGACGTAAGCAAGCGTTTTTAAAAGCCCATCTGTCGGGAAAACCTAATTGTGTAGGACAGCCTTTAGTAAGCACACATCCAATGCCCAACTCTAATAGGGCTAACCACACATTCTAAAGCCGGCCATACACGGCTCATCACTTCCCCTACGATCGTTGTGGGATCAATCGTAACCTTGCACAACAATCGTTTGGGGAAACATTGCGCACCATCCTAGGCTGATACTTTGGATGGCAATCAAGGGTCCTGATCCAAAGTAATGACAATCAAAACAGGGAAAATACCAACATGTCAGATCCTTTTTCAAACGATTTTTCCTTGTAGTGGGATTGCTCGCCCAAGGTGGTCTGCTTTCACCACGAACAGGCATGGCGATCAATCGTCTGGGAATTGATCAAAAAAAAAAAAAAA
>CM070035.1:130751642-130766260 GCA_036250615.1 Ptychadena robeensis
AAGAACTGACCCATTTTCATCCCCCCGCCCTCTCCTTCCCTCATTACTGCAGGCTCCTTGTCTAACCTGGGACATCTCTCACAATGTAGGACCAACAACTACAGGACTAAAGGCCCTCACACATGTACCAAGTGTGGGCCGACAGAGCAGCACAGATCAGCAATGGAGTGTAGTGTGATGATGTCATCACGCTGCTCTCCATCGCTGACAGCATCGGCCGGCACCCTTTGTGTGCCAGCCGTTTCAATGAAGACGCTCGGTCTCCATTGAAACTAATGGCATCGGCCAGAGATTATCGGACAAGTCTGTCCTCGGGCCAACCGAGCTGTGGGGCGACAGGGATCTGCGGCCAATTGTGCCGCCGACCGACGGCCGCAAGTGTGCACGCACATCGATCCGTGGCAAAATCAGCCACCACTCGTGTGTAGGGACCCTTATACAGAAAAAGCATTAACCCTTATCCCGCTGGATGAGCCCTACTGCAAGGGTGATTCTGCATCTTTTCTTTAAGGGTAGCAAATTGCAATAAAAGCAACAATGAATTGCTTTTTTATTTTCATTTCTAGTACAGTAAGGAACTGTAGGGCACAGTGTTTATAACAGTGTTTATTATGTAACATATAATAATCTATATTTAATAATCTATAGAAGGTACAACCACTTGGGTACTAGTAAGACCTAATATGAACGGTGTCCTAGACATGAGGATTAGTGTTCACAGGATACAATCACTCTCCCTACAAGACTGGTGACAAAGTGGTTAATATTTAGATCATGGCGAGACCTCCTGGGACACCATGTTGCAGAAGTAGGTCAGGAGAACACTCTCCACCCCCTAACAGAAATGAGCAATCATCCTACAATAGTATTACCACTTATGTTGTTTCTAACCATTCCCAATCAATCCTAAAACCCATCAGCAAAAAGGGTTTAATACAGAATGGAAACCACAACATAAAGGTAATGGTCACCAGCGAGAAATGTGGAACATTTCCTTTAATGTTTCTTTAAGGGCCAACAACACGCATGGATCACATTATCTAATGAAGTAAGAAATAGCTCAATCAATGAAGAAGGAGGATCTGGGTGTCCTGGCAGATCTTATGCCAAGAGCTTCTACCCAAACCATGTAATGTGAGGACCTTTCTAATCCTTCCAATTACTATGTATTCTCTTAAGGAGGTCGCTATACTACATAGTTGCTGGTAGATCTAATGGAAATTGTATGGAGTGATCTAAAGGTGTATTGGGGGCTTTAGACCATTAATATTTATACCAGGAATCTCTCAGCTTATGTCCTGCAAGAGTGTCAGGACCCCAGATAACTGCTATTTAAAAGAACACTTAAAATCTAAAACTTGGCCTCTTCAGAAGGAGCATCTCAGTGTGAAATCTCACTAAAGCTAGCCACACACGGTTCAATTTTGGTTCAATCGATGCTCGATTAGATTGAGGAATTCAATCGTCTAATCGAAAATCGATCTTAATTGCATCAACATACACCCCACATTGAGTTTGCGATTGTGTTGAGATTTCGATTCCAAAATATTACTAAAATCGTCGATTTTGGTATGGAAACCATTGAAGTTCAGATTGAAGTGGTCTAGGTTATTATATCGAATCTAATCGATCCAGGAAAAACACCACAAACATCGACGATTATAAAACGATTTTGGCACAATCGACGATAATTTTCCAACATGTCCAATCAAAATTTGATCAATTTTTCTGCCTTTATCGAACAATTATCGTCGATCGTACCATGTGGGCATTTCTCGATTTTCGTTCAATCAATGAAAAAATTAATCTAATCAAGCATCAATTGAACCAAAATCGAACCGTGTGTGGCTAGCTTAAGTATACAACACACACTGCCTTGAACTCTGCCCATTAGAGTAGATAGCAGTGAACCTCAGATTTCAGCAGTATTAAGGAACCAGGCATGGCTGATCCCTTTTGACCACTATTCAAGCCAACTGGCAGAATGCCCCCAGGAACACAGGTATACTGTGCCAAGTTGGGGAGATGGTGATGACTTCTAGGCAGTTAAAGCGCCACTCTAGTGTTAGTAGATCCACAAGTGGTACGATAAGACTTTATAGCCTGATTTATTATTTGCCCTGACCCAAAAAGCTTGTACTGCTGTTTGATTATTTTATGGTCCTTTCCCCTGAGACCAAACTTACATTTTCAATAACACTGAATATCATGGTGACAGTCGTTTTCTATTGCATTACTCAAGAATAATAGATTAGAATAGAACTGAACACTAAATAGGAGGTTCAGAATGCTGGAAGTGGCCAAGACTGACCACATTAGGAGAAATCTTAAGCTAGCCACACATGGTTCAATTTTGGTTCAATCGATGCTCGATTAGATCGAGGAATTCAATCGTCTAATCGAAAATCGATCTTAATCGCATCAACATACACCCCACATTGAGTTTGCGATTGTGGTGAGATTTTGATTCCAAAATATTACTAAAATCTTAGATTTTGGTATTGAAACTTTTGAATTCCAGATTGAAGTGGTTTATGTTATGTATATCTAATCTAATCGATCCAGGAGAAACACCACATTATAAAACGATTTTGGCACAATTGACGATGATTTTCCAACATGTCCGATCAAAATTTGATTTGATTTTCTGCATTCATCGAACAATTATCGTCGATCGTACCATGTGGGCATTTCTCGATTTTCGTTCAATCGATGAAAAAAATGTATCTAACCGAGCATCGATTGAACCAAAATCGAACCGTGTGTGGCTAGCTTTACATAACATGAGATTGTTGGGGAAGATGGGAGTGAGTATATAATAATCACTGCTTGACATCACAAGTTTGGATTCTTTCCTTCACATTGTAATTTTATATAGATCAAGCACAGCTATCTGAATAAATCTTTTGTTCAGTTCCTGACCAAATGAACAGGGATCCGACATGTGGCTATTTCCCTGTTCAATCACCATTACTTTGGATGGGGACTGGGGGTCTCCATTTAAAGAATCGGCCAGGGATTGTTTCCCTGATCGATCGTTGTTGCGTCAGCCCGCAAAGATTGATCACACAACAATCAAAGTCATAGTTATCACCGCTTTATCACCAATGATAATAAAACAATCTGTAGAGCGCCTCAAACCTACAACACTGCTTTGATTAGGTTTGTTTTTTTACAATGGAGTTTAAGAATAGTGAATGTTTACAGCATAAAGAAAAACATTTTGATTTCCCAGATAAATAGTAGCATCCAAGACAGAAGAAGCTGAAGACCCAACCCTGCTCAAAGATGCCATCAATGATCTTCTACATAAGACACATCACGAACATTGTACCAATACAAATAAATCAGATACACTTCTGTATTTACGATTCATTTATAGTAGAGTGTTGTATGGCGTTAGCCACTGATGGACACAGAACGCCAGAAGAATGGGATCCGAGATATCCCAAAACTTGCTTCTTTAGTGACGTCAGTGAGCCAAGTAAGCTTACTACTCCAGCCTTTCTGTATATGGTTCATTTCTGCAATAATTGTGTGTCAATTCCTATTCAGATCGCTCTGGGATCCATATCACTTGGCATGACACCTTACAAGTAATATCTGATGCAATAAACTGACTTTGTAAAAAGATACCTCTGCAAAGACATGAAAACTTAGCTGGGGAGGATTATAGGAGAAAGCGTCATTCTCAAGGCAAAAAGATCATTTACAAAATATACTGGAGAATCCTAGAAGGATATATTTCTGGCACATCCTACATTGGTTCACCCTTTATGGTCCTGCTCAACATCCTGGCTCTTCTCCTGAGCACATATTCCATACATTTAGAGAACACACTATGCAGACACAGGAGTTCATGGTTTTCCATAGGAGAATTGTGGGCCATAATGTGTTTTTAATGTAACATAGGGGCCAGACCAATAACCTGCAAGGGTTGCCCAGTATAGGGGTCCTAAGACCTTGTAGCTAGGACAGGATAATTAAAAAATAAAATATGTTAAAAAAATGCATAGATAGAAGCTTTTGCTAGAGAAGCTTAAACATTCTATTGCAGCAAACTGTGGCCTCTAGGAAACAATCCAAACAATTATCCTCTAGGTGTTATCTTCACTTATTGCAGCAAATGAGGGGAGCCAGAGGTGGCACTCGGAGCCCTCTCTGTGGGCATGCAAGCTGTCAGCCAGCACAGGGGACTGCAGCCTATTGGCTCTCAATGCTGTCAGTTCTTTTCCCCTCTCTTCTGATTGCACACAGCTCCCCTTACCCTCCCCTATTCTATCTTATATGAAAGTAGAGTGTGTCTGTATAGGAGTTGTGTTAGTCATTCAGGTTATATTGCCATGCCGGCACTATTAAATAAATAGGTGGGGTTTCGGGTTTCAGTTTGGCCACTCGGAAGGTTCGCTGACACTGGTGTATGGGCACTTTATAAAGGGTCTGTTTTAATCCACGTCTGATCTAGAGAATGTATTTTAAATAGAGTAAGGCTTTGTTTCCATTATATGTCGGGACCCCTCCGCTAAGCATATACGCTTAGCGTGGGTCCTGACGTAGCACATTAATATTACCTGCTCGGCGGGTGATATGTTTACACATCCGTCGAGTTGAACCTTACATCGGCGGAGCAGCTCGGCCCGGTGAAGACCGATCCTCCACCAAGCAGGTAAGTCTTTCTGCTATGTCGGGACCCCCGCTAAGCATGTACGCTTAGCGGAGGGGTCCTGACGTAAATGGAAACAAGCCCTAACTGCCTGGCCTTTTCCATCAGCTAAATATTCTATTTTCTAGGACTCAACTGAAAACCGCAAATGAAACATTTTCTGTAAATATTAGCAAACTGAATTATGAAGACACAAGGAACACAACCAACAGGCCATCACTTGAAGTCCGTATGCTTAAAAAAGCCCAGCCGAGATAATTCTTCCCCCCAAACATAAAAAAAAACAGACATTACACAGCATTTCGGCACTTCTTATGCCTCCCAATACACCATGTGTAATACAAATACAGAGTCTGCTTGCTCTGAGAAAAGATACAGATGGCAACTCTCCACACTTTGCCCTCACCATATGCTTTATCACAAGAACTACTCAGATTAGACACGTATGTGCATTCGTCTACCAGAATCTCCCCACAACTCTTCCCTCTGGCTGGAACCTGCATCTGATTTTTATTGCTGCCTGGGTTTACATTTAGGACATTTCCTCTCCCTTCCTGCAATGGTAAAAGGGGGTTAAACAGGAAATCTCTTTAATGTAAGAGACAACAAGAATTTCCAAGCAGTGGAAAAACAATTAGACAGTGTTGACAGTTGTCATGTGAGCATTTGTTTTTCAGTGACCCTCATGTCCTGGTTCCATAATATCTATACAAGATTGGGCTTTCAAATATAGATAACATCATGTACAGGGCAACGCAAAGGAGAAGGACCAAATGTACGTTTAGGTCATATGCCACAATACCCCAATATATGAGGTGGTTCTTCCTTTTATTTGGCTTAAAAAGGTGATCATAATCTAATCTTCTGGCTAAAGCCCCCCATACATGTCTAGATTTTCTGTTCAATCAACTTAACCTCCCTAGCGCTCTGCTGAGGTCCAGATTTCTGTAACAAAAACCCACCATAGACTTCAATGGAATATTTTTTTTATGTTGTAGGCCTGTAACTTTCTAAAATATATCCGTACAAGGGTCTAGTAGACATCCTGAGTATAATAATGTTTGAAACAAACAATTGTGTTAAAAACAAGTAACATTTAAAATATATATAATAAAAAGGTATCATCTGAATGATAACATTTTTTAAATACTTATTTTGTATGAGAGATTTCAAAACAGTATGTATTCATATTTATGTTTTTTTTATATTCCTAATACACTTTTTATTCAATTGGAAATGTATTATGCATTTTTGTTTTCACTTTCAATTGTTTTGGATACAGTTATCACTGTATCCAATACAATGCCCTTTGGCACCCTCTGAAAGAGTCAACTTCAAAGAGCACACCTGGAAATGACACTGGGGAGATTTTTCAGATGTGCTCTATGACGTTAGCCCAATTAACATTTGAATGTCCCGCCCCCCCCATGTGACATCACTTCACTTGGGGGGGATAACCGCCCTCCACTCTCCAGCAGCCTGCATGTCACGTCGGGTACACCGGGACAGCGCAAAACAGTAAGTATGCGCTGCCGGTGCCCAGATCTGCACTGGACGGCACCATCTCGTTGAGTGCAATAGCGGCGCTGGACGAGATGGTGCCGTCGCTTACGCTAGGGGGGTTTAAAAAGATAAAATTTTTGGGGTCAGGGAAATTGGTGATTGATTGTATGTTTGCCAACTGTAGTAACAGATATTTGATCATCTTTTTGGGGATCGACTGAAAGTGTAATCAATTTCAATACAACCAATTGAAATACCCATGAAGGTTATGGTGAGAAGGGATGAAAGGAATCAAAAAGCCCTCAACTCGAGCAGTGCATAGCACAAATCAAGCCTTCTTACAACAGAAGGTATTTACACGGCCCAATCCAGCAGGCTTGATTGTGCTATGCACTGCTCGAGTTGAGGGCTTTTTGATTCCTTTCATCCCTTCTCACCATAACCTTCATGGGTACTTTCTTTTTGTTCGGCTTCCAAGCCCCACACCATAGAGCCATGAGCCAAAAAAAAAAAAAAGACAAAAGAGCCCGGTTGGTTATAATTACTAATACAATATTATTAACACGCCATCATCCCATATATCAATAGAAACAAAAAAATAATTTGCACCCGGTTATCAGATGTGTGAACACCTCGATAGCCATAAGAGGACTATAACTGGCGAAGAAAGAAATAAATGCATAAATAATGTCCAACCGATAGGGTTTCAAAAAAACCCATATATTAAATCAATTTATTAAAGAAAATCAATTATTGGCTCAGTTTCAGTTTGGGCGGTCCCTTACGAACACCACACTGACGACGAGCACCGCACAGATACATGCTGTTTTATAGGTACCCTTTGATAGCTTACTACGGACGGACGTTGATCTATGACAGTCACACAGCAATAAGAGGATCATTAGACGTTGTAACATCCACAATACATATCTACATTAAGTGAGTGTAACACAATAGCTCCCCGTTCCCCATGGGAGCCGCCCAATCGTGCCTTGTTGACCCCAACACCATCCAGATTCCCGCCGAGGGCAGGGCTACCTTTATCTGGGAATGACCGTGATGACTTGAGTTACGCTCAATCCATATGTTCTCTTGAAAAAGGGACTAAGGTCACGAAACGCATCGAGACTCAACATGTG
Organism: Ptychadena robeensis; assembly: GCA_036250615.1. Taxonomy (NCBI): domain Eukaryota; kingdom Metazoa; phylum Chordata; class Amphibia; order Anura; family Ptychadenidae; genus Ptychadena; species Ptychadena robeensis. The sequence continues at coordinate 130,758,948 of CM070035.1, forward strand.
GACTAAAACTGAGCCAATAATTGATTGGAATGTATTCATTTCTTCAATAAATTTATTGAATATTTGGTTTTTTGAAACACTATCGGCTGGACATTATTTATTCATTTATTTCTTTGCCAGTTATAGTCCCCTTATGGCTATCGAGGTGTTCGCACTTCTGATAACCAGGTGCAAACTGTTTTTGTTTTTACCCAAAAAATTTTATATCTTGAAAAAATTGCCTTTAGGCAAGTGGTTCTAAACCTTATTAGATCTGGAACCCCCGTAGCAGTGTCACTTACACGTTCCAGATACCAGATGTGACACTCCGCACAATAACTGCTTGTGCAATGGATTTAAGGGGTGGGAAGTAAGGAGGGAGAGTAACGCCCCATCCCTCCTACCTTCCCACCCCACTTGTGGGCATCAGCACTGCTGATTGTTAGCAGCAGTCCTGATGCTTTCAGTAATCGTGAAGACCCCTGTGAAACCCATTGTGAGCGTACACATGTTTTTATATCATTTCTGATGTCTATATTTAAACACTTTAATTCTGTTTAAATGTGTTGGGTGCAATGGAAAAAAAAACTTTCTTCTCACTGACCTCCCTAGCTGAATGCATGCTGGAGAAACTACTGACTTATTTCTCTTACTTCCACTAGCAGCAGACGTCTAATGTTATCAAACAAATGTTGAAAGTGTTAAAACTCCACAGTGTTCTTTTAAGGACCAACACCTTATGAAGTCACTGCCGGCTTTACTGCTTAATGAGATGAATTCATTTCTGCAGTCTGGGCACAGCTACACTTACAACCATTTCATGTTGGTGTTTTATTTTGGGAGGCAGAGCACCTGACATTTATTGTAAATGGAAATAGGATCTGGAGAGAAGTTGGAAAATCTTCTAAGAGTTTGGCATTATTTTAGAGAACATATTCTAACACGGCTTCTAATACAGGAATTCTACAGCATTTCATCCTGGCTGAGGTCAAGGCTGAAGGTGAGGCTGAGGTGAGGCTGAAGTCTATATCCCAATTAATAATCAATGTATTGTCTTCATATCAACATACGTCTTTGCCACCCTATCCTATAGCACCCATAGGGATTGGTAGATTCTGGACAAATGTAGTTTCTGCTGGCTTGAGAGTCACTAGAATAGGATTAAAGCACCAGCAAAGAATATCTACTGTATACATCATTATGTAAACCAGTGGTTCCCAAATTTTCCTTGCAGGGCCCCTCGTTTCTATTTATGGACATTATCCCCCTCCCCAAACACAGGTTCAGAATTCCCCCTGGAATACCTTCACGCCCCCCGTTTGGGAACCACCGATGTAAACCAATTACATTAAAGGCCCAATATCAATGCAGTACAGTGTATGCACAGCGGGGAATATGTTTAAACAGTCTTTAATTTTTTAGGTCAGGTCCTGTTCGTTAGAAAGTTCTAGATAACAGGGACACTGCAGTATTTACATCCAGTGCGTACTGGGAAGGGGTCACATTCCTCCAGTTACATAACACAATACTCAGCATTGGTGTGCTCCTTCTGGACACATGGTAATGACATCTAAAATGTGGCACAACAGTCTGACAACTGCAGCTTACTGCTATGTAGCCGCAGCTGTCACAAGTATTTCAAGTGCCTTGGAGTTGTGTATGTCACATCACAGCATCAGGCAGGACAACACAATGGAAGTCAGTCCAAAGCAACAACACTTGTCCTTTACTATAAAGCTGTATGACAGCAGGTGGGGGGACAGTGACACTGGGGGTTCCTGTCCTGTCCAGTACTCCGCCATTTGTTGTGTCCCATCAAGGTTGGACTAGTCTAAAGCTTGTCATACACGTAAAGATTTCAAGAGAATCGATATTAGATTGAATAATTCGAGGTTTATATCAAACATCGATTTTTGAACTTCGATCTTTGTATAAAATTCATGTCTCGATTACAGAGCAATGGATTAAAATTTACAGACATGTCCGATCGAGATTCCAATCCAAGATCAATTACCTTTACCTCAATCTAACTAATTAAAAATATTCGATAAAGGTCCAAATCGAGCAGAAAATGATCACTTCTTGAAAAGAAAAAAAAAAAAAGGGCACGTGTATGGGAACCTTTAAGACACCATAGGGGCTGATGTGAAAGTCTTGACTTAGATGAAATAGGTTTATGTATCTTTATGAAGGTTAAATAACTGTGCGGTGACAACGTTCACTAACGTCTTATTTATGAAGGATCAGAATTGTCACCAGGTAATTATACACTAAACCCAACAGCAGGTTACATGATGTTACTGAAAACGATATGACTGTTTTATATCCAGCATGTTACTATTTATTTGTAGAAATGACCCACAAGGCAGACATTTTTGTACAGAGAATGATGATGAGTCCCAGCTATGAAGGAGCTATACAAACTCCATGCAGACAAGTGTATGTAACCTACCACCCCCGTGCTGGAAGGTAGGTGGGCAGTATGATCCCCTGTACAAGTACATTACGTGCCTCCAGCAGAGGAGTTCACCATATGGCACAGCAGCACAGCACAGAGCTGGGTATGAGGGGCACACGGACAGTACACAGAGGTGGTACAGGCCAATCACAGTGCCAGGGGATCTGTTATGGTACCCCCCCCCCCCCTTTTCTCTCACAAGCCCACCCTCCAGAGTGCAGGGAGGAGGGTGACAGGTGTGAGGACGCGCGGCAGGTCACATGGCCGGACTGTCAGGCAGCCCATAGCTTACAACCATTGTGTAGGTATATAACAAACATATAGGCGCACCGCTGTCACGTGAGCCGCTGAGCTAACAAATGGCCCGAACGGGTCAGCCGCCTCTCGCCCGCGCTTTAAACCCCATCAGCGCTGCAGCGGGCGCCAGCACGACGTCACAGCCGCGCAGAGCTCTCAGCGTCCCAATGCCCCTTACACACAGCGAAGGAGATGTGCCCAGTGACAGCTCCGTACGGTGTCTCCGCCCGCTAGCCGGAGCACTCACAGAGCAGGCCCTCTTCTATACAAAGCGCTCCTACCTGGCCCGTCAACGTGATTCATTTCCCGGCTTCTCTTCGAATCCAGCCGAGTCCTATTCCTCAGCGATCCTCGCTCCGCCATCTTGGCTCTTGGTTTTGAAATTAGACCCGCCCCTCCCGTGACGTGTTACCCAGTCTCCGCAGTCCAGAGAAGTGCTCCCGGGTCCTGGGACCGACCAGGCGCTGAGTGTGCGCATGCGCTTGAGTGCGCGCTACACGAGGGGAGCGCTTCATGTATACTGGTATAATGTGCTCTTCTTCATATATAAATATATTCAAGTATATCTGTAGGCCAAATTCCTGGCAAGCAATGTTTAGTCACCTGTGTCTCATGAAGGAGATTTTCTGTCTGATAAAAGAGGAAGTGAGAAGATATTTTTTTTAAGATAATGCCTATAACACCTGGGTCTGTGGCAAGCTTCTTCATTGAAAGATTGACAGTTAAATTTTATCTCCCTTGTAATAAAATTCCAGGATGATTTCACATATTCTCCCAGAAAATACACATATACTACTTATATTATTGTGACTGAACAAAGCACTGAGGAGGAATTGCCTTTCATTCAAGGACATGGAGAGAGTGCACAAAGTTCCTAGGAGTTCTGTGACTCACAACTTGATTATCATTGTGTATTTTATTTTCATTTAAAAGAATGCTATGGTCAATATCACAAAGGTATAAACGGTGCTAGGGGCGGCCATGGTAGGCCATCTGTCAGGGCCGTGGTCCCCCTGATTGGCCGCTTGTGCCTGCCCACTCTTGGCGCTCTGGCGCCAACCCTGGGTATAACTCCAGGTATGCGTTTCTGCATATATACAAAAATGCATGCGTTTTGCACATTACACATGTGCGTTTGCATTTGTGTTTTTGAACAAAGCACTAAAAAAGCAGAAAAAAGAAAACACAGTATTGTAAAAATGTGCACAACTTGCAGAAAATGTTATGTGCCGCACTTGTGGCCCTCCATATCAACTCAGTTGCCCACCACTGATCTAGTGTGTACAACAGTCAGGATTGGTTGTTTAGAAATCCTCTCGCATAAACCTGATGCCCACCATTACCTATTGAGGAACACATTAATGGCCTTTCACGTATTATCCATAGAACACATAGAACATACATCTCCATCCATTTGTTAAGCTGGGCATAAGCGTGCCGATTCTGCCGATCAGCAGGGAATCGGGTGCGCCAACTTGCAGGATTGAACTAAAATCATGTTGGCTCGTACAGTGATCCGACATGACGGATTATTTTGATCCGATCCCATTAGCCGAAGTAATGTCCCCAGCAGAAGTAATGGGCGGCACACATAGGGTGACCGCCGATTCTCTGCACTAGTGGGCGTGTGTGATGTCATCATCACGCCAGCTAGGTCGGGTCGGGGATCGAGGGGAAATTGTCCCTTCTATTCCCAACTTTAGATAGGGACGATCAAAAAAATCATTCCCACCAACTAAACTTTAGGTGTTCATTGCTTCAGTTTTGATTTCCTTCAAATTTCAGGAAATTTTAGCAGCACTTTAGCAACAAGCATACACCTTAAAGCCCCCCATAGACGGGCAGACTCCCGGCCATAGTTGTAGCAGACCAACCTGCGTGCGCGCTCCCGCCAATCACATCAAGGTTGGTCTGCCGCAACTATGAGGGAGCCCACCTTGAATTATGTAGAAAAAAAGCCAACAGGTCGGGTCGCATAGAGATCCGTCATGTCGGTTTTTTTTTCTACAACTGCGAGTGAGCCCAGCTGCAGCTTGTAAACAGTGAGGGGAGTCTCCTCCCCCTCCCTGTTATTGGCTAGTCGGACGGCAGTCCTATGTGTCAGTGGAACACACAGGATTGCTATCCGACATGTAGCAGACTGATTAGAGCGTGGTGACGTCACCACGCTCTAATCAGTCTGCTAAAGGTCTGCTATAGATTGAGGTGTCTATGGCAGGCTTTAGATCACTCCATACAATTTTCTTTAGATCTACCAACAACTATGTAGTGTCGGGTCCTCCCTGATAGAATACATAGTGATTGGAAGGTTGAGGAAGGTGGGATCCTTTAGAGTTAAAAGGAAAATCAACATTTAGGTGGTTAAAGCCCCCCATACACCCTCAGATTCCTCCATACAACTTTCATGAGACCTACCAACAACTATGTAGTATAGTGACCTCCCTGATAGAATACATAGTGATTGGAAGGTGTAGAAAGGTCCTCATATTACATGGTTTTGGTAGAAGAAAAGTTGGTTGTACAGAAGTTGGATGGTAATTGTATGTGGTGTATGGGGGGCTTTAGGAGGATTCCAGAGGTTTTAAATGGCTCACCTGGACCTGCTATTGAGTATAAACACTTTGATCCCGCTCGAAGAATTGAGATTCTCAAAGATTGCTGCAAACACGCACATCGACCGTTCGGGAATTGAACTAAAAATGTATACGTGTTAGGCTATGTCTCCACTGCGTTCTTTGTTCCGTCGACTCGGCCCCCCTGCGCTAAGCTCATTCCTTGGTGGGGGTCCCGAAGGAGCCAATCCACATACCTTCCTACCGGCGTTCTGCCGATTCGCCAGATGTAGTGCAGTATGTTAACCCCTGCATTGGCGCATCAGCTCAAAGCCCTGTGAACAGAGGATTTACCGGGCTGGTAATGTGTATGTGCCCTCCCGACGGATCACACAACGCAGTGGATATATAGCCTAAGGGGACCTTAACAGAACAAAGTGCCCTAATGTCTATGTAAAGTCGAATAGCTTAAGGGTAGCTTCCTTTTGATCTGTCAGATGTTCTATTGTACATCTATTCTACTAAGTTCTACTTATACTACTGTTCTGTTTTATGTGTTTCATAAGTGGTAGAAATGTGAACACTTTCTCTGTTATCTCGGAAAGTCTAGGTAGTCATCCTATTTCTTAAGAAAATTTAGACCTGGTTCATATCTTTATGCCTGCTGACATGTATTTTCATGTGTACAGGGTTATTAAATATAAATATATTGGGCATTGCCAAAGAGCAAAACAGATACAGTGGGGCAAAAAAGTATTTAATCAGCCACCAATTGTGAAAGTTCTACTACTTATAAAAATAAGAGAGACGTGTAATTGTCATCATAGGTATACCTCTACCATGAGAGACAGAATCACAATCAAAATCAAAATCACATTGATTTGTAAAGAATTTATTTGCAAATTATGGTGGAAAATAATTGTTTAGTCAATATCAAAAATAAATTTCAATACTTTGTTATATAAGCTTTGTTGGCAATGACAGAGGTCAAATGTTTTCTGTAAGTCTTCAAAAGGTTGTAACACACTGTGAAGAAATCAACTGTGGGAGCAATAATTAGAAAATGGAAGACATACAAAACCACTGATAATCTCCCTCGATCTGGGGCTCCACGCAAGATCTCCCTCTATGGGGTCAAAATGATCACAAGAACTGTAAGCAAAAATCGCAGAACCACATGAAGACCTAGTAAATGAGCTGCAGAGAGCTGGGACCAAAGTTACAAAGGTTACCATCAGTAACACACTACACCGCCAGGGACTCAAATCCTGCAGTGCCAGACGTGTCCCTCTACATTTGGATGATCCAGAAGAGGATTGGGAGAATGGTCAGATGAAACTATAGTAGAAACTCAACTCAACTTGTCGTGTTTAAAGGAGAAGGAATGCTGAGTTGCATCCAAAGAATACCATACCTACTGTGAAGAATGGGGGTGGAAACATCATAATTTGGGGCTGTTTTTCTGCAAAGGGACCAGGATGACTGATTCATGTAAAGGAAAGAATGAATGGGCCCATGTATTGTGAGATTTTGAGTGAAACCCTCCTTCCATCAGCAAGGGTATTGAAGATGAAACGTGGCTGGGTCTTTCAGCATGACAGTGATCCCAAACACACCACCCGGGCAACTAAGGAGTGGCTTCGTAAGAAGAATTTAAAAGTCCTGGAGTGGTCTAGCCAGATCTCAACCCCATAGAAAACCTTTGGAGGGAGTTTAAAGTCTGTGTTGCCCAGCGACAGCCCCAAAACATCACTGCTCTAGAGGAGATCTGCATGAAGGAATGGGCCAAAACACAGCAACAGTGTGTGAAAACTTTGTGAAGACTTACAGAAAACATCTGACCTCTGTCATTGTCAACAAAGGGGATATAACAAAGTATTGAGATGAACTTTTATATTGACCAAATACTTATTTTTCACCATCATTTGCTAATAAATTCTTTACAAATCAGACACTGTGATTTCCTGGATTCTTAAGCCCCCCATACACCACATACAACTACCATGCAACTTCTGTACAACCAACTT
>CM070035.1:130768040-130785378 GCA_036250615.1 Ptychadena robeensis
ACTTAGAGATTCAGTAGGGGGGCGGCCATCAGAGGGGGTGCCCAGGGCGCCAATCTCCCTAGAACAGGTTTTGAAAAGAAAGTACGGAATTGGACACTGTCCCATTCATTAGATTGGGAAGTGTCCTGTCTGTGTCTTTTTCCCTGGGTTGCCTGCAGTGTATACATGGCCTTTGAGTGACAATAATTTCTATAGTACTACACATGTATGTCACCGGAAGAGATAGGCCAGATCCACTTCTTTTTTTTTTTTTTTTTTTTTTTAAACAAGCACGTCTTCGAGTGCAATCTCGATTAATTTTTTGGTGCCTTTTCAATGCTTTAGATACTGTAAAGTACTCCTGATTATTTGGATGTTTGTGCTGTTTAGGATGAAGCCTTACTAGTAAATATCAGATCCCAAGGCTGATTTACACTAAAGCATGGGGAGATATCAGAGTGTCACACCCAGAACAACAAGTATACACTTGCCTGTTATTACCAAATTGCAGATGCATCAACATCTGGACACACAGTGACTCAGGTTATTGCAGTTTGTTGCCAACCCTAGTCTCCAGTGACAGGATCACATATACCAAGTTTCCCGATAATAAGCCATCCCAATCAAATAAGCCACCCCCTGATTTTTGCACACAACTTTGAAATAAGCCACACCCCACAAATCAGACCCCCCCTCCCCGGCTGGTAGAACCCCAAAAAAAGGGAGTCGGGGAAGGAGACAATGAATGGCACAGTGATCAGAATAAGACATCCCCCTGAAAATAAGACCTGGGGCATTTTTGCTGTTTCCAAAAATATAAGACAGTGTCTTATCATCTGGGAAACACGGTAGGATAGTTCTCCTACACAAGCATTTTGGTACTGGAGCACCTGAGGGGCTATCCTTTGGTCCAGGGTTGTTTTAGGATTCTGGTGTGTGTGACTAGGAGCTATATTTATATTAGGGAAGGATAGTGTTAAGCTAGGCACACACGGGTAGATTTGTAAAACGATTTGAGTACAATCAATCAACGTGCGCGGTCACGGTGATTGATTGTACTCGAATCTGCTTACAATCCTTCCTGTGTGTGCTGTCCTTTGAGGGGGTTCAATAGAGCCCCCTCGAAGTACCTCGATTGAACGGGTTTCCAACATGTTGGAAAACCACATTCAATCAATCACCTGTACTCAACATGAAATGTTTTGTAGAGTACAGGGAAAGCCAACATCTTCACACAGAACTGACAGCTGCAGCGCAGCAGAGTCTGTGTGTGTGTAAGGGGGCGGAGTCAGCACTCTTCATTCCAGCTGGGGAGAGAAGCAGGCTGGATTTCTCTTCAGCTTTCAGCGTGATTCATATGCTAAAAAGCCGGAGAGAACTCTAGCTAGCCGGAGGTCTTTATTGAACGGTAATCGATGTGCCCATGTGGTGCACATTGATTTCCGTTCAATTGATCCCCGATCAATCACAGCGTGGTGACGTCACCACGCTGTGATTGATTGGTGGTCGATTGCACGGGAATCTACCCGTGTGTGGCTGGCTTTAGGGTTTGGGGTTACAAATGAGGTTAGGGTATGTTGAGGAGGACATAGTACACAGCTTTAGTGCCAGTGGTGGGAGCTTTGTGCTAAAAAGTCCAGGGCTATTTACCTCCCAGCAAACTTACATATTAGGCCAGCTTTACACCTACCCATTTACATTCAGGGGACTAGCTCACATCAAATTGGATTGCAACGCACATTAAGAATATAGGTGTGAACCAGACCATATGTTAAGCAAAAATAATGCAGTGTCAACAAATATAAGAAGAGCCCTAACCACATGGTCTATAGCCCCCCATACACCACATACAATTACCATGCAATTTCTGTACAACCAACTTTTCTTCTACCAAAACCATGTAATATGAGGACCTTTCTAAACCTTCCGTTCCAATCACTATATATTCTATCAGGGACGCCCCGAAACTACACAGTTGCTGGTAGATCTAAAGGAAATTGTATGGAGTGATCTAAAGGTGTATGGTGGGCTAAAGGACCCTTTCACACTATGTGTGAAAGGGCCTTGAAATGGCCCTGACACATTGAATAGTACCCCAGAACACATGGTTGTGTAGATGTAGTACGCTGGAACATACGTATGTGCATTGTGAAGGTACATTTGTGTGCCATTCATAATAAATGTAAGTCAAATCTCCCCACCTCCCCCATGTAGTATCACTTAGCTCTCTACCACAATAGTGTGAATTAACTTGAAGGGAGAACTTAAAGCAGAGACTGATGCTTGTACTGGGTAATGACAGCCTTAAGCCCCCCATAGACGGGCCGATTCCCGGCCATAGTTGTAGCAGACCAACCTGCATGCTCGCTCCCGCCGAGCACATAAAGGTTGGTCTGCCGCAACTATGAGGAAGCCCACCTTGAGTTTTGTAGAAAAAAAGCCGGCAAGTCGGATCGCACACATATCCGTCCTGCTGGTTTTTTTCCTGCCCGACTGTGCTGCAGGCTGTTAAAGCCCCCCATACACCTGCAGATTCCTCCATACAACTTTCATGAGACCTACCAACAACTATGTAGTATAGTGACCTCCCTGATAGAATACATAGTGATTGGAAGGTGTAGAAAGGTCCTCCTATTACATGGTTTTGGTAGAAGAAAAGTTGGTTGTACAGAAGTTGCATGGTAATTGTATGTTGTGTATGGGGGGCTTTACTCGGAGGGGAAGTCTCCTCCCCCTCCGAGTTAATTGGCTACAGTCTGACAGGAGTCCCGTGTGTTAGTGGAACACACAGGATTCCTGTCCTCTCTGTAGCAGACTGCTCACAGCGTGGTGACGTCACTAAAGAGTCTGCTAAATGTCTGCCATAGATCGAGACGTCTATGGCCGGCTTTATTTTGAATGGATCATTGTGTTTAAGCTTACTTTAGCTGATATCAAATCGGGCTAACTAGGGGCACTTTTTATTTAACTAATATTTGATATCAGCTAAAGTAAGCTTAAACACCAACACCACAACCACAATGAATAGATAATGCCACACTTTCACCCGTTAGATCAAAGAGTTATTAAAGAAATCCAGATTCAGTGTCTACTACACATCCACATTACGTCACAACATCTTTATCAGGCATAATCAATGATGTTTGGTGGTTCCGTAGACTTCTGATTTTATGTGTTAAGGTGGGCATACATGTTTAGATTTTGCCTCTGATTGACCACCACACGTGAAATCGGCTGGGAATCTTATGCTTAATAGCTAAATTCACCTGGGAAACCGATCTAAGCAATTACAGACATGTCCGTTATTTCCCAGAGCGATCCCATCCAAAGTAATGGTTGGCACAGAAAGGGTGCCTGGACAATTCTCGCGAGGATCACGCGCTGCCCATCTGCCGGGAGATCGGCAGCACATCTAAACGTGTGTGCCCGGCTTTAAAGTTTGCCCCCCTTCCCCTCATTATGACACTTTCATAAATGAAAGTGATATTGGACTCAGATCCGAACCTACACAATCATCCTCTTGGATTGAAGCATTAGGATGGAGTTATATATAAAGTTACAAAAAACACAGGTTTCCTTTTACACTAGTCACACTCTTGCATTAACGCTAATGCACAATGCCACACATTGGAGCAAACACCCTTTGGTCTGCAGATTTGCAGGCGCAGGTTTTTACTGGTTACGGGTGGCTAGTAAACACAACTGCAGGCGCATCGCCCTTAGTGTGAAAGGACAGCAATTCACACAACCATGCCGAGCAGATTTTTGGGGCACCATTAAATTAATGTCAGCCACACATTGCATATTGTCAACAGCTCTTAACAGCTCTTAAGCTGTCAACTGCTGATAAAAATATTGGGGGGGGGGGGGGGGGGGGGGGTATTGTTTTACCAACGTAAGAAGGATGTTAAAACAAATTATAAAAATTTCCTACCATTAAATGGTCAGGAGTTTGTTCTAGAAAATATCAAACTTCAGAAATATCAATTATTAAGAAGGTCCGGGTTTTATTGTTGCTGGTTTTCAATTGTGTGGCAAGAGTAACTTCACAATTTTAAATTATTTACGCAAGAATAGAAAAAAACTGTAAAACACTGATGCAGTTAAATATTTAATTACCATATGAAGATCTCTCTAGCTGCATTTGGATTATGGGATTTTCATTACCAGATGTAATTTCGCTTACGTAATAAGATACCTAAGTGTGGTTTGGTTATGTTTAAAGGGAACATAGCAGACAAAGCACATCTGTTGTGGGTTCTCTAATGTCTGCTCAGTATGTCACCCACCATGTACAAAACCAGTGACTGGCAGGACCAACTGCGCTAAGGAAGCATGTAACCTCTCTTAGACATACACTGTAGTTCACAGCAATGTTCCAGGCAATGACGGAGACGTGTAAAGTCTTCTGTGCCACATTCAAATGCTTAACCACTCCATTTAAGACTGTAATAGCATGACCTCTAATGCCACCCTATACACTACTATACAATCAAATATACAAGCATTCTGCTCAATGTTCTGAGAGGCAAAGGATGCCCACCATGCCTCCACAAATTGCTTTTTTCAAAACTACTTTTTCTTTGTTTTTACTTAAAAAAAAAAATTAAAGGTTAAATAGAAAAAACAAACAAACTTAAATAATTGAAAAACAAGTTTTATCTATTTTATTTAGTCCCTAACATGCATAGACTACTTGTGCATGTTTTTTCTATATCCATAGTAAGTATTGAAAAAAAAACTGCTGTTTTTGCACAAGCTGAAATTTACATTTAAGTGAATGAGTTAATGCCCCAATATACCGTATAATCTTACCATACAATTTATGTGCAATCACCTTTCTACCAAAACCATGTAATATGGGGACCTTTCTAAACCTTTCAATCACTATGTATTCTATCCGGGAGGACCCGGAACTACATAGTTGTTGGTAGATCTAAAGGAAATTGTATGGAGTGATCTAAAGCTAGCCACACACGGCTCGATGAAGTAACAGATTAGATGAACATCGAGCGCCGTGCGCGCTCACGGCTCCCGATGTTCCTCTAATCTGTTACTTCATCGGAGCCATCCACGGTTCCTTCGAGCAGGATCAATGGTTGGAAGTTGACCAAACAGGTTTCCAGCATGTTGGAAAACCTTGGTCGAAATCCATTGCATTGAATAGAGACAGTGCTGTCTCCATCCAATGTAATGTACAGGCTGACAGCTAGCCGCACACATAGAGCATGTGACAGCTAGCTTCTCTGTGTGTGTGAAGGGGGCGTGGCCAGCACGGACCCAGCTCTGCCAGAAGGGGGGGGGGGCTGGCTGGGTGCTTTACACAGCCGGAGAAGCTGTCTGCTTCTGAGGCTATGGAGAGACCCGGGAAACCGGGTCCCCATCGTACACATGGTGGTGGTGCACATTGATCACTGTCCGATTGATTGGCGATTAATCGTAGTGTGGTGACGTTACCGTGTGTGTATGTATGGGGGGCTTTAGAGAAGTAGTGGACTTGAACATTGAAATCAGTGTTAAAGTCTAGATTGAGGGCCTTTTCACACTATGAACCCTGCAGCTGCACTGGCATTTTATCGCCACTAACTGTGTTCGTTACTGGTAATAAACCCCCGCATTTTGCAGTACACAGTGCTTGTGACTCCTATACATGTGTATGGGAGATGCTTGCACTACAGCTGCAAAAATGCGTACTGCAGGGTGCCTGGGCATATGCGTTAACTTAAATGTGAGCCTAGTGTGACAGATACACAGATTGCGTTGTAGTATTGTGCAGCACAGCCACTGCAGCGGCTAATGTGAACGTGCCACCTCAGGAGCATACCACCACGAAACTTTATCCACCATCGCCTCATGCTGACCCATTAACCATTTCATCGCCATGTTTCACAAAGTTCTGTATACCACCTATCGTCCTGCTGGCCACTAACATCACTTCTACTTTGGGATCACTGCTGACAGTTGTGAGCCGCTATACGATATACCTTTTTTCTGGTGTAAAATTCAGCTGGCCAACTTGAAAAGCCCCTTTATAACATATGTAGTTTTTGCATAAATCAGGTTCAAAGTTAATTTAAGACAATTTTATTTCAACTTACTTTATGCAAAAACTAAATGAACAATACTTCAACAATACTATATTTGAGTATGTACAGTAAGCAACATCGGTACAGGAGGGTAGCTTGTGCAACTGTGTAACTGTACAAGACTAATACGAAGGCAGTAGTTCAGCTTTAAGTCATTCAGCTTAATGTCATTACTGGCTCTTCCATAGCTCTGATTGTTAGCAGTAATTTCATATTTTGTCTAAATGTGTATTAGATCACTACAAACCATAGTGCTTAACTCATTGTCAGAAATAATGCGGGTTAAATTGCATTAAATAAACTGTGTTTGCGTAGAGGAGTGTATAATCTCATTAAACAGTGGCTAAGGCAACTCAGATCCAATTTTCTCAGGAGTTTCTAGTGTCCTGAAGCTGAAACATCTCTTCTTCAGAGTTTTTAAAGAATATCTATAGCTTAGCCCAAGCCTGCATATTCTTTATGTTCTCAGAAGAATAGATAATCATTTAAAGATCATCTGCAGATTTTATGATACACTAGACAATACCCATGAACATTTGTTTTTAGGTGTTCTGATTGATTTTGTAGAATGGAACCCTGCACATTTATCGTGGCGTAGGGGTTCATGACTGGGGCGGGGATGCCCGAAGATCGGAGCCAATCAGACATCGGGATGTCTGGAGGAAATGACGTCGCAAGGGGCGGAGCCGCGCGGGCATAAAACCCAGTGGCGTAACCGGAAGAGCCTCTCTTCGAGTCAAGAAATCGACGTGTCCCACCCTCCCTCCCCTTTTGTTTGTTCTCTTGTCTCCCTACAGATTCGGGGCCGGCTGATGGCCGTTTCTTTGTCACAGCAGGCGGGTCTGGGCAGTGTCCAAAAGATTTGGTGATGGAGAATTGAGCTCTTACAGGGGCCAATGACATATCCGGTTTCGGAAGGTGACCAGAGGGAGTCAATTCTAGTGGGAAGCACCCACTGGGCTGGAATGTTGAAGGCCGGTGGGCGGAGCCATATCGGACGTCACGTGGTGGTCGAAAAGCGGTGTCAGCATTCAGTTTGGGGGGGGCATTGGGGGCTGGCCGTTAACGGATAAGGTTGTTTTATTGGTGGTCTTTAACATCTATCTTCAATAGTCATCCCTGCCCAGGTCATAAATGGAAAGGAAATTAAGGAATCAGTTTTGTATTGACTACGCTGTGTAATATTACCATTGGTTGATATTAGATAGAATTGTAGATATGTGTAGGATTTAATTTACATTATAACAACGTTTTTCTAATTTGTTAATAAATATGTAAAAGATGCTCTCAGCAGGTTTATGCACTTGTCAATGAATTCCCAATTATGCTAGAAGACTCTCCACTGAAATGCCAACATAATGCACCTAAAATCAAGCTTAATTTACTTATCTCTACAAGCCTAAAGATTAATATTAATATTATAAATCATTTACACTGTAAATCTCTAACAAAGCACTTTACAAGTACAAAGTCATATCACTATCTCAGATAGTCATAGTGAGGAGCTCACAATCTGAAGTCCACAGTCATACTAAATAGTGAGGCTTAATGAGATGCCACAAATTAGCATGAAAACTGTATTCAGGCCCTGGCGTCATCAATGATCATCAATGATGCCAGGAACATGAGGAACATGAGCGTCCATGTCTGTATTAACTTGTCAGGTCAATGGCATGGGCTCCCCCCACCTCCTCTGCATTATGAATGGTGCAACCTGGAAGGATCAGCTAGGATGCTGACACGGAGGGACACCGCAAGCTCCCTTAGGATAGGTAAGCAACCCTGAGTGTAGCTTTGCTTCAATAATATTTGTAATAAACTAACCTCAAGCTACAATCTGGGTAAATGCCCAAGAGGTTAACATGCTTGGATGGAATTACCACATTTGCTTAGGTAAGTGAATTATTTCCTTCTAAGTAAACTGCCTAAATCTGGAACTTGCATTAGTCTAGAATCTCAACGATTCTGACATTTTGTCATGTTACGATCCATCACATACCTAAGCGAAGACCCAATAATTGGGGTTGAGAGATCAAAAAAGTACCACCAACACTGTTTTCCCATCCATACATAGGACAGCCACTGTATTTACCTGTAACACTGATTCATTGATTCAAGGGACAATCACAAAAAATTTCCCCAACTAAAGAAATTTAATATCTGTGTATAGCAATGGTGTCAAATGCATAAGTTGCATTTAGTTTTTAACTAAATTAAAAACTGGAACAAAGTCACTGGCCCTTCCCATGAGACATAAGGATGAACATTTTCATATTGAAACTAATTTAAGTTTTGCTTAAATATTGAATTTGGAACCAGAAAAGCGTAATATTATAACACGTGACATGAAATGTAAAAAAAAAGACACATCTGTGCTATTCATTTCTAAAATAAAATGTAAAGGACTAGCTTGCAGGCCAGATTTGGCTCCTAGGCTGGAGTTTGATATCCTTGTTATATAGCTTTAATTTGCTATTAATGGGAATAGTAATTATTGAAATATACAAAGGAAAAACACTGACTATAAAATCTTATATTTGTAAATGTTTTTAATGGATATGTATGGCTGATATTTGTTAGAATGATATTACAGTACTTACTATTAATGTCCCTTTAAAAATGAAAAGCAGCTGGATATTTTCCTGCATAGAATATAAGGAAGTGATAACAGACAGGAATATTGATGCATGGAATTACAGGAAGTAAAACAATGGTTTAACTGACTGCCACAGGCTCTTGCTGCCTGATCGGAACAAGGAAAATTTGTACACAGTGCTGTATGATAATCCAGTAGTCAAGATCTGCAGAGATACAAAAAGTCTTTAAACTAGATCTTATATTGCTGTATTATGTTAATGTAATATCACACGTTGTTTACAGTTGTTTTAAACCTGTACCTTTTATTTAAAGCATACCTGGGAATCATGGCCTTCATAATCTTGTTCAGGAACTAGAAGGTGAGAATTGTCTCTACATTGTACACATGGTCATCATTTCACAAGTATGCACATGATAGAACATGTCCTTTAGATCGTGGGCCAAGCGCAGCCAATTGCAGCTGTAGGGAAGAGCCCATTCAAATGCATGGATTCAAGTCATCGTGGATGACCGCCGAAGTGGGGATAAGCCCTAAGTGTATGAAATTGTCTTAAGGAGTCTACCACTGACATGAAACAATGGACAAAAACATAAAAAAATTATTCAAATTGGACATAAAAAATCAAACCAATTACAAACAAGGTTAATTTAAGGCTAGGACTCCACATGCACTAAAATCCCTGCGTTGAACGCAGGGATTTTACTGCAGTGCACAACGGCAATGGAGCTTTGATAGGGCTGTCTCCACAGCCCGTCAGAGCTCCAGATCCATCGGTCCGAGCCTCTGTCACGTTAATGCTGATGCAGCAATCCGCTCCCACAGAAATGCAAAGGAGGCTTGCAAGGACATCAGTGGATCCCAACACATAGTGGAGCCCTAGCCTGAGTCGAGCCCTTGGGACCAAAAACATAAAATATTAAGCCATGTAGTGGAGTACACAAGCGCAGTTCCCTTTTAGAATATTCCATATAATCCTTCAGGGGTCTGTCTGGATTTAACCCCCCCCCCCCCCCTTCCCATGATGCTCCAGCTCAGAGTTTATGACTCTATGAGTCAGGGGTAGCTGGGCAAGTAACCTACAGGCAACTGACCCCTGAACAGTCTTAACCGGCATGCAGCCAAAGCATCCAAATAGCAGACAACTGTACTAAAATACCAATCTACTGTGGAATCCCAGTTATTGGTGTTTGTGTATGATGGTTCCAGTGGTGTGTCCCTCAGGCTAGCCATACACCGGTCGATTATTTTGTGATTTTCTTGCAAACGTTGATCTGATTTAAAATAAATCGATTCATTAAAAGGAATCGATTTATTTAAAGAAATTGATTCCTTCATAGAAATAAATTCCATTTGTATGATCAACCAAAATTTACCAAATTTTATGTAACTCACAGATTACATGTACTCAAGTAGCTATTCTGTGTTTGAGTCTACTTTTGGGCACTCTGCCAAGTTTACTTTATCCTGTCATTGCTGAAATGTTTTGATATTCTTGTTATTTGCACTACTTCAGGGAGGACATGAGGCTTTGCTGGATGGTTTTTCGGGCTTTCGCTTTCGATGCTTACAACTACCACATTTACCCCCACCCTCAGTCTGAGGGCTCCAGAGGATGCTTACCCAGGGGTGCACATTTGTAGTGAGCTACTCACTATGTGTACCAGTAGATAGTGTTTTGTACTCACTTCATATGTAGTGTGGTCTGCCTTACTGTCTCCTCACTGTCCTTTGCATCAGCTTCTTGCATGGTAGACTTTGCTGCAGATGGACCTCCCTGTTCTTGATTGAGCCTCCAATCAGCTGTCTCCGTCCACAGTACAACACCAGATCTCATACCTCAGGAGTCAAACAGTGCTTTTGTCTTGTCAGATTTTACTCTCACATATGCCTACTCTGACCTTTTTTTTTTTTAATTAGTAATTTACATTTCCAATTTGACACCCCTAACTACAACCTTTCATAGTAATTAATGTTTCCCTGCTGTTATCCAAGGGACATACATTGTTTACATTTAACAATAAAAACTTTTAGAGTAGTTTATACATGATAAAGTGAAGTTGTTTGCACTTGAGCACTTGCTGTCAATTTACAGATCACGTCACCGGCTTCTGTCTCACACATTGGGAAGGCGTTGGGGGGGGGGAGTGGGGGATGCTGCAGGTCTCTCCCTTCTCTGGCTAGTACGCAGATGCATGGAGGCTGCTGTCAGCCAGCACGCAATACAGGGAACATGGGACCTGGCAGTGAAGGTTGCTTGGCCCCCCCTAGATGGTAAGGTCTAACATAGGAGTGCCTCTTGGCCCCGCCTGAAGAGTAGAGTACTCTTTACTCTATAGAGTATTGTACATGGTATTAGTAAAGTGATTTCATTATAGATTTGGAAAGTTAATCATTTACATACTAGGTAGATACATAATGGCACACTTGCTAAACTAAAAAAAGACCTCATTGTATTTTTGCAAACACTATTTTATTGTATGGTAACATAATTCTATTAGATGGGAATATAATTCTATGTATGGTGGGGTGAATACATTGTTCCTCTTGGATGTTGTTATTACTATTTATCAAAATGTGTCAGAAAAGCTGTAAATCTGGAAGGCACCCACAATATGTGTTCATCTGTAAAACAATAAAGTTTGTACTGATTTGACCCGTACTTTTCCATAATGGCCTCTTGCTCATATGTTATGCTCCTGAACTCCATTACACAACCACACTGTGTTTCACAATTATTGTTCGGCATAGTTAAGTCTATTGTACAAAGCTTTGTTCTTATTAGGAAATGAGAGCAGGCAGGCTGGCTGGAGAGGATAATCTACACATTCCATTAGGGATAATTATACCAGAGCATGCTTAAACCCTTAAATTAAACAGTGCCTCTTTCACACTCTGAGTGATAAACGATTTTTCTTACCGACTAGTTGATGGAAAAGTGTTACTAAGTAACAGATTGCAACTTCAAAGAGTGAGGGAAATGTGCAGTCTCATCGATATCAAGCTGATACAGGGTTAATGTCTGTCAAGAGTGTAAAATTAATTGATTTGTTTTTTCTTTTCTAATATGAAATTAATAGGAAACTTTTACAATCTTAATAAAATACATTCAGAAATTGAAGAGGGCAAAAAAAGTGTCTGTGTATGTGCGGGGGGGGGGGGATTTCTAAGGTGCTAAAATGTGATATAAAAAGAATAGTATTCATTTACTTTGACTCCAAAACTCAGTCAATATAAACAGATCGGATTTGTTTACATAATTAGACCTCCAAAATATGGAGTATTTTTTAGATTTAGGGGAAGCACCCAAAGAGGGGAATTGGCTATACATGTGTCATTTTTTTCTGATAACTTGAAAGCCGCTGTTAAGGCTGCCATACACATCTATATTTTCCTTTTAATCAACTTAAGGCCCCCATACACCTTACAATCTTACCATACAATTTCTGTACAATCAAATTTTGTTCTACCAAAACCATGTAATATGAGGAGCTTTCTTATCCTTTCAATCACTGTGTATTCTATCAGGGTGGCCACTATACTACACAGTTGTTGGTAGATCTAATGGAAATTGTATGGAGCGATCTAAAGGTGTATGGGGGGCTTTAAAAAGATACATTTTATGGGTCAGGGAAATCGGTGATTGTAATTGATTGTAATCTATGCCAACTGTAGTAACAGATATTTGATCAAATTTTTTTGGATTGACTGAAAGCATAAAGCAAGGCATACACAGTTCGATTTTTGCATTCGATCAGAAATTGTTCGATACCGATCAAAACATCGATCGGAAAATGATCGGACATGTTGGAAGATTTTCATTGATTGTACAATGATCGAACTAAAATTGTAGCATTGTTTGTGTTGGTCGGTGCGATTGTATTCAATGAACATTTTTATATATGACTCTTTTCTGTGTTTTGTGATCGCAAAAAAAGCTGCGATTTTGGTCATATTCCGATCGGACCTTCCATGTGGATCTACTTTGGATTCGCTTACGATCGGCGTCCGATCAAAATATCAAGATCTAAATTTGGATCGTAAATCGATTGTACTAAAATCGAACTGTGTGTGCCTAGCTTAATTGAATTTAGGGTCAATTTCAATACAACCCTATAAAATTTTCCAACATGTCCGATCATTTTTTGATCGAAAATTTTTCAAATTTGAATCGTTTTAGGTCGATCTAACCATGTGGGGTGACAGATTTTCAATCAACCAAATGTATTGAATTAAGTTGAATGAACAAAAAATCTAGACATGTATGGGGGCATTTAATAAGTTATATTTCAGTCAAGTTTACAAGTATCTGTTGGTTTTTTCTGTTTCAATATTTTTATTGATTTTGAATTTTAAACATCAAAAGTTACAATATATGCGTTAAAGGCATTTGTCTGGGACCGTTCAGATTTTGGGACATGCGCACACACCTTTATTTTTCCACAACTAGAAAGCTGCGCTGTTTCTTGCGCTATGCAGAAGCTCCGCTCCATAAGCCCCCATGCATGGGTCAATTTGCGGCTGTTCAAGCATTCACTATCTTCCTATGTTCCCTCTGTCGGTGCGGGTCGGGGGGAGGGTGCCATGCAGTGCGTCATCCCTCTGACGACAGGGAAGGGGTGATGTTGGAGGTGGTATGCAGTCTTGCATAGGGCCCCCAAAGAGCTAGAAATGGCACTGCTGGAAAGGAATCAAATTTATGGAATTGGAACTGGTTTTACATTTACGCTGTGTGGTAGTACCATTGATCAATATTGCATTAAAGGTCAATATTCATATCCATCAACTTTTGTTTAATTGATTTTGCAATTTGGTTACCTGAAAAAATATTGAAAGACAATAACCCTATTTGGTATAACAACATATATTTGATCCCATGAATTAGCTTCCACATAGAATATGCCAGGATATGAACTCAACCAGTGGCTTGCTCACTGCTCTGCTTCTTCAAGTCAAGCAGGATTCACAAGCACCCTCAAACTGTGTATTATCACATTGTGTCATTCTATCTATTTAGTTAAAGAACTTATGGCCAGCTTTTGTAGCCATGAATATTGAATATTTAGCCACCTGACAAGTCACCAAGGTTTTGCAAAGGGTTAATGTTTTTTTTTTAGTAAAACATAGTTTGAGAGTTATCTGTGTAATAAACTTAAAAACAAAGTTTACTCTGACCTCAGGTTGGGGACTATTTGGAAGTCCCAGTCAAAGTACAAACATTTTTACAATATACACTGCTCAAAAAAAATCAGGGGAACACAAAAATAAGTCATCCTAGATCTGAATGAATGAAATATTATTATTAAATACTTTGTACATAGTTGAATGACAACAAACAAACAAATTATCAATGGAAATCAACCCATGGAGATCTGGATTTGGAGTGAAATTAAAGTGAAAAAAAAACACCACAGGCTGATCCAACTTTGATGTAATGTCCTTAAAACAAGACTAAATGAGGCTCAGTAGTGTGTGTGGCCTCCACGTGACTGTATGACCTCCTTATAATGGCTGAGCATGCTCCTGATAAGGTGGCAGATGGTCTCCTAAAGGATCTCCTCCTACACCTTTTGTGTGGTTTTGTTGTAAAGAATCAAGTATTTAATAAGAACATTTCATTCATTCAGATCTAGGTTGTCTTATATCTGTGTTCCCTTTATTTTGTTGAGCAGTGTGTATACAGAATTCACAACATCAGTCAGCTCAAAATCATAACTTACAGTTGAAGTTAACTTTTTTATGTTTAGGATTTAATAGGTAAAGAAAACCTTGTCCAATCACATGAACTTATAATGAGATAAGGTGTCATTCCTCAATAGTTTATCGTTTGGTGATGAATAACTTCATTATCTATTGTAAAGGTGGCCATACCCGGTTCAATATTTCTATTTGATTGACCAAAAAAATCGATCGCTGTAAGTTGACCTATCGGAAATCGATTCCTGCATACCTGGTACGATCGACCAAAAGAAATAATATATTGAAGAGTGATCCGACATCGTAAATTTCAGTCAATCGTTCAAGTATCTGGTTTTCTATGGTACTATATAGCATGTGAAGGGATCTAAGTAAAGAAATCGGTCATTTTTTTTATTACACTTTGTGGTGTTAAGTTAATCCAATCCAAGAGTGATAGAGCTATTGTGTAAAGCTGGGCATACATGGTTTGAGGAAGCTCCAGCTAAGCACAATGACGTCTTCGCTTCTTCAATATAGAAGGAGCTGGAGGCGCAGCACTGCTGCATCATCCAGCTCAGCCGATGCTCGGCATGTAAAGCAATGGACTTCGACCGTGATGTACGGTCATGTCTGATATCCCAGGATATTCCAGATCTAGCCCATATCTATGCATGTATAGGCACCTTAAGGCTAGCTTAAAGGACATGAGTCACCAGCAGATAAGTACAAGGTGTTTGTTGCACTCTTAGGCTAGGATCAACTTTTTCCTGATTGATCTTAGACTTTGAAATATGATTAAAATATTGTCTGTCAGTCTAACATCAATCAATCATACCACAACCCATTGTGATTTATAAGAACTGATCGATTCCTCTCCAACGCCCTGTGCGCTTGCCCCATAGTACCATTGGATACAAAATAGATGGAAATACCAAGAAAACCTGTCAGATACTAAAACGATCAACTGAAATTTACTAACATGACTGATCATTGCTCTATAAATTTTATGTTCAGGTAAAAAGGAATCGATTTTCAAATGATCAACTGTGTATGGGCACCTTAAGTGTGAAGTTTTTTTTAAGAAAAACACTGAAAAAGGTACAGCAATGGAATCTACATGTACATAAAAGGTGAGAAAATATCTAGAAGTATCTTCGGGGTGCACTGTGGGTCAGCCCGTGGTTAGAAGGGCTGTTTATGCTGAAGTGAGGTTTCCTATGAGTATGTACTGTGACATAGTTTTATACTATAGGGTAAAAGCAACTGGAGCAGTAATGCCAGACATACACGGGGCGACCATCGCCGACATCTGCCCCGATTTCTTCCGGGATTGTAAACGTGATGACGTCATCACGTTTACAATCCCATTGCATTCTGGGCCCCCTTCAGTCGGCTGGGCACCCTTTGTGTGCCGGCCATAAGCTACAATGAAGCAGCCGCTTCATTGTAGCTTATGGCATCGGCTCCCATCGGCTCAGATTTTCCGACATGTCGGATCTCTGGCCGGCCGAGAAGTGGGGCGACAGGGATCTGTCGCCCCATGTGGGGACATGCCGATAAACGGCCGGATTTTAACCTGACCGACGGCGAGAGCGCGCACGCCCGTCGGTCAGATTAAAATCCGGCCGTTTATCGGCATGTGTATGGCCAGCATAAGACAGTGTTATCCTTTGTAAACATTTGGACACGTAGTGTCATGTTTTTTGAGTGTATGTTGCGTACACGACCATCTTTAGGTGGATGTCCCTTGTATCACAATTTCAGGCTCTCACACTGAATAAACGCAGGTCCAGGCAGCTGGAAGGGGCTATGTACAGTTTATTGAGGAGTTTTTACAGATGCTCACCAACTCCCGTGGGCAGAGATGGGGTCCAAAGCATTGGGAAAGCAGGCTGTTGGAACAGGCTCTTGAGGTGACCTTGCTGTGGCTTCACCAGGCTAAAGGAGTAGTAGGGAGGCAGGCTGTCAGGAAATCACACTGGATCAGTGGAGGTTACCTCACCCAGGTATGCAACATCTGGGGACAGGTCTGATGCTGCTGCAGTCTCTCCCAAAAGCACTAGCAAGGTCTTTGTAACATATATTTAACAACTCTGCTGGAGGAGGGCAGTAGACAAGTCTTTAGACAGATTTTGAAGGATACCATGTATGATAGCCAAAACAGCAGGAAAAACCTAAGAGGAGTCACCTCTAGAAAGTTCCTGCACCTGCCAGGTAACAGGTTTAACCCTTAAGGGGCCAAACAAACCAAATACATACAATACAGTATAGTGCACAGGGTTATATATGTACACAATTTCTAATAACACAGTAAAGCAGGATACAGATGGCTCGATATTCGAGCCACCTGATGTACCCTGCAGCAGGGTGATGACATCATCACGCTGCTGTCAGCTATCGGTGGGGCTGGGAAGACAGCTCTGCTTTCCCCAGCTCAGTCGGAGCTTTGCCTGGAGATCCGCGTGGGCGCATATTATATGGGCCAGATAGATGGCCCATATCTTAGCGTCTGTACCCTGCTTTAGTAAAAAAACCCTGTCACTACAGACTTATCTCTGGAGCCTCATCAAACATGATACCCACATTAGCAGTTCACACCCTATACAGTTTTGTGACCCCAAAAAAGGGCTACATGCTCCAGACTTATGTATATACCGTATATGCCGGCGTGACTTTTCAGTACCTTAAAATCCTCCCCAAAGTCGGGGGCCGTCTTATACGCCGGGTGCCGCAGGCAGGGGGGGTGCAAAGGGACCATCTCTGGGAGCCGTAACTAGATCTGTCCTGCCTGAAGCTGCCAGCGCTGACAGATACATTGTAGCAGAGTGAGAGAACGAGCAGAGCAGTGTTACCATGGCTACAGGATGCTACTCACAGAGAACACACGCTCTGTAGCTCTGTTGTAACTTTGAACATTCATAGCAGGAAAACCTTTTACTAGTATAATGATGAAATTTTCAGGGTCAGTAATGCTCACCTACTACTACTTACACCCCGA
>CM070035.1:130785478-130801948 GCA_036250615.1 Ptychadena robeensis
AAAGTTGGGGGGTCGTCTTATACGCCCAGTCGTCTTATACGCCGGCATATACGGTAGATTGGATATGTTGGTAAATATTCATGGTAAGTGCATGAGTTCTATAGTGTATGATCAGTTATCATTTTATTGGAATTCTGATTGTTTCTAATGCAAAATGTATTTGGTTCTCCGCACTATGCCTTCTTATGTTGTTGTAGTTTATTATCCCTTATGTACTTACATGATGCTATCATCCCAATTAACAAACTTTAACTGGAACTTCATGGATCTTTCAATTTAAGAAATGTATCTTTGTTATACGTTTTTCCCCATAAAACACCAATAACAGGGAACCATAAATGGATTTTTACAACTCCATTTCACAAGTCAATAGTCTCCTTACATTAGTGAACAAAGCATTGCATTAATCCAATAAGATGTTATACTCCTCATGTGTCATTACCTGTACCTGTGTGTTATATTGTGTTGTATCTCCACTCTAATGTATTGTACAGCGCTGTGTAATATGCTGGCGCTATATAAATAAATGTTAATAATAATAATAATAATGTTATGTTGCAAATTCTACAAATCAATATTGTATATTTTAGTACATATTTAAACACTTAAATTACTTTTAGTTTGTTACTATTTATATGATCAATTATTTGGCTACACAATTAAAACTCATCTCAACATACAGAGTTCTTTTCAGTTCTCTTAAGAATTCTGACCTTGTCTGGGGGACTACCCAAATAACTGGGGATTATAGGTCTGAACAGGTACCTGACTCATCTAAAAAAGAGCGTATATTTTGTGACCCATTTTGTGGAACTAGCAGCATCATTGAGCCATCCCCTTCCTATCTGTTCTTACATTTACCCTCTATTTTGAATTATTTGCTTTCCTTGCTTTTAGTCATCTTAGCTTTAGTTACCTAGCCCCTGCCCATATATGCATTGCCCTTTCGTTTTCATTCATGTTTTCCTCTGCCCACCACTTCCTTTTTTTTTTGTTTTTAGAATCAACACATCAACAGCGCAGTACATTAAATTAGAGTTGAGATGGAACAAAAGATAACACACAGGTACAGGTTATGACACAGAAGGAATTAAGCTGGTCATACACAACGATTCCTGTGTTATTAATGAACTAATAGATGCGCACCACCTTTGGCAATTGATCACTGGCTGATACTTTGGATGTGAATGCTTGGTCCCCACCCAAAGTAATGGGGATTTACCAACATGTTGGATCCCTTTTCGATTTTTTGGGAGCGGGATCGATCACTCCAGGTGGGCAGAATTTGATTCCTGAATGATCATCACAAAAGCGAACTGCGATAGTTCGGTAAACGTCCGCTGTATCGCCCTGTGTATGGCCAGGTTTATGGACCTTGCCAAATCAGGCTTTAGCGGGGAACACATGCATAGATATGGGCCAGATCGATGGCCGCTTCGAGGACCAATGCACGCTAACGACCATCTATCTGCCCCATATCTAATGTGGCCATCCCTGTTTTCAAGCGGGATCAAACAACCCTCTGTGCCTCTGGCTCCTTCAAAGTCAGGCAGCAGCACGATGACGTCATCCCACTACTGCCGGGGACCTCAAACGGCTCATATATCGAGCCGTGTGTTCCCGGCTTTACAATTTAGGAGATACTGCAATCTTGTAATTCTACATATCTACCCTCATCCTTGTACAGCTTTGGCCTACATGCAGTTGAGAAATATTAAATATTTAAAAAGAATGCCAATTGTTAAACAGGAAAATAATAAACTTTTTAGTAAGGCTCAAATTTTACAACCATCCAAAAGACTGATAGACAACATTGACCTGATGACCCTTTGTAAGAAACATTACACCAGAGCAACTTTCTAACAAGTAAAGCAGATGCCTTTACCAGCAAAGTTATTAAAAGGCAGTAAAACAAGTCAATACACATACATCGTGAGTTTAGGAAAGAAACACACAGTGTAAGCACTTAACAATAGCAGCCATTTCACATTCCTTTAGAAGAGAACAATACTTTGGATACAGAACAATACTTTGGTTACAGAACAACAGAAGATCATAGCTATGTGGCTTTTCCTATTTAATATATGCTACCTTATTATGCTAGAAATTCTTTTCTATTTTATACATGTGTTATACCCATCTTATTGCACTGCAAAATCATAAGGGGAGGTAACAAGGAGAAGAAGGAATTCTGCACAGCAACAGCTGGTTTGATGCATATTCCCTGCAGCCATTTAATTTCCTGCAGGGATAGATTCCATTACATCAAAAACATGTAGAATCTCAACTGTCATTCCTAAATCTAGCAAGTGTCCAGAGGTCTCCTTAGAAGAAGCACTGACATTGTGTTTAAGGTAGTTTTTCAAATAAGATAAATGCTTTAATTAGGAAGTGATTACATAAAGCGGTTGATTAGCTTTATTTGCACATTAATAACTCTGTATAAAATAACATGCTGCTTATTTGCATTTCAAAATATCCTCAAGGCACATTAACTAGAGTGTGTGCTACGAATGGGTAGGAATAGGGGTGGGTATTTTAATTCCCCCCGTCCTTTGATGTTACATGGTATGGCTCTGCTAAGACAGGAGAAGTTCTTACCCTGTTTCCCCCAAAAAAAGGCACCCTTAAATTTTTGCCTCACACTTAAATATAAGGCACTGCCCTGAAAATAAAGCACCTCTAAAGATACGGTACTGTAACTCTGCACAGGGGGGGGATCAGAGGGGGCCATCAAAATGACACAGGAGCATCAGAAGGAGTTACTAAAATGGTTATCCCCCTCTGAGTCTCCTGTGCCATTTTGATTCCCCCCTCTGATTTCCCCTGTGTCCTTTTAAGTGATCTCCCCACCCTGATACCCCAGTGCCCTATTCTTCTTCATGGAAAAATAAGACATCCCCCAAAAATTAGACATAGGGCATCTTTGGGAGCAAAAATTTACATAAGACACTGTCTTATTTTTTGGGAAACACGGTAGTAGTTCTGTAATATAGAGTCATGGCTATATATCATACAAAACATGAGGACACAGTAACAGTATTAATTTAATACAACATAGTGGTTTGAAATGTAATTTGATTTTGAATGCATCTTCTCCACAGTAGAGATAAAAGGATGAATGTAAAAGGGTGTCCTGAGATATTTTTAATGATTCAGAGCTCTCAGCTGATCTTTTGCTGTCATAATGCATGCTGGTTTAGAAATGCCCAACATAGGTTGATTCTCTTACTAAACCAGTTTGATCAGACTTTATCAATGAACTATACATAGTTTCAAAATTTCTGATGAGTTAGTTTTATTGAACGAATACTTATTTTTTCTAACAAGTTACCATGTTTTTCGCACTATAAGACCCACCCCAAAGTTTTGGACAGAAAATTGGAAAAAAAAACCAAATAAAAAAAATTCAGATATCAAGTGAATAAGCATGAGTCAAGCATGATTTTTCCTGAAATATGTTCATATATGAAATATACTGGATAAAGCATGATTATATTGTAATATTGCCTTTACCAATTCTAATGTTTCTGTTAGCTTGCTGGTTAGGGCGGGTTTGAAGAAGGTGTTCACTAACCAACACCATCTAGATATTGCAAACCAGGAGTATAGTTATCATTTCAGCATTGGACATTAAGGGCTTGTTTCCATGGCATCTTGTTGGATGTAGCAACGCATTGTCATTGCAGGGACTCTGGGGGTCACGACGGCCCGCCCATTGAAGATCAATGGACGTGTCATGGGGACATGGTAAAACATGCTTTTCAGGTGTGTTACCGCCAATGCAGCATTATCACATAAACTGTGGGGAATTTGTCTGCAAATTGTGGGCAAACAGTGACCAATCAACAATGCTGTGTGAAAACTAGCCCATAGCCATGGATCACATGGACAATCAAGAGGGAGAGCTAACAATTTTCCTCTGGTTTATATCAGTAAAATGAATGAAAGCACACTGTGAACAAGCACTTAATATAAATTAGTCTTTACAAGGACTGTATAAATGCAATATCCTCCCTTTATAGGACACATAGGGTACTTGGTCAAAGGTCAGCCTGACATTACTACAGACATTTTTATCAGGACTAAATGTAGAAATATTTTGAAGAAAGACTTCCCAACCAACACATTTCTTCTCTAGATTTTGTATACTATTATAACTTCCTATTTTATTGAAATGCAATTTTAAAAACATTTTTGATAAATGGAATTGCTTAGCATGTAGCTCTGCTGGCCTCTATTCAGCTTTGACCCAATCAGCATCTGGGCCTATAGGAAACAGTTGTTTCATACGGCAATAATTACGAAACGCTAAAGACGATTATAGAAGCTGCATGAAACAAAAGATGAAAAACTTTGACATGCTGTGATGGAACACAAGTAACAATACAAGTTATGCTCACAAAGGCCTAAACACTGCGTTCCCTGTCAAGCAATGTCAATGTTGTTAATTCAGGATAAAAAAGAAAATGCAGCAATTTTGATTTTCAGTATACAAAAACACATTAAGAATACAAAAAAAATGTAAAACTCCAATAAACAGCAAAGAATAGCTTTTCCTTTAATTTACATAAGTGTACTATATAAACATACAGTAGTACATGACTCGACCCCCCCAAAAAGGAAACACGTTTTATTGTCAAGCGCACACACACACACGTATTGGTATTGTGCCTTTGTTGATTTGGGGTTTAATCATTTTATACAGTTTTGTGATATGGTTGACTAACACGTGATCCCAACATGTGCATCCTACATTTATATGGAAACTATCCAGATAACAGGTAGTGAATTATCCATTGCTACATATGAACATCATGTAAATTCAAGAATGTAGCCACTGATCATATTTTTTCAGGTCAATAAGCCTATGTTTCCACAGCATCAAAATCCTTCAAAACAAAAGGGACGTTGACATATTCCATTATATTCTATGGTCCATGTATTGATGTGATGCATTGTGCTCCCTTGCGTTAATATCAACGTAAAGCCCTGTATCAATATTAACCCATCAGAGCCCAAGGCAAGTATGAGTGTTCTGTCGCAGCCATAGACAATGCAATGATTGCATTAATAGCAGTTGCGTAGGTACCAGCAGAACTGACTGTTTTCCTTTTTTTTTTAAATTTAAATTATATACCCCCTCACTTGCGGTCTTCCACCATCCTCACTTCCACTTCTACCTCTTCGCCACATCACTTCTGGGATCATGAGCGACCTCACTTCCTTGCACGATTTTCAAATGAGAAGAAGGTAAGAAACTTCCTCTGTCTATAACGCACTCCTTAAAGGATTCCCTAATGGATGCCTACAAATGTCCTAACACAGCATAGATGCGTTAAATGGAGAGCCTTTGCCACACTGACAAACAGCATGGAAACATTGCCTAAGACTCTTATTTGACAGAGATGTAGCGTACGTTCATTAGGTGGTCATGAAAACAGCCATATTACATGAAGAAGGGCAGAAAAT
Source organism: Ptychadena robeensis (assembly GCA_036250615.1). Lineage (NCBI taxonomy): Eukaryota > Metazoa > Chordata > Amphibia > Anura > Ptychadenidae > Ptychadena > Ptychadena robeensis. The sequence goes on from CM070035.1 coordinate 130,790,951, forward strand.
ATGAAACGTAGTACCTGGGTGAGGTATTACAGGTGAGCTCATTCAAAGTCCAAGGAGAGTTTAAAACTCTGGGGTGGAGATTTATTTACTTGAGTTACATTGTAATGTAAAAGACAGTGGGTAATATAGCCCCACCAGACTCATACCTAAAAATATCACTTTTGGGTGGTCTGACTTTAGCTCTTCCTTAAGCCCCCCATACACCTGCAGACTCCTCCATACAACTTTCATGAGACCTACCAACAACTATGTAGTATAGTGTCCTCCCTGATAGAATACATAGTGCATGGAATGTGTAGAAAGGTCCTCCTATTACATGGTTTTGGTAGAAGAAAATTTGGATGTACAGAAGTTGCACGGTAGTTGTATGTGGTGTATGGGGGGCTTTACAAGGACTCCTTAAGAAAAGAAAAAATTATGACTGAAAAAAACGGAATCGTCCATGGTCAGCATTTACTTGCCGAGCACAGATGGTAGGCCAGAGATGACACAGACATGTAAATCCTCTCACTCTGATCATTGGGTAGAGCAGACTTAATATAGCCATAGAAGCATCGTTTTTTTTCCCCGATTTGATTGATTTTGATTTATTGCTATATCTTCTATAGGGATCGCAAGTTGAACAGCCATTGTTTGTAGCGATTCCTAACCAATTTGAGTCTGTGAGCATGTTCCATAATACCATCACCTGGAATTGAACAATTAGCCTAAAAAAAGGTTGTTGTTCGATTGCCTTTCTATCGATCTCTTCTTCGATGTTTTTTTTCGATTGCACCAGGTGGGCAGGAATTGATTCATGGTAAATCGAACAGAAACATTTCTATGTGCATATGGTCTCACAAGGGGTCTAAGAATCTTATCCCGGTATGTAATGTCAGTCAGGCTATCTCTGGCGAGCACATGGAGGGCTGTGCAGCCCCCAAAGAAATGACACCCCCACATCAATACTGACCCACTGCCAAACCGGTCATGCTGGAGGATGATGCAGGCAGCAGAACATTCTCCACAGCGTCTCCAGACACGTCTAATACATGTTCACAGTTTGATTTTACAGAAGTGTGATTGACTTGGAGTTACATTGTGTTGTTTAAGTCTTCCCTTTATTTTTTGGGGCAATGAATATAAAATGGACTGAATAAATGCATCATTAATGCTTCAAGTGATTCGGTCCCATTGAATGCAGAGAGAAACCTTCTTATGGTTCAATATGTGCAGTTGATGTTTGGGAGGAGAGAGGTAGAGCCAACAAATACATTGCCAGCATATAAGACTATATAGGGATTAAGCAAGCATAATGATCTTGGACCACTTAAAGTTCATTAGAATTTTAAATATTCATGTAGAACTGGAACATGCTTTATTTTCACATTTGTTTTTCCATCAGCCCAGGTCAAAAGATCACTCCCACTCTTTCTTTAATGCATCCATATTTTCCTTGAGTATTTTTACTTTTTCCAAGTAAAGCCCCCCATAGACGGGCAGACTCCCGGCCATAGTTGTAGCAAACCAACCTGCGTGCTCGCTCCCGCCGAGCACATCAAGGTTGGTCTGCTGCAACTATGTCGCAACCACCTTGACTTTTGTAGAAAAAAAGCCGGCAGGTCGGATCGCACACGGATCCGACATGCCGGTTCTTTTTCTGCCCGACTGCGCTGCTGCTTGTTAACTTGAAGGGGGAGTCTCCTCCCCCTCCGAGTTAATTGGCTTCAGTCTCACAGGAATCCCGTGTGTTAGTGGAACACACGGGATTCCTGTCCGACATTTAGCAGACTGCTCACAGCGTGGTGACGTCACCACGCTGTAATTAGTCTGCCATAGATCGAGGTGTCTATGGCAGGCTTAACAGCAGAAGTCAGAAGAGTCTAGTTTACTCCTACATCTTTATTATAATCCAACAATCAGTTGACAGTCCCAGGCATTCAGGCTCTTTATAAGCTAATTATTTGAACTGTTGGATACAGCAGGAATTAAACAGCTCTGTGCTCCTGAAGGTTATCAGAACAATTAGAGAAATGTGGTTTTTCATGCAGCATCCACTTGGTTGATCCATCAAGTCATCTGAGAACAGAACATGAGTATTGACTTTTTTTTCTAAGGTGTATATCTAAGCAATTAAATAAAAAAAATATATATATAAAAAACAAGAAAAACATTCTATGTGTCTATGTTTATGTGTATTGATCCTGCTTTGGAAAGATTTTCTTTTTACTTTAAGCTGAACTCCAGGCAGGTAGCCAAATATACATATATAATACACATATGGTAAAATATATGCACATATAACAATGTTATATTCAGTTTTTGTTTGGTCTTTGCACCTTTTATAGATATCTGTGCAGCAATCTGTTTATAAGTAAGACCCATCAGTGCAGCTTGCTTTCTTTGCACAACCTGATTGGTCTTAAATAAAGAAAATCAAAACATTTTTATACAAATTTTAACTATCTAAAATTGTGAGTTAATTGCAAAGTCCCTGAACATGATATGATCACCATTGATGAATTTTCAGAGAAAGATTGTGGGAAAAAAAAGGTATTGATAGCTTATGTTATTTTTTCCATAAGGTTTTTCAAGTAAAAATTTTGTCTTGTCTTTGAACATATCCTCGGTCCCCATGTAACGCAATGGAGATCAAAAAGGATTTACCAACAGGTTGGTTCCCTGTTCGATCGATCTGTCATCAAGCGGGATCGTTTGATTACGCTCGAATACAGGGTGGCTGCAATCGATGACATGTCGATTGTACAGGTATCGACAAACAGGAGCCCATGGTCATTTTCTGGGCTGTTGCCAACTAACAGCAGCCTGGAAAGTGACCATGTAAATATAGCCTTAGTTCAGCAAAGTGATGGTGTCACTGCTACATTAACAAGAGAATATATTTAGTCCTACAAAGTGAATTTATATCCTTCATGGATATTTCTCAGAACAAATGTTTGTGCCTGCACTTCAACTATAGATCTATGAACATAAGGTTTAATCTAGGGTGGTGGAGTATTACCAGAACTGTTTTGTGTAAAAAAAGAAAATATATTTACAGTGTGAATTAAAAAAAAACATGAAAACTTAGAAAAGATCCCTATTTGCTTGTCAGAGCTGCTCTCTGGTTCATGGATTGGAGGGTAAAGCACTCTAATCATTTAATCTTCTTATGAAACAACAATATGTCTTTTCAGTTTTTGAGGAGGCCACTTGTTACAGATTTGAAAGTAAAAACTTGTCTCCTTGTCTGATATAATTTTTTATCTACTCAACAATTCAAGAAAACCTTTGTTTTGGTTTTTATTTTAGACTATCCAAATGTTTTCCATGGATGAGAGGTTTAAGGTGGGTTTACATGTGTAGATTTTTTGTTCGATCAACTGCCGATTCGATTTTTTAAAAGATTTTTTTGTCAAACATCGTTCATCCATTTATTGAATGTAACATTAGATTCTTTTGTTCGTTCATCCCGATATCGAATGAAAATACATTCAGAATTACTTTGACCGATAAAAATTTACCAACATGTTCGATGACCTTTTGAACGATTTTTTGTTCGAGATCGAACAAAATTTATCCATCGAACAAATTTGCCATTCTAGATTTTTGTTTAATCAACTCAATCAATTCAATCAATTCATCAATCATTCATTCATTTTAATATGCTGAATATCGTATTAACATGATGACATAAAGGACCCTTAAAAGAAATATGTAGTCTGGATAGCAGCATATGTAAAGGTTAGGTTTTGATAATTGACAGTTCAAAAATCTATTCCTTTTAACCTGAATCGATCAATTACAAGTGATGGAAATCCAACATAAAGACCACGATCAGTCATGTTAGCACATTTTACTTGCTCAAACAAGTATCTGATGGGGTTTCTGGGAAGTTCTAAGAATATTTTTTTTACAAACTACAATCCAAATCTGGTAAAACAGCAATAATAAAATGTCCAGAGCAAAGTGAGGCTTATAGAAACACAGTAGTTAAACCTGGAGCAGAGTTTTATAGTGCTATCTGTATCATTTAATCATGTAAACATATAGACCTTTATAATTGCTAGAATTTAAACCACACCATAAAAATCATTGCATGGCTTTTCTAAAAAAAATCCATCTGCAGATACTGAAAAGCTGACCATACTTGGGTCAACTTTTTTTGTTGAGCAGCAAAATCGATCATTTAGTTAGATCTTTTGAAAATAAATTCCTTGCTCCTGAAATCAACCAAAAGTGATCAAAATAGACGATGAGAAGAGAGAATGTGAAATGATACCATGCCTATCTGAAATGTAAGCATTCTTCTATCTCCTACAGAAGAACAATACTTTCTCTGCAGAAGAACACTAAAAATAACCATACAAGCATCAATGTTTGTATAAAACAAACTCTGCCCGTGCCAGGATCGTGCAAACACGCTTGTTCTGCGTGAGCCTGCAGCGATTCTACATCCCTGCAGGGCCAGCATTTGCTTCATGTGACGCTGAAGGGGCGGGGCAGCACAATAGACCTCCATATTGATGGAGGCAGCGTCACTTTTCCTGGCCCAGAGAGCAGGGCAGGGAATCATGGCAGAGTACACAGACTGCCCATACAGCGCCGTGTGGTGCTAGTGAATCACGGCAAAGTATACTGATTGTCCATACAGCTCCAGGAGGTGCCAGTGAAAATGGTGCGAAAACACTGTAAGGCCCAGGAGGTTAACAGAGCCAAGGTGTAGACAATGCCCTTTATCTAAGCAAAAAAATACAGATGAAAATTCATTGTAACCTCCTGTCTGCTGTGATTCATCACATCAGGTAAATCAGGTAAATAAATGAATAAGTATAAAGTAGATAAGACAGTATATGAGAAGTCACTCCTTACATTTAACCTCATAATCGGCAGTGGTGCAATAGTAACTCCAACATCTTCACATTTTTGTAAAGGATTTAACCATATCCTGTTGAATGTGCAGTAGCTCCTCCATTTCATAGGTAAACTACACCACCTGACGCAGCCATTGCAAAACTAATTCTTTAAATTTAATTCCTTAAAAATGTAAAAATTTTCCAACCTGATAGTCCACAGCCTTTTCCATTTTATGCTCCATTTTCATCCATACAAGCACTACAATTATTACTGCTCGATCCAAAAAATCAACCCATGTATGGTCAGCTTTTGATCACCAATTCCATTGAGCTGAACTCCAACCAATCAGCTAAACACACCGTTGACATCTCTGTCTATACCAGTGGTTTCCAAACTGGGGTGTGTGGAGGTATTCCAGGGGGTGCGCAGCTAGGATGCTAAGGGAGGGACAAGCAGAAAGCCAACCATGAAGGAACGAGCTGCAGGCAGCAAGTAGAGTGCATATAATCTGTATGTCTGTGTGTATGTCTTTATGTGAATGATTCATGTCTCTACATGAGTGTAATGTGTGTCTCTATCTGAATGATGAATGTTTCTGTATGATTGGTGTGAAATCCAAATAAAGTTGCATGAGTTAAGGCCCCCACACACGTTCCAAATGGGGGCAGACAGATCAGCGATGGAGTGCAGCGTGATGATGTCATCATGCTGCACTCCGTCGCTCAAAGCATCGGCAGGCACCCTTTGTGTGCTGGCCATTAGTTTCAATGGGGAAGCCGGTCCCCATTGAAACTAATGGCATAGGCCAGAGATTATCAGACATGTCCATTCTCTGGCCGACCGAGCTTTGGGGCGACAGGGATCTCCCGATCGGCGGCCAATTTTGCAGCAGACCAGTGGCCACGAGTGCGCACGCACATTGGCCCTCGCTCATTGCGTGTGTGGCAGCCTTAAGTCCTCAAACTTTATTTGAAACACAGTTCACATGATACTGCAACTTAAAGACAGCTAGTGTGAAATGGTCCTCAATCTGCCTTGCAGGGCAAGTCTGGGAACCACTGGTCTATCCAATCTTTAATTTCTTCCAAATAAATAAATGACAAGACTTTGATAGTGAAGTAGCAGTGGCCAGCCAATGATCATGTGTCTCTGCTGTCTCCTGTGTGTGCACAAACGGATGTGAGTATGGACTTGTGTCCAGATCTTATGTACAATTGTCCTGTTTATTTATTAGTATTATAAAACAGCGTATACAGGTCAAGTTTCAGACAGATGATACTGACAGCTGTGTTGTTGGACTATATTTTCTTGTGGTTCAGGTCATTAGGCTAACCACATACCGACGTTTATTTTGTTGGTTTTTCCTGCTCACCCAGAAGTTTTTGGCAAGGACATAAAGCAGCGCGTGGATATTTGCTTTTTGTTACCGAGAATAATAAAGGGTTGAGCTTCCAAGTAATGGAAACACTTTACTAAGCAAACACAAATAAAAGGTTACATAAACCTGCAGCTACTCTCGGTACATAATTATCAATGTGTGATATCGCAGCGGCTGAACTTAGGCTTGTACAACACTGTAATACAGCATAAAAGCCCAGAGGCCACAATACCCCCACACCCTACAACAATAATTAATGGAAAGAAGAAAAAAAATTATTTGCATAATGGTAAAGCTAAGATCACATCCACTTTATTCCACAGCTTGCGCCTTTGCTGAACTCACATTAGCCTACAGTTAAAACAGTTTATACTGTGCATAGCAGTATCTGCTCAGTATTTAGGGGAATAAAGCCCCACATACACGCATAGATCCGTGGGAGAATTTGTGGTGGATTTATTGCCGTGAACGTGCATGGCAATTGATCGACCACAAACTCTCCTACGGATCTGTTACTCACCCACTGCGAACAAATGACCAGGATAATGCCACAAGTCGGTCACACAGCTATCCGACTTGTTGGTCCTTTTCTGGTCGATCACATTACTAGATGTGTCAGTCAGCGAATAGAGCACAAGAATGGTGCACTTCTTTCTCTAAATGATTGAATGCAGCCTGATGATGATCACACTGTGATTTATGTATGTATGGGGGGCTTTAGAGTCTTGCTGCCATGGAAGGGCTTTACTGAACCTTCCTGCAATGTATAGCATGTTATAATTGCTTGATTACCGTATTTTTGGGACTATAAGACGCACCTGACCATAAGACACACCCAGTTTTTAGAGCAGGAAAACCAGAAAAACTTTTTTTCATGTGTTTAAATTAATTAGGGAAAAAAATATGGTGTCACTAGAGAGCACACTAAACTGCATCTCACCCTCCTCACATGCAGGGAATAGAAGGGGGCGTGCAGGGGGAATCTACACTCTGGTCTCCCCTCTGCGGCTGTGTAAGAAAATGCAAGCGTGAGTGCAGCTTTTCCCACACACACTCTGCATTGGTTATTTACCCGATTTTGGGGGTGAAAAAGTGCATCTTGTAGTCCGAAAAATACGGTAACTAGTCCATTTTATTGTGTGTTTGGATTGATCAAAAATCAAATCTTTGTTTCTAGTTTTGATTGACTGAAAGTGTAAAACAAAGAATCCTCATCGCTTATGGCAGAAACAGTTCAATTGATTATACATGTACAGTAAATACTGTATATGTAATAACTGGCTTGACTTCAGACCAACATTAGTTACAACCAAAAGTATGGGCCAGGCAAAAACATGTTTTCAGATACACAGTTGTAAACAAAGACCCGGGATCTCAGAGAAGAATTTGGAAGCTGTACTTAGAGCCCGGGTACATGTTTGAGGACTTGTGCAGACAGTGCATTAACCTCCCTAGCGCACTGCTGAGGTCCAGATTTCTGTACCAAAAGTGCACCATAGACTTCAATGGTAAATTTTTCTTTATGTCGTAGGCCTGTAACTTCCCAAAATCTGTCCGTACAAGGGTCTAATGGACATCCTGAATATAATAATGTTTGAAACAAACAATTGAAGTGAAATAAAAATGTTTTTTTTTAAATAAAAATATTGAAAAAAAAACACAAAAATTAGGACACAAAACTATGCTGCTATGTACTAAATATCGCCAAAATAAAAAGTCTCTGGTGTTCCCCAGAGAGAGGAAGACACAGGCAGCCGAGCAGCATGTCGCCAGAATGACACAGGACAGCGTGAGTATGTTCTCCCATAGCCATGATTTCAACTGGGCGGCAGCACCTCGTCCAGTGCAATAGTACCAGTTGGAGCGCTGGACAAGGTGCTGCCGTCCATAACGCTAGGGTGGTTAAATAGCCCAAAAATAGCTAAAAAAGACAGGAGGAAGGAGAAAGAGAAGGTATAGAAAGCAATCACAACTATAAAGAAGAAACTAAAACTGAAAAACATCTATGGCCCAGGTGCCCAACCTGCGGCCCGGGGGCCACATGTGGCCCTTTGGGTGTTGTTAGGCGGCCCTCCTTGGTTCTCCACTTGCGACCTTCAAAACCTAACTGTTAATGCATAGGGCATAGGAAACCACCTGTTCGACAATCCTCTGCCAACGAGTCCTCGTCTGGGATCTTCATAGAGCATTAAGAGGACTCTTATTGTCAAGTGAAAGCCAATCAGCGACCAAAACTGCTGACCGGGATATGGTCCACTTCCTGTTGGCATCTGTTGGTGAGGCTGGACCAGTGTTATGTGCGGCCCTTTAATGAGGCCGAGGGCGGCACTAGTGGCCCTCCATATCAACTCAGTTACCCACCACTGATCTATGGACAATCTAGAAAAGGCTACATACTTCCAAAGAGAGCAGGGACACCAGAGAGCCAGATTCCTGATGTTCTTATGGAAGGGACCTCTCCTTCCCAACAAAAAACACCTTCCCACTTCATCTTCTCTTCCATAGTAGAGCATGTTCTGTATTAGCCTGAAGAAGGGATCTGACATATCCAGAAAGCCTGCTTTTTCAATGACTTCAGTTAGCCAAGAAAGGGGATCACTTGAACTCCAAACTCTCTAAAATCTTCTCTAACATTTATGGTGAGTACAAATGTTTCTTTCTGGTAAGCTAGGCACATTATATCTTCTTGAGATTACTAGAAAATGTATAGGTGTTTCTGGTAAATTACACGTTATTTTGAAAAGGTTAGTTAAAGGTTCTTAGGGAGGTTCAGAATACATTATGGGTATTTTTATTATTTCTTATGGGAATACTCGACAAATAACCTGACTTACAACCAACCTTGGGTTATAGGGTGGAGAATAAAACGTAGGGACTTTTACCTTAAAAGTGCCTTTTGTTAACTCCATATCTTGACGGGGAATCCAACGTAGCCCATACATATCCATACCTTACCACACTGTCTGTTTCCACAGCTTTCAGTCAGTCCAGCAGCAGAGAGGTTAACAAAGTGCATTACGCCAACCTCCGGCCGGCAGACCGGCTCAACGATGTGCAAACAGGCAGGGCATGTATATGGATGGGCATTCACTTCAAAGAATGCGATTAACGCAGGGGGTATCGACGCAGCCCATAACACTGTGGAAACCTAGCCTTTTACAAAAAAAAAAACAGCTTTTCACCTCTTTATTGCTTGAATTCTTTGAACACAGGGATCCACATTGAAAATGAATGGGGCACATATTAGGCATGTTGCGTTTTGGCAAAATGCAGTGGAGTTTTGGCCTAAGAGCTCTACAGAGTCCCAATAGCTAGGGTAGCCGCCATATACAGGAACAGCCTGGTGCACATATTAAGGCTGCTATATATGAACATGAGTTTATGTGTGTACATGAGACTTTAATAACCCTTTAAGATGCAGTTATAATATTGTGACAAAGAGTGACCTCAATTCAACGTAAACTTTTCTCTGTAATACACAACACGAAAGACCTGAACTTCCTTGATACAGATCTGTGTGCCAACTTTAACCTTGTTTGCATCCTATTTATATTATTACCAGATTTTCAATTACAAAAAGAATGACAAAGTTTATAGTTTAGTATAATCTCTGTCTACCTAAAGAAATATAAATGGAACCGTCTTATCACTTGGCATTCCTCATTCCTTATCTTTGCTTCTACCCACCTTATATAAATATTGTTAGTGTAAACAGTAGAAATAGTCACATTGAATGGCGGAGACTACTTGAGTGGGAAGATGTCCCTTTTCCTTACTGTCAGTACAGAAATATCCTTTATGACATTGGCTGGCATTACACAAAACAGCTTTTGGGAAGTGTCAGGAAATGGGCAGCCTAATTGAAAACTTGGAGCGTCTCCAAAAAGTTATTTCTGTCAAGATATAGAATATTACTATTAAACCTTTTTTAAAGGGCAGTAATGTCAAGAGGGCAAAGACATTCTGCAAATAGCAGATAAGTCATATTTAATAAAGGTCAGTTATCCTTTATCATGTAGAGATTTTCACAGTAGAATAAAAGAATTAAAGTTAATTTGACAAACTCATGAAGACCAAGACTTTCAAGCTATAGAATACTAATATAGTACAATTTATAATGTGCAAATCGTTTATCTCTAAAGAAAATGGAATGTGGGCCTTCTCTATACACCATATACTATATAGGACAGCTGACAACCAGATGCAATCTAATCTGGTAAAAAAAAAAAAAATGTTGCTGAATGAAAAAAAATTACCATCTTTTTGGACCATAAGAGGCACCCAGGTTTTAGAGAAACAAAAAATATTTGTTTCTCTAAAATTTTCCACAATCAAATGTGGAAAAAATGCCCCTGCAATACCAAATTTCAGCCCTTAGATGTCACTTGCCATCGTATTACACCATCTTCCTTACACATCGGGTAGAGAGGGGCCGCGGGGGAAGCTGTGCAAATGTCTCCCCTCTACGGCTCTGTGTGTAAAAGCTGAAATGTGAGTGCAGCTTTCACTTACAGGCAGAAATAGATGGGAGTGGTTGCATGCTCTTTCATCTATCTCTCTGCTCTTCATTGCTTATATCAGCAGTGCTCTCTTGATATAAACAATACAGTTCAGATGGGTGATCCAGGCATGGGCGCATCTCCTATATGACAGTTCCTCCACCTCCCCAGCTAATCTTCCCAGTGAAGAGGCTGGCAGGGAGTGGCGCAGGTGGTCACGCCTTTGGACCATAAGACGCAAACACTTTTTGGAAAAGGTGCGTCTTATAGTCCAAAAATACAATA
>CM070035.1:130805501-130860568 GCA_036250615.1 Ptychadena robeensis
TTTGCCATATTCCCGCCTCTTCCACACAGACAGCAGCTTAGCCAGGAGCCGCGAGCACCCTCACTCACCGGTCACCTGCTCTGCTTCCCGCGCTCAGATGAACACACAACCTAAAATCTGCCGGGCGGCCCGCCCGGCCAATCTGCCCTGGGGAGAACACTGAGAACAATAGAGAAAGCACTATTGCCCCTAGGAATTAATCAAACAGGATTCATCTTAATGCCACAACCTCAATAAGTTTAAGAGAACACATGAGTATTATTATTTGAATTGTATGTGAACTAGTAACCAGCCACCGGGTGGAGTTTGTTGACAGCAATCAGTAGTTAGTCGGCAATCATGGAGAGCTGAGGGAAAAGATGCAGTGAAGAGGGAAGCTGCCTGCCTGAAATTCAGCATGGTAATTCAGCTTAGGTGAGTGGACAGTCGGCTGAGCATTTTCTGTCAATTTTTGTGGGCTGAAAAACTCGGCTTATACACCAGTATATATGGTATTTGCTTTTTATGGCAAAATAAACATGGTCAAGTCAAGTTGTTTGTACTATTAGAAGTGTTCAAGCTTTACTCCGAAATGGGAAAAAAAAACCCTGCAATAGTGTCTTTTGTCAAAGACAGTTATTTACCAACGGTTGTCATCTTCTCACAAAGCTCTGAGATAATCTTGTAGTCCAGTCCAGCCTTGTGCAGGTTTACACTTTTGTCCCTGATACCCTTGACAGACTTCTGAAAGCCTGATGGTTGATAGGGGATCAAATACTCATTGCAATGAACATCAATCTCTGACTCTTGTGCACTGGGTTTGCAAGGTTCTTTTTGCTGTTGATCTGTCACAGCTACAATAAACCTCCCATAAAAAAAGGCTATATTTGCACTGTACACCAGCGGTTTCTGGATGTGCATTTGGCTGATGGGGCAAAAAGGAATAATTTGCATGGCTCCCGCCCACTGTCCCAAAACACCTAAAAGTTTTGGGATTTGTGCTGGATTGGGCCGTGTAAATACCTTCTGTTTTAAGAAGGCTTGAGTGTGCTATGCCCTCCCATAAACATGATAGACTGATCATTTCTTTGTCAGATGGCAAAATTTACAAGGAGGCGGACACTATAGTCACGCTATGTGGACATATTGCAGTCTGTTGTGCAGGTAACTTTCCTGCATGTACAGATGAAATCGTGGAAAAATCGAGGAAACAGAACAGTGTTACATTAACCTCCCTAGCGATATGCCTGAAGTCAGTTCGGGCAAAGGGACGCTGCAATTATCGATACGCCCGAACTGACTTCGGGGCACATCGTGGGAGCTCACCTGCTCCGCCGCCGCCATCTTCTTCCTTCTTTTCCGTCTTTTTTTTTTTGTTTCTTTTTTTAAATCTTTTTTTTTTTACTTTTGAGCTGGATTATAGAAATGCCATTCTATAATCCAGCTCAAAGTGGATCCCGCTAGCAGAAACGCTCGCGCTGAGCGTTTCTGCTAGATGGATCTTACTTCGGCTGCACACGAGCCGATCCGAAAATAGCCGAGGTCTCCGGCTATCTCCGTGATCTGCGCTCGTGTGCCGATGACGTCATCGGCCGGCGGGAGATTTAAAGGTACAGAATTTTTTTTTTTTTCATAGATTTTTTTACATTTGTTTTTATTTTGATTGGATAAATGTTTTATAAATGTTTTATCCAATCCAAATAAAAAAAAAAAAACAAGTGTAAAAAAAAAAAAGTATGCAGCCTGTCATCAATAACCTCTTTTCAGAAGGTTTAGTTCATATTATGTCTTGGGTTCTCTGGTCTGGATAGTATAGAAATAAGGAAGACTGACATTTATTTATTGAATGAGCCTTCTGGGTTTATGGCTCTGAAGTATTGTTCTAAAAAAAGAAAAAAGGTTAGGAAAAAATATTTCAAATTTTATTGATACTTATTATAAACAGGTTGCCCATTCTTACAGACAAAAACTATTAACCCTCCTGGGCATTAACCGCTGCCTGGGCAATCGCAGCGGAGTACACTGTACTCCATGTCTCCCCACTTTCCTCCCGACTCACTACACTGCCAGAAGCGTGTGTGGGGTAAAGCAACGCCACCACCATTAACATGGAGGTCAATAACGACGAAACCCCATCCCCTTCGGCGTCACCAATGACCCGAAAACTCGGGGCTGGAAAAGCTCTGCGAGTCTGCAGCTATGCAATTGTGCTCGATCCAAGATCAAACTTTGCCTGTACTGGCTTCGGGCGTAATGCCCAGGAGGTTAAAGAGCCAGGCCCTCACTCACTATGTATTATGGCTTGCATCAGTGGGTTTTTTCCCAAAGATCAGCCTTGGCAGTTGACAATTGTCTAGCACTGCTGCAAGAAGCAAAGCAGTATGTGTTTGGTTTGGTAAAATTGTTAAACATTTTTGTTTATTAAGGCAGAGGTCGTGACCAGTGTTTGTATATATAGGCAAACATATAAATCTCCTTCCTCAAAATTAGTTTGTCTTATTATAGCAAGACATGGGCAATTACATTATTACCATAGAACTGGATATTTGTGTGCATGCAAACTACATCCCCAGTACAGATAAACAGTGCAGACCCACTGGCACCTTAACATGAGGAACACCAGCTCTTTAGAACCCAAGCACAACCAAGATGAACAGTGGGAGGTTGCTAAAGATTTGCAAACATTTTTAGAGGGCTCCCAAGACATAGCAACTTTTAATGTAAAAATTTGCTGCCTAGACTTGTACATGTTAAAATGCTAGTTGGCAACACTGCACCACAGGGCCATATCATAAGATTTAATTAGTATATACCAACCTGAAAATAAGACGAGGTGCCTAATTTAATCTACCAAAAAAAAGTGTTGGAAATGCAGTCATATGATGGAGTTATCTAATTAAAATTCCACCATCCCAAGTAAAAATTAACAATATGTCAACAAGATGGTGCTACCACCCAAATTTGTTTACATTTCACCAGTCGAGCTCAAGAATGCCCTAGATATAATACTGAACACACACACAGGACCATTCACAGAGGCTGCCGGTGCCTGCAGGGAGACCAGCGAACACCCGGACAGGGAAGTGGGACCCTGACTCTAGTAAGGGCCAAAGTCTTTTTCAGCAAATGTTTTGTGTTGAAAACTTGACTCATACTAGAGTATATACAGTAATTAAAAAACTAGAATGACTCTTTTACTATATAGAAAAACAGCAAACTCATAAAGCCAGACATGGAAGACTGTACAGTAGAAATTTAATGTGTTGCCTTTTTTACACTTCAACCACATTTTAATTATTCTACAAAAACATTTCACTGCTTATGTTAATGCATCTCTTTAATTGTCTTTATTTTATAAAATCCACCCGCCATGCCTCAATTATGTATTGGATTTTTTTGAAAAAATATATTTGTGAACAAGAAAGTATATTGCTCAAGATGAAATCTCTAGAGGTAATCTCTAGAGGTATACAAGGATTTCATCAGTTAGGGTTGACCATAAAAACAAGGCACTTAGCAGTACACCTTTTGTTAACTGACACTCAGTTTAACATTGATGTTCATTGCTGCCAGCTCAGCCACAAAGTATCTGAAGACATAGGGCACAGACACAGTGTCAATAGTATCGGAGCGTTCGCAGAATGTACAGTAGTGCTTTCTGTTCCGCATGGCTGACCAGGATGGTGGAGGCTTTTCTAGGAATGGTGACAGGAGACTGCCACATTCAACGCACACATGAGCTTCCGATCTATCAGAACAGTTAAAAAGTCTGTCGTGGAGCAAGAAAGAAGTACCATGGGCCAGCAAGGCATCGCGTTCCATCTCTCCAAAACGTATACCACCCTGTACATTCCTGCCACCAACAGGCTGGTTGGTCACCTTGTCTCGAGCACCTGTTGTCCTTACTTGAAACTTGTCAGAAACCATGTGACGCAAACGCTGGTAGTAGACCACGCCAATGAATATCTCCGCCTCTAGCTCTTCCCCACTTATGCCACTGTATAATTTCTCAGTGCCATAGAAGTTATATCCAGCGGCCTTTAGCATTTCACCAAAATATTCCAGAGCTGAATTCTCTTCAGAAAAGGTAA
This sequence comes from Ptychadena robeensis, assembly GCA_036250615.1. Taxonomy (NCBI): domain Eukaryota; kingdom Metazoa; phylum Chordata; class Amphibia; order Anura; family Ptychadenidae; genus Ptychadena; species Ptychadena robeensis. Next base: position 130,809,572 of record CM070035.1, read on the forward strand.
AAGGTGTGGCATCATGGCACAACCCGTGCAAGGCAGCCGATTTACCAGCCATGCTCTCTATCAGCATCCCAATTGTCATTCTGGATGGAAAACCGTGTGGGTTAAACAGAATGTCTGGCACCATTCCACTTTCAGTAAATGGCATATCTTCTGACGGCCAGAGTTTACTGAGAATACCTTTCTGGCCATGTCGACTAGCAAATTTATCTCCGATGGTTGGGTTGCGGGGCACCCTCATGGTGATGCAAACTGATTTAAACTTTCCAATGCCCAAGTCATTGCTGCAAACTTTAATATTGTCCACAACACAGTCTTCTTTGCTCCTGAAATTAGACACAAAAAGCATTTACAGCTAATAGCAAGATACAGGAAAGCAAGATAGATTGAAATAAAAAATGGCCACTGCGCCTTGCTTGAGTCATGACTCAGAAGCCAATAAAGAACCAAAGAAATTAAAAAAAATGGAAGAATGAGAAATAGGAAAAAGGGCTCAACCATTATAAATTAAACTGACCATTTCATCCAATTTAATGTTTTGGGCCGTCATAAAATGTAATTGCAAATGGCATCAGCCCTGATCAGTTGTATTATGGATTGATAAACAGGTTTAGCGTTTCATCAACTGTCGTTCAACAAATTATTGAACAAGCCAAAAAAACTATTGTTATGGGTTAAATACCCTACAATAAAGAAAAGTTTGAGACCCCACAAAATGCACATTATATTGTATGAATGGCATAAAAATGGTGGCTGCTACATATAGTGATATAGTATTGTGCTCCTCAGAGACGCATCTAAAACCCAATTTAAAACTGGCTCCCAAAAGGTAACTTACTTGTAAAAGACAATGGAGTTCTCTCCAGTGCTTTGGTTGATATAACAATAGAATGGGTCTCCGAATTTCAGAATGGCACCAACTGCTGGTAGGCCATCTTCATCCAGTTTCCCAATCACCCGTTCATCACCTGGTTTGATGCCGAACACCAAATTGTCCTCTGAATTTTTTACTTTTTGTGAAAGGTCTACAAACTCTGTTTTGTACACGCTGCCATGAGCAAATCCTCTCTCCCAAGAGGACTTGTTTAAAATCTGAAAAATACAAAACACTTGAATGATCCTTTAACATTAGAGACAACCTGAACCCACTCTAGCTTTATAGGACCGTCAGGAGTTTTTTTCTTAGTTTAGTAAATACATGTCACAAACTATCAAACAATCACCGAACCATAGATTCTTTTACTCAAGCTTAGAAAATACAGACACAGGCTTAAGCCCCCCATACACCACATACAATTACCATGAACTTCTGTACAACCAACTTTTTTTCACCAAAACCATGAAATGGAAGACTTTCACAACCTTCCAATCACTATGTATTCTACAGGGAGGTCACTATACACATGTTGTTGGTAAGGTCCCCCCCCCCCCCCCCCCCCCCCCCTCCACGAAGTTGTATGGAGGAATCTGAAGTGTATGCGGGCGCTTTACCTCCCTGGATAGATGTGTCGTGTATAAAGTGATACATATTGAAGTGATTTCCAAAACTGTTATTTATTACTTTTTTAGTCAACTACTGTATATACTCGAGTATAAGCCGACCCAAATATAAGACGAGGTACATAATTTTAGAAAAATTAAAACTGAAAGAGTATAAGCCTATACTGGGCGGGGGGAAATGCAGCAGCTACGACTCAGAAACACACAACAAATGTGCTTTTGTTTGGAGATGTCATTATTTAATTCAGTAGAATTGTATATCATCTTCAAAATTGCTGGAGATGTAGAGAAGGGATGTAGGAACATTGTTAAGAAAAAAGTGTTGCACAATTGAACATAGAAACTTTAAAAACTTCAACTTTACCTACAGTATTTTTCGCACTATAAGACTAAGAAATTTTTACATTTGTTTAAATGAATGTGGGAAAAAATCTCATGCAGTACCCTTTTTCAGCCACTAAAATTCTGTCACTAGAGAGCACACTTCAGCGTCTCTTCCTTCTCACACAGAGCACACTGATGGAAGGGAGGGCCCCCCCCCCCCACCACGGGGCACTCTGGTCTCCCTGTCCCTTCTCTGCTACGGATGTGTGAGGAAGCTGCGTGCAGCTTTCTCCACACACTCTGCATTGGCTATATTTGCAGGGCTCTACAAATATAGCCAATACAGTTCAGCTTTCCACAGCTTTCCCGGCAGATGGAGATCACACAGCTGACACAGGCTCCTGTGTGCCGATGGAGATCACACAGCTGATCTATCTGCCGGGAGAGCTGTCAGGGAGCCAAGTTGCAATCACCGGCGGCGGGTGTTCGCACATTCGGACCATGAGACGCAGGCACATTCCCCCCTAATTTTGGGGGTGAAAAAGTGCGTCTTATGGTCCGAAAAATACAGTAATTAATGCAAAAACTAGTTAGAGCAATATTCTTTATGTTCCTTAAGCCCTTCTCTACATCTCCAGCAAATTTGGTTATGTCATCTCATATGTCATGTCAAATTGCAGTTCACCCAAACTCCAGCTAAAAATGGTGCACTTTCCATTTCTTGATCCAAATAGGAGCAGAATTAAATTTTTGAGCACATTAAAAAAAAATTCGTACCATGTGTGAGAATAATACATGCTCTAAGATTTTACAAAGCAGCCAGCTTTAAGCATATGTATAGAAACCTTCAGCAATTTCAGCCAAATGACCACAGGAATATTGGCCAATGGATTAGGATCTGTGTTTAGCAACCCAATAGTGTAGCTGAAGTTTGTAAATGTTTTAACAAATAACTATATTGTACTATGTATACACCGAGACACCTATTCTATCTACAAAAACTAGGAAAACTTACTTAAGTCAGAAAGTGAAGTTTTCAAAATGAAACGCCACTATCTCCAGTAAAAATTATTATGACTGGTGACCACCCGGACAGGTAAGTAGGACCTGGTGACTCTGGTATAAATCGAGGGGGGCATTTTCAGCCCATTTTTGGTTTAAACCAGAGTTTTTACAATAGTTCAAAAAGCCTTTTTGGCAATATGTGACCAGTCTGCCAAAAAAACTAATATGTTGGTACTTCTATTTAAATTTATATTTGGGCAATACAGAAGCTAAACCAACACCTTAAACGCTTAGCTTTGATCCTAAACCATTACTGAACAATTTTAGCTCTGCAGCAGCATGCATTAACCTGCTATCAGGGATAGCAGTTACCATTCAGGGGTTGTACTTGGTCGGCAACCATTTTTAGGTAGGTGGTAGGTCTCCTAACATATTAGTTCATATTCAACAAGCTGCAATGCAATTAGTGATTTGATACCTTTCTCTTTGTCAGAATAGATTTTTTTCAGGGGCAATTGGTACTAAAGATTTCTGTTTGAGCAGAACAAACCTCTTCAGAATGGCTGCACAACACACGGTTGATATTTAAAAAAGGACAACAGGTGAACTGAGTTTTGGTACCACATAGTGAAAACACCCTAACACAGTTTTGAAAATAATCTGACCCAGTCACTTCATCACCATAACTTAGCTTCAAGAACTTGCAAAATATATCCAGCTCTTGACAGATGTTAAGTTATTTTAAATCAGTAATGTTAAGTTACCTGGACAGTGCATTTAATTTTTGGGCTGATCACTGTACATATTCTCATCCTAAACCACAGTCGAGGGTAACATATAAACAATTGATGTAAGCATAACATACCATAGCATCTTCCATATCATACCCTGTGTATGAAATGACTGCCACAATAGCATTGGTGCCAACAGGGTAGTTATCCATGTCATAGTAATCATACATGGAAGGGCGCACTAGTGGGCTCTGTGGGGTTTGGAGACGATATAATTTATTGTCAGAGCGATCCTGGAAAGTCAAGAGAGGAAAGCCCATTGTTTGTTTACCTGGAAAAGAAAAGAAATTTGATGAACTGAATATGTGTTCTCAAAAGGCTGATATTCTCAACTGTCAGCGACACCAAGACCTTAATATTTAAAGCAGTTGTAAACTCAAAATAAAAAAATGACATACATTTACTAGACATATTACTCACCTATTAGCAGTTAACATCTGAAAAAACTGCTAACTAAAATAAATAAATAAAAACACTTCCCTCCCTCACTTTTTCATTTCTGGCACCACCACGTTTAGTACTGGTGAACTAAGACCACATAGCTGGAGGGGTGAGGTGACCACATTTGCCACCCCTCCCCACAGAGAGCACTAGCTCTCATCAGACCACATCCACCACAACCCAAAGCAAGCCACCCCCAACCCCTGCACTCATCGGGAGACCAACTTCAGTCTCCATTGCCAGACACGGGTGGATAGTGGGGGTGTTTGCAATGCTTTTGCTGACCCGAAGGTGTGACGCTGAGGTCACGATCCTGCGGAATTTCTTGGCATAGATTGTTTAAGGTCCATCAGACCACATCCACCACACAGCAACCCACACCTCTCATCAGTGCTGACAGGTAACAGATAGGCAGAATCATACAGCACAGATGTTCCAGGAGCCCTTTCGGCTGTATGACGTTGCACCTAGGAGCAACGCCGCACCATGGGAAAGGCATTCTCAGAAAAACCGCCCCTCCTACTGTCAGAATTTTTTTTTCAATTTTGGGGCAGGGATTGGCAGCAGAGCTGCCGATGGGGCACAGTGACCAACCAAGTGGTAGGTCAGCTTTATTAACTTCTGCATGACATAAAATGTATTCAAGGCAGAAGGTAAAGGATTTTGGCTCAATGCTGCTGAAAACATCAGCAGAATCAGCTGGGTTTTGCTGATGCAAACAGATGGAAGATCCGCCTGTGGGCAGGTCTCCCATCTGACAGCAATTCTGCCTCCTGGCTAATCTTCTTGCCGGGAGAGCAGAGGCGCTGGCGGCAGCTTAGGCGCGACCACCTGATGCCGCCCCTTCAGACCATAACACGCAGGCACTTTTTTACCCTGATTTCTGGGGGGGGGAGAGTGTGTGTGTCTTATGGTCCGAAAAATACGGTACTCTCCAATGATCTTAAAGTCTCATGCAGTGGGTTCTGTTCCGCTGAAAGGATTAAATGCTGTGTATTTCTATCTATATCCATTTTCACAACACAATTTAAGGAGAAATCTCTTCAACAGAAGACATCCAGCATAGTTCTGGAATAAACACAAAAAGACAGTACTTACCCATCTGACACTGGTACATGTTCCTAGGACTCTGGTTGTGGTCAGAGAAGGGAATGAAGCTTGCAACCACACTCATCAGACTGTGTGGAAAGAGCTCCTGGTGAGTGGTGACACCAGGGACAATTTCACTTTCATATATCACTATGTTCAGAAAAACCTGAAAAAACATAACAGAAATGTTATTAATCATTTCAACAATAAGAACATTGCCTGCTGTAACATAGCAATGTTTCAGTTACTATATTCCCTTTCAAAAGGTGGAGAGGGTTTGCAGCAGGTGCGTCATTTTAGAATTGGGACTTGTGTAAGGGCCCTTTCACACAATAAACGAAGCGCTTGTGGTGTCCTCTTTCGCTGGGTAGTGGCAACACTACTGTGGACCCTAACTGCATCTGTTTACAGCAAAAACTCTGCAGTTTGCACTTGACGCGTGGCTAGTGTGAAAGGGAAACCTGAGAACCTTGAGCGAATGCTAGCCGTGTCAGTGTGAAAGAGCCCTAAAACATATCCCTAGCATACATGCAATCATAGCACACATGTAGTCACAGAGAAACTGCAGAGGTTGATTGGCTCAGTTTTAGGCTGAAATGTCAGCATCTTTCCGTGTGTGTCATTTACACGCAGTCCCAGAGTTGCATATGAAAAATACAATAAGATAGTTAAAGGAAACAACCCCTTTCCAGCCTTTATTCAGCCAGAATTTGCAGTTTCCAAGCTGTCAGATGAAGGAGAAATGAGCTTTGGTTCACAAATCAGGTGTCCTTAACCAAGGGGCTGCCTTGTAAAGCATAAAATACAGTACTCATTTTACTCATCAATTACAGCACTAATTTATTCATCTCACTGACAATCTCTACATACATGTAGTAAACATTGAAACATTGTAGACACTACAAAATAGACACCCTGATAGCTGTCCTTACCTGCTCTAATGTTCCAATAAGCTCTTCTTTACCAACAGCCAGATTCCTTACAGGACGGACCATTCTAGAAGGGCCAGTAAAGATAAAAAGTCCAGGATACAGGCTGGCCTTCCCTGTCATTGGAATCAGAACAATTTCTGTCCAGGGTGGAATCTTCTTTTCCTGAGTCACCTATTAAAAATGGACCACAGCCATGGTAAAGCTCAAATGCCTACTCATACAGTACTGAGTAAAATTGTGACAAACGTTAGCATTTCATAATAAAAGGAAACAATATATATTAAAAAAAGTATAGAATAACATTTTAATCTTAGGTAATCAACTCTCCATACATTTCTAAAACTACAGTGGTCAAAAGAAAAAAATGGGCCAAAACAAAAGCTGCCCAGCTTGGAGTTTGAAAATTGTAACTTTTTATCATCGGATGATTATAAAATTAGTTAGTATGAAGCATTGGTTTGCAAATATTGAAAACAAAATCTCTGAAAAGATCTGCAAAGTTAATATACCTTAAAGTTCCTTAGAGCGCTGACAAGATTTGGAGCCAAATCTTTATCTATCCAGCCCACCATGGCACCGTCTAACATAACTTCGTAGCAATCTGCCAAAGGTACTCCCGGAATCCCATCAACTGGAGTAACACCTAAAGAAGAAAGGTAATGATCTTCTGCCATCATTTAACACAGTTTGATAAGCAAACCCGAACCCCAGGTGAGGTACTTACCTAATGTGCATAGCAAAACCTGCAGATGAGCATTGACTGATGTCTGTGTCACAATCTCACATGTCACGGTCATATGATTCATGAGCCCACAGGGCTCGCCATCAGGTGTGTGTACTGGACAGAGAAACCCCCAGGACTCTGGCAAGAGACGACGGACAGTTGTGGTTCTCATCTTGGCAAAAGCAGCACCTCTGTGCACGCAGCGGAAGTGTGAGATATATCGGATGAAGTTCAATTTGTCAGCAACTACAACCAGGCCGGAATCCTGGAGCATTCCAAGACCTTAAAAAGAAGGAAACACAAAGGGAAACCTACTATATACCCAAGTGTGCAAATTCAACATTTCTTACATCAAAAAACTTTTTTTCTTAAAAAAAAAATAATAAAAAAAATAAAGGTAACTGGTGTTCATTCTTCTAACTGTCTTAAGGTCTTGCATTCCAATTAAAACGGTTTTAAACTCAAAATAAAAAAAAGACACATACATGACATAGATATAATAGTCATCTGTCAGCAGTTTACATTTGCGAAAACTGTAACACAGAAAAAAAAAAAAAAACACTTTTTCATTCCGGATGGCCCCAAGTTTAGTACTGGCGAAGTGAAGCCATTTCCGCCAATACTTCCTGGTAACAATGCCGCTGTAATTTTACAAAATCAGCACCAGATGGAGCCACTTTGATTAAACTCACCTGCTGCTTTACACACACTACAAAACAGAAAACAATGCTATAGCCACATAAATAGTGAAAAGAATAATTGCTCTAGGGGAAACATAACCCTAATGCCTTCCATTGTCCCAACCAATAACTTCCCTGGAGACAAGAAGAATGCTTATTTCTATGTGGAGAAAATGATGGGGGGGGTTCTCTAAAAAAAGTTTCATATATTGCAGATACTGGGTGCACTTGCACAATGTGTGAAGCCATTGAGGACAGCAATTGTGCCAGCAACCTGCACTCCTTCAGAGGCAGTACATCTGTCTAAAGAAAGCTGACCCCCACCTGTCATCACATGGCAGAGAGTGAGAATTCAGCCAGAGGTAACAGCCAGGTTTGCTGTAACCTCTGACCAGTGCTCATGTGTCTCTCTCCTCCACACAGCCTCCACATCCCCCCCCCACCCCCATATCAGCACCACTCATCACAGTGTAGAGCTGAGGAGGGGGGGGGGTGCAGTTTGCCTCTACGAGTGCAGCCAGAACTCTCACGAGCTCTCTCTCCAATTTCCCCTCCCCTCCCTTAACAGCCTCTTCTACATGTCGGGAATGAGGGAGGGGCGGGCTTTGTCACAGATGCCACAACTCTGGGATTGTGACATGTTGTCACACTTCCTGGGACTTTTTCTGTCACAACTCCCCAGGGCCCTTGCGGTAGTGTTTGCCAACACCGCGCGGCGCCATGTCACAGAGGGAGGGGAGAACTCTGACTTATGACCCCAGCTGTCCGAATTTTTCTTTATTTTCAAGCAGGGATCTCCCTTACTATCGGGTGCTGCTTTGCCAAGGCAAGTATTCTGCTAGTGGTAGGTCCGCTTTAAGTGAAGGAAAGGTATTTTAGGGATGCACCGATTGATCGGCCAGGGCTCGGAACGGGGCCGATATATGCTGTGACCGGCTCAGATCTGTGACCGGCCGGTCATTTGTGTGAAAGCAGCCGGTCAGAGGAAGCTCACATTTTGTCAGCCAGGGGGCGGGGTTCTATGGAGGCACTCCACTGCTGCCTCTGTGTGCCGAAATCCTATCCAGCTCTGTTTGGTGAGGGGGGCGGGGAGGTGGAGTTGGACATCCGGCCCCCACCCCTCCTAGAGCCCCCTCCTATAATAGGATATCGGCACACAGGAGAGGCACCCTCTATGTACATGCTCTGCTGTGTGCCGACATCCACAGCTTCTGCGGGGGGGGGGGGGGGTTTGTCCTGTGTCTCGTGATCACTCCGGGGGGACACCCCCCTGCATCTCCGGTGTGTGAATGAAAAGAGGGTGTGCAGCACCAGGACAGATGATGATGTATGTGGAAAAGAACAAAGGCTGTGTAAAGACTAATGCAGATGTGTGGTCAGAAAAAATGAGGGGTGATTAGTGTGAAGTAAGAAGAAGTGCGATCATCATGTAGAGAGGCAAACATTAGTATAGGGTAAACGGAATGAAGACAACTAGGTGAATATTGTGTGTGAATAAAGTATATACAAAGTATTAATGGATAAGAGGAGGGGGTGATTGGGAGTAGGCAGAAATAGGTGGAACTGAGAAAAAGGGCTGTGATGTGTGATGGATACATCATCAAAGAGTCAAGAGGTAAAGCATAGTGTGAGAGGGCAGAGGAGCAAGAGACATTGAAGACAGAGGAAAAACAGTAAGAGGAAAGAAAAAAAAATGATGTTTGAAAAGCGACCACTTCCAAAGTAACTTTTTAAATGAGCTGTGAGATGAGTTTTAGGAGATGGTGTTTGGTACTGACCCATATGCAGCAATTGGTTTAAGAAGTGACTTATTTTTTTTCTTCATGCCTTGCCTCAGCTCACTTTCAGATTTTTGATCCTGCCTGGTAGGATTCTGCTGAGATGACCTCCCTGTTTCCTGATTGATCCTATGATTAGCTGTCTCATCCACAGGTCACCGTGCTTTGGTCAAAATGGAACTCTCACGTACAAACACCGTTATTTGTGACCCCCAGATCTCATACCTCAGTAGTGTGACCCCGATTCTACATACTCAGAGTGTGACCCCCCAGAATCTACCTCAGTAGTGTGACCCACCAAAATCTCTAACCTCAGTAGTGTTACCCCCCCAGATCTCATTTACCTCATAGTTGTGACCTCACAGATACTCATGCCTCAGTAGTGTGACCCCCGATATCATTTGCCTCAGTAGGTGGACCAACAACAGATCTCATGCCTCGTAGTGTGACCCCCAGATCTCATACCTCAGTAGTGTGACCCCCAGATCTTCATACATCTTAGTTAGATTGTGACCCCCCACCAGAAATCTCATACCTCAGTATTGCAAACCCTGACATTTTACTGGGTTAGTACCTAACCACTCAGACTACTACAGCTGAAATGTCAACCTTCATAGGTCAATTCAGCTGTCAAACAGTGTGTTCTCTGGTCAGATTTTTACATTTAATATGCTACTCGCCTTTAACCCCAGACTTCACACCCTTAGATGTTAAAACATTTTTTATCCCTTTAACCATTTCTAAACCCAGGGAAACTCTGGCAGACCCAAAAGACACAAACTGCATCAGAAAACTTGTTCATTAGTAAATGGTTTGGTGATTGGTGCTTTACAGGACCCTGATAGTGGTTACTCCTGTAGCCCATGGTGACAAGAGTACAGGAGACCATCGCTGTCTGCACTGCCTCAGCAGTGATAGGTATGGCAAAGCTATAGCACCAATGGGGGTCAGTGTACCTACACCCCCCCCCCCCCCCCCAACAGATATACCTGTATGTGTGAGCCCCCCCCTCTCCTCCCAGGTCTCTGTCCTAGCCTCCCCCTCTGTGCCCCCTGTCTATAGCAGAATGAACGTGACACTCCTGTGTCTCACAGTTCCAAGCCGACTTTCTGATCCAGCCTAAGGCAGTCACCAGCCTAGGCTGGACGATATGGCAATAATTTATATCACAATATATTTCTTAATTTTGGTCAATACGATAATTTTGATATCGATATGGACATATTAAAAAGCATCCGAAAAACAACTGTCAGAGGACCACACAATGGATTTCTGCAAACGTGAATGCAAGTCTATAATACCTCCAGGCTTCTCTCATTAAAATTATTGGGAGGCTTATCTCCATGTGCTGGGAGGATATGAGCAGTGAGGGAAGGGTTGATCTTGACGGATCCCTGCTCCCTGCCCCCCCCCCCTCAGCGAGGATATCACTCCAGGGGGGTCGGGGAGCAGGGACCCGTCAAGATCAGCCTCCCCTCACTGCTTTCATTACAGTTCTTAAAAAAAAAAATCGGAATCGGCAAAAATCGGTTTCATGTTATCGTCACACTTACTGTAAAATCGGAATCGGCCAAGAAATTTGCAATCGGTGCACCTCTAGTATTTCCTATTCTACCTCAATTGTGAAAGATTTTTTATTTTATATTTCCTGATGACAAGACCCTGAAGACTTGCATCTGATGCCGGTGACCAGGTAAGTGACCTTTGTTCACATTTTCAGCTAACGCTTTTAGCATTTTTTCCACCCGAGAAGACCCAGGAAGTTGACTGCATCCGCCAGTGGCTAGTGTTGCCTGTCAACACTAGACAATGGTCAGTAAGTTAGGACTTACATAAATCCCATTGCTCATTTATATCTATCCATCTTCCCTCCCATTCCTTTATTTTCAAGAGCTGGCAGCTAAAATGAGAAAGACAATCCAAGTAGGATTACATAAAAAGTCCAACACTACTCTTCTGATAATTCTAGAAAATGACTTTTTTAACCAAATATTAGATGTTATGGAAAAAAGGTATATAAGGGATTTATTGAACATATACGGTTGGACATTTGAAGTAACAAAAAGGAAAAAAACCTTGTAAAACCACTGCGATATAGATGCATCTTACCCTCACTCTGTTAGGCTTAGCCTAAACTCACCAGTTTTAGTTTTAAGATTTCCAGTTGCCAACAAGTATTCGCTGATCCTTGTAAGGTCAGTAGTATTGCTGAATATTCTTGTCAGGGACTCTGTGTTCAGAGTTATGTTGGTTTTTTGCGCTCTCTTGTCCAAGGTTATTTTGGCCCCAAGAAGCCATCCTTCCATCTTTTCCTATATTTTACAGAAAAGAGACAAAACAGTGCTTTTAATCCAAATGTGAAGAAAAAAACAAAAAAAAAAATTGCTCATGTTCAAAACAAAATTCATTTCTGAATTATAATTTTTTGGAGTGATTTATGGATATAAGGAAGATAACAGGAGCTTACAAACAAATCTTACAAAACGGGGTTAAAGCAATCTTGACAAACTGTATTGGCATGCTGACATACAGAAAGAATGCTTTTCTGCTTCTGCAGTTAGGCGAGTTTTGCCATGCTGAATCTAGACAACCAAGCTTTTTGCCAACATGATAAATGACTAAGGAATCTGTCAGCACTTAGAAGATATCCTTGTTTGCATGTTGAGGATTTGCCAAGTGCTGTCAAGATTGATTTCTGAACCATTCAAACCATAGTTTTCTTACTCAAGCTTACACATTTTTAGTTAATCTTTGGAAAAAGAAATGCAAGACGCCTTTTTTTGGCACCAAAAGCCTTCGGGTCTTAAGGGGGCCATACGCGGTTGGATTTTCTGTTTGACCACCGTGTGCAGTTGTGGTTGTTCACCGATTGGAAGAAAAAAAAAAAAAAACCTTCCTTCCTCAAGCCGGACATGTGCTCAAAGCCCAAATCGGTCGTGGATGGGGACCACACAGCCATCACTGTGTACATCGGAAAATATCTCATAACACGGTCTGTGAGTTGCTGACAGGCAGAGCTGAGAGCGGGACACAGGATGGCTGCAAGGATAGGGGGCGCATTGTACACAGCAGCCCTGCCCGGCAGGAAAATATCTCACAACACTGGGTGTACATAGGACCAGGGTCCCCATTGAATGGGAATAGATATGCAATGTGGTGAACGTCAATTTCTGTTCGACCAAACTGTGTCGAGGTTAGCCTCCCCTGTGACACTGCCAGCACATGGAGATCTGCCTGCCAGTGTATCAGAGGTGGAGTCGGACATCCGGTTGTAATCAGTACACAGGAAGAGAAAGGAGGGGGAAGCTTGTTTAGAGGATATAGAATGGCATGAGCTGTCACGGGGTGTAATAAAGGGGCATCAATTTCAGCTGGGGTCCACTGGAAATATTCAGGACAGCTTATGGTTATAGTATATAGAAGAGAAGGTGATAGCAGGACATGGGAGTTCAGAGACAGCAGCTTTTAGTGTGTGTGGTGGCCGGTGGTCATACATTGATGTATACATGTGATGTTTATTAGTGTTCTGTAATAGAATCATGCCAGGGGCAATGTAGTAGTGTGAATTTGCTGGCATTGTGAGGGTGTATTTACTTTTGCTATTTGCAGCGGTGTCGCGGATGGATCTGCAGGTATGCAGTGTAGCGGTATCTGACTAGAAGCATTTTTCCATACAACACAGGACCACTTTTCCAGCTGATCGTCACTGCGACCCTGGCAAAGGATTATACCTGACTCTAGCCCCCAAATACAGTTACTGTATGCTTGGTTTGTTCACAGTACACTAAGCCCTTGGTATCTTCACTACAACACACCTCATCATACACAGGAGATTACTCCGGGGGGGGGGGGGGGGGGGGGGGGGGGGGGGGGGTTGGGGAGCAGGGCAGCCTTTGAGAACAGCCTGCCAGTGTATCAGAAGTGGAGTCGGAGATGCTTCTGCCCCATTCCCCCGGCACAGCTGTAATCGGATGTTGGCACACAGAGGAGGGCACTTTTACACATGGGCAGTATGGCGGATGCCGCCCATACAGCCCATTTGTAAAATCGGCACTGGGAGCATATGAGCAGTGTCACAGGCGTGGCTGATCTTGACAGGTCCCTCCCCCCTCCCCAAGAGATATTACTCCGGGGGGGGACACTGCTCATATCCACCCAGCACATGGAGATTAGCCTCACAATAATTTTAATAGGAGAAGCCTGGAGGTATTATAGACTTTGCAAATTCAGTTCGCAGACATCCATTGTGTGTGTCCTCAGCAGTTTTTTCCTGAGGATTTTTAATATTACCCATATCGAGATCGAAATTATATCGTATCGACCAAAATTAAGAAATATATCGTGCAATAAATTCTTGCCATATCGTCCAGCCCCACCAACAACTATGTAGTAAAGGGTCCTCTGCGACTGAACACAGGTAGAATTGATTGCTTTAAGTCCCTCATCTTACATGGTTTTGGTAAAAAATAAAAAAATAAAAAAAAAAATAAAGGAGGAGATCTAAAGGAAATCTGACAGAGAAATCTAAAGGTGTATGGGGACCCTTATCCAGTAGCCTTCACAGGGCTGCTTATCCTTGAAGGAGAATGGCAGGAAAGCATGATCAGCTATCAACCTGTTATTTTATATTGGTAGATGTTAATTTCCAATGTTTTACTTTAAAACCCCTAATATTCATCAAATTTTAAAGCTACTAACCTTTAAAAACATGAGCAGCAGTTGTCCTGGGGTCAAAACCTCATGGGTCATTAAGCTGTCAGGATTCTCCTCCATACACCCCTCCTTGGCAAATGTGAACAGCTTCCTTGTCATATAGCAAAGCAAGTAAAATTTCTCCAAGTTTGACTTAAGGTGTATGCAAATACATTGTCTGGAAAATCAAGGGGACATGAAACACATTTAGGAATTCACATTGAAATATTGTTTCTCTAAAATCGATGATTCTAAAAAGGAACTACATTTACAAACGTATTAAATATATTTTTTAGCAATTAACAGATTACTACATACATTTAATGTCCATATACAGTAGGTACGCAAAATAAACATATAAAGTATTTATCGCACTATAAAAGACACACCTCATAGTTTTAGAGAGAAATAACAAAAAAAGACACAAACACAAAATCAGAGACACAGCCATTCACATATCAAGTGAATATACAGAATATTCCAGCAAAGTGGGCAGGACTGGACCATGCAGTATTCACTCTATATTCCTCCAGCCAAATGGCCAGTGCCAGGAGGGAGGTCTTCACTGCAGCAGTGTTAGGGCTGAAACTTTAGCATGTGTTTATACACTAGCAGTACCCATTCTCTGAACATGCTGAGCAAATTATGAAGAGACACATTTTACAATCTGGCACTAACAACGTACCCATGAGCAGCTATTTAAATTTGCAAGGAAATATAAGTCTGTGTCACAAAATAAATTCATTTAATGCAGAATGTTAATGTAAATACACAACTCATACTATCTCATTGTAAAATCCAGACAAAGCTGTGTATGTGAGTGGACAAATACGGTACTTTCCCTCCCAAAATCGGGGGTGGGGGTTATTGTGTGCATCCTATATTTTGATTGCACGATCACCTGCAGTCGAATACAGCTGCTTTCGAATTCCCCCAGCCATCCAGAAGCGGATCATCCTATCTGCTTCTGTAAAGCTAACGTATGTGAGCAGGCAAGCTGGAGTCCTGTTCACATACAGTGCCCCTTGAACTCGAAAATCATACACGATTACACATTTTTTTTTGTAAATAACTGCAAAGTGGGGTGTGCGTAATTATCCAGCCCTCTGAGTCAATACTTTGTAGAACCACCTTTTGCTGCAATTACAGCTGCCAGTCTTGTAGGGTATGTCTCTACCAGCTTTGCACATCTAGAGACTGAAATCCTTGCCCATTCTTCTTTGCAAAACAGCTCCAGCTCAGTCAGATAAGATGGACTGCGTTTGTGAACAGCAATTTTCAGATCTTGCCACAGATTCTCGATAGGATTTAGATCTGGACTTTGACTGGGCCATTCTAACACATTGATATGTTTTGTTTTAAGACAGCCTTGTCTTGGTAGGTTTACAGTTGTGCCATACTCCTTCCATTTCTGAATGATTTTTGTAGCCTAAGCCTGCTTGACATTCCTCAATAAATTTATCCCTGACCTGTCTGGTGTGTTCTTTGGACTTCATGGTGTTGTTGCTCCCAATATTCTCTTAGACAACCATTGAAGCCGTCACAGAGCAGCTGGAATTGTACTGACATTAGATTACACACAGGTGCACTCTATTTAGTCATAAGCACTCATCAGGCAATGCCTATGGGCAACTGACTGCACTCAGACCAAAGGGGGCTAAATATGCGCACACCCCACTTTGCAGTTTTTTATTTGCAAAAAAGTTTTGGAATCGTGTATGATTTTCGTTCCACTTCTAACGTGTACACCACTTTGTATTGGTCTTTCATGTGGAATTCCACAAAATTTACAAAATGTGGAAAAGTTCACTGTACACATTACAGGGAAAATAGATTTTTCCTCTGCAAAGCTGTTTATGTGAGTGCACAGCATAAGCCCAGCTTGCATATACAGCTCTGTAGAGCAAAAAATCCATCCGCCAGCAGATTTTCCCTGCCTATTTATGCTCCAGCTGCTCGCTCATATACACTGAATCTGCAGAGCGGGACCAAGAAAGAGGTGAGGAAGCTGCCTTACCCACCTCCTTTAACTCCAGTTATTTTTCCAGGATTAGATACTGTTGTATAGGGCATATTACACAGGGGAACATCTGATGGTCCAAAAAAACCCTGTATATTCATTAGATATGCAAGGAATCAGTCATGTTTAACGTGTGTAACTTAACGTGTGAAATAACTCCATGACCGGAATAACTTCAATATGTTGCCGTTTGATGGGGATGTTGGAGGCTTTAGGAGTGTGAGTGAGTGCTCTTTACAATAACAGAACCTGGCAAGCTGGGCATACTAGCACAGTAAAGGGAGTGTTAAATGGATTTGAATATGCTTTAATCAATTGCCAGGGGCAAAAGTAAAGTATGTAAGTAAGTAGAGTATGCAAAACCATGCTACTCATTCCATTTGATTGTTCTGGGTTAATCACCAACCCAACCAGCAGTGTGACATGAGTCCATGGACCTGTATAACATACTTTTTTATTACACAGGGCAGCTTCCCCTACCTTAAGCCACCGAAGAGAGGAAATGAAGCAAAGGTGGTGGAATGCTTCTAGGGTGGACTTAAACTGGCCATATTGTTTTGCTCTGCCTGGGCAACATTCAGGTTCTCTTACAGGTAAATCATCTCAAAGTAGATCATGCCATAAACATATAGTACAAATAATGTGGTAAAGGGCATCAGAAAAAGCTCCACAAAAGGCATTAGAGTGGTTTCAAGCTGAATTGCAACAGATATACCTGAATACAGTTATGTCTAGCTGCTGGGTCCTAGCTTCACTGTGCCTATTCAGTATATTATTATTGCATAAAACTAAACTTTCGGATAACTTCCCATGAAGACATGTTAGTGGTTAACAGTGACCAAGTATCTCTTACTCTAGTAGGAACTCTGCCACTTGCTGATCACTATACCAGTCCGGCAGATTGAACTTGACACTGAATCGCTCGCCAAGATACTTGAGAACTTGCTGCTGACTGCTACAGCCTTCCTCCATTACGACTCTGAGCATCTGGGTGACACAATCTCTATAGAAGGAGTTGTCCTCCTTGCCTTTTATCAACTCTGAGAATATCTGATAGTCCGAGAAGCCAACCAGTGCCTGGAAAAAAAGAACAACACTTAAATAATTTAATGTTACTTCTATAACTCCCATTGCTGTTCCCATTGCTGCATAAAGCAAGAAATATAAAATGGCAATTCTCTATTTAATAAGATCAGAACAGAAATGTAAGAAGATGTCAAATCTATAGTAAGAAAATAGTAAGATGAGCACTTTGCAGTCTTGTTGTCTGAAGTTCATTAATACTGTTATATATTGTTTTCATGTATGTGTAAGTTATGTTAGAAACCACAGTACCCACAAAACACACAATCATGGAATTTTCACAAAGGTACAACATTACACTTGTGTGTGGAACCCAGCTAAGCATGTGGCTGAAATAGATACACTTTACAAAATTCTCATAGGCAAGCAAAATTAAGTACTTCAACTAGTTGAATGTGTGTTGAAACACATGTAATCAGTTATAAACCTCTCCAGCGCTATGGTCATTGATACGGGCAATCGCAGCAGAGTACATTATTAGTATTGAGTAGTATTATCTTTTACCCTTCTACACACTAACAGCGTCATCTATGATGTGGGCCAGGAAAGCAACGCCCCTTGAATTAACATTGAGGATGCAGCACTGGAAGTGATCGGTGGGCCTGCAGCGATGCAGAATCACTGCGGGCTCACGGAGCACAGGCTAATATGTCCAATGTCGTTATTGGGTTCAGGCATACTACCAAGGAGATTTAAGGAACATATAACCACGATTTGTCTGATCAGATTGCAGAGATAAATTACTACAACTACAGTAGCAAACAGAGGTTACATACGCTGGTAGAACATATGGGTGTGCCCATATACAAATACACTGGCAAAAAAAACAAATAAAAAAAACAACCCATACACATAACATAATGATGCATTACATCAAGTTTATTTGTAACAGGTTTTCTAAAAAGGAGTTTTGTGAAAACTTAAAGTGTGCTGGCACTTCCAAACGCTGGCGCCCATCCAAAGATATGGGATCAGTCTTAAATGTACAGACAAATCCTTAAATTCTTAGATCGATTTTCCAGCAGTCATGGCCGAATTTTGCTTTTTGGCATTAGATTTGCAATCATCTGCAAAAGTAAATGGCTATGCCCAGCTTTACAAATATTGCCAACTAGAGGTTATATGGTGGTGAATGCAATTGGTATACTACCAGGGCTGTGGAGTCAGAGACATTTTTGAGTACCTGGAGTCGGAAAAAAATGAACCGACTCCTACAAAATTTAAATGGGAATAAAAAAAATTTACTTCAAATGTCGGAATTAACAAACAGTCATAATGAATGACTTCTCTGCTATAAGAATAAATGCATGCCGTGCATAACATTACAGCGTCCACTGTGACCCTAGCCTAAAGGCCCCCACACAAGTACAGAGTGGGGGCCGACAGACTAGCTCAGATGAGCTCTAGACTGCAGCGTGATGTCATCACTCTGCTCTCCAGAGCCGACAGCATCGGCGGGCACCCTTTGTGTACCGGCCGTTAGTTTCAATGAAGACCGGCGTCTTCATTGAAGCTAACCGCATCGGCCAGAGAATATCGGACATGTCCGTTCTCTGGCCGGCCCATGTGGGCACCCCCGATCGGCAAGCGTGCACGCCCATCGGTCGGCGACAAAATCGGCCACCGCTTTATGCGTGTATGGCAGCTGATAAGTAAGTAAATGTTTTTAGCCGGACTAGAGACGCTTGTAAAAATGAAGGGGATGGACCGCCAGTAGTTCAAGACTGAAGCTGTAAAACATTTGAAAAACCACTAATTCAGCTGAGGGACAAATGGGGCGCACTCACAGTGATTGATTGTACTCTAATCTGTTTACAAACCCACCTGTGTGTGCTTTCCTCTGGGCGGGATGAAAAGAGCCCGATCGAAGGAACTTGATTGAACAGGGTTCCAACATGTTGGAAAAACCCTGTTCAATATCCAATACTTTGCATGGAGACATGAGTCTTCATGGAAAGTATTGAAACAGCTGCGGCTCTTGTCTCCTCCACAGCCTTTAGCTGTCAGTGTGAAGGGGGTGGAGCCAGAACTCCTCACTTGGAAGCTGTGTGAGTGAGGCAGCTGTATGAGGCAGGATGCTTCTCCCCAGCTTGTGGCATGTTGTAGATCACACACTGCAAGCTGGGGAGAACGGGTCCCCATTGAACAGAAATCGATGTGCTGATGTAGTGCACATTGATTTCCGTTCAATTGATCCCCAATCAATGACAGCGTGGTGCCTAGCTTTAAGAAAAAGCAGCAGCATCTTCTGCCTACCTTCCTTTCTATACTTTATTTGGCCATTACAGTCCAGTGTTGGTTTCCTGGCCAGTAGTTCTGTGGTTGATGTATGTGGCCTTCCTTTTCTTCAATGGATGGATAAAAAACATTAGCATATTAAATACATTCGGAAGAATCAGAAACGGAGAAGTCGGGGAATTTATCAACCTACTCCACAGCCCTGTACGCTACAGTGTCTTTTGAACTTGTAAATGTTGAAATTTTTTTAATACACACTCCAGTAAAAACAAATACAAATGAACAGTAAATTCTTTGGTTTCTGAAAGAAAAAAAAACAAAACAAACTGACCTTTAGTGCAAAGCCAAGAGGAATGAAGAAGAGTTCTTTACGATAGATGAAATTCACCATTATAGAGCCATTCTCTAAATAATGTAGGTTCATATTGACAGCTGTGTGGTCGTCTCTGACACACCGCATTGTTATACCTTTAAAAAAAAGAGAAAGAAAACATTATAAAATTAATCTTCATCTCATAAAAATTCTCTTTCTAGCCATGCGGATGTTTGTATGGATGTTTTCATGATAAAAAAAAAATAAACATGCTTCTGACTAATGTTATCTACTAAATTATGTCATGTGGTCCCCATTCCTATTTCTACATATTCACTGAAAAAGATACCCTACCCCTTTTGTGGGATTTTAAATCGGAACCACATATGGGACCAATCTAAAGAAATAAACGTCTACACATTTGTCCATTAGTTCATTTTTAATGAACAGAAAAATATTTACAAATTTTCTTTTCAAAAGGACATAGATATGATGCCCTTTATATTGGGAGTTCCTAGAGGGGTTAAAAATGTTGATGCTTTGCATGGACTTCCTCAAGAAATTACATTAAGCACACTTCCTTTTCTAACAAAATTAAAGAAAATTATCAAAACATATCAGATATGTTAATTGGCCCACGTGTGGTTTTAAATTGAACCTCCTGGGCATCACACCCGAAGCCAGTACGGGCGCAGTTTGATCCAAGTGCAGGGATCAAGGGCAATTGCCGGAGCTTTTCCGGCTCAAGTCTTCGGCGTCATCGGTGGTGGCATAGACCACTATGTTAATGGAGGGGGCGTCGCTACACCCCCCAGACACCGCCGGTGTCTAATTGACACAGGCAGTGTGTAGTGAGCCGCGGAGAATCACAACAGAGTACAATGCCCGTAACGCAGAGGAGGTTAAAGTCACATAATAGGGATAGGGTGTCCATTTCTGTGGATATGTATAAAATCTCCACCGATCCCGATTCTGCCACATGTCTCTGTCATCGTCAATGCTGCTGGGGATGCAAGGACTCGGGACACCAATGCCAGGTGCAGCTGCATGTCTCAGGTGGTCATTATTGATACTGGGGAATTGCAGCCAGCTCTGATGTTATATAAGGGACTAGTATACTGAATTATTATTACCAGTATCTGTCTACATTAGGCCACTATGGCAATGAATTGGATTTGCTTTGGTATGTTGCAGCCTATTAATTTTAAATGTAATGAATAATGGCTCATGGCTGAATAATGGCTGGTAAACGCACAATTACCACAGCTGCCCTTTTTTTAAATAGACCCGTTCTGTGGGATTAATCGAAATGCCCTATCTTCGCGAGTGCTTGCAGACAGGAGCGCCCATGTCAATGAAGCCTAAAGCAGTGCAGCAACATTAAGGTGGGAACATGCACTTACAAAGGGTGACAATGTTGGTTATGGATTCTCATGATAAAGATAATTTGTTACAACAGAAAAGAAAACGAAACAGAAAAAAAATTACCATACTGGGTATAACCAGGTCCTCTACTTTTCCACTTGGGGCGGATCATTGCAATAGGAAAGTTCCTCCTTGGCATAATTAACATCCGAATCACTTTTTCTATCCCATTGATTATGAAATAGCCACCCATTTCCTATAGAAAATACATATACAAGGTTAATCACTGCTAACTTTCCAAAAATGATTGTTAATTACTGGATGGTTGTTTCACTCTTCAATAAGCACATGTTGTGACAACCTCACCTGCTCCTCCTCATGATGCTCAACAAGCTGCTGCGGTGAAAGGCCGTGTAAGTTACAAAGCTTGGATTTTACCATGATAGGAACATATCCAAGGGATTGTTTGATGACTCCTCCTGAAACACCATTCACAGACCAATGTATATCTGCCTGTAATACATGAAATAACTAATTAGAAAAAAAAGGACTAGTAAAAATATGAATGAAATATCGAGTTTTGAATAACCTCTATTCACGCGAGTAGAACCCCAACATTAAGCTTGTCACATTGTGTGCCATCCCATTGTTGAGGATTGAGAACACATTGAGAATAACCCTACCCCCGGACACAACTTAGTCCTGGCATAACAATCTAGTTTTTCCAGGTTTGAGGCACTAGATAAGTCAGAAGATTGTTCTAAAAAGGTTTTTATTGAGTGGTGGACCTGCAATAGTGTATGTGTTAATCATAAAACGTATTGTATTCTAAAAACCATAACACATACAATCATCAGTCTACATCCTTATACATTAATTTCTACAGAAACAATGGCAGTTGATCTAACTAGGCTCCGACGTGTTTCGCCCCCAAATGTCGCTGCTTATGAAGTAAATGTGTTTTGCCGGACTAGAGACGCTTGTATAAGGGAAGGGAATGGATCGCCAATAGTTCAAGACTGAAGTTGTAAAACATTTAAAAAACCGCTGTAATTCAGCTGAGGCGACAAATACTTAGATTGTTAGCTTCAACTTTACACATGAATATATAATTCAAGGGAAATCATGAATCATGTTTGAAGTGCCCCTTCACACTGCCTCTTCTTGGAGCCTTCCACTGCCCTATCTTCAGCAGAAGATCAGAACGCTTAAGACGGGCACACACGGGTAGATCTGTAAAAAGATTTGAGTACAATCAACTTGCACGCTCACGTTGCTTGATTGTACTCTAATCTGTTTACAAACCTACCTGTGTGTGCCTTCCTTCGAGCGGGATCAATAGAAACATGTTTGAAAAACCCAGTTCAATCTCCAATACTTTGCATGGAGACATGAGTCAGCCAGCACTCCTCACTTGGAAGCTGTGTGAGGCAGCTGTATGAGACGGCTGCTTCTCCCCAGCTTGTGGCATGTTGTGATTCACACGTGCTGCAAGCTGGGGAGAACGGGTCCCCATTGAACGGAAATCGATGTGCCTATGTGGTGAACATCAATTTCTGTTCAATTAATCCCCGATCAATGACAGCATGGTCCCAAGGACAGGTAGGTGCACCGGGACCTTGTTTAAAAAACCTAAAGGATTTTCCCCTCTGGGAACGGACAGACTCCGGAGATGGAGCCCAACCGGTTTCTGATGATCCTATCCAGAGGAGGAAACACCAAAGACTGAATTGGCAGGTGGAGAGCTGGACTTTAAACGTTTAGTTTCTGGTGTTTCCTCCCACTGGGGGTGGGGTCCATCTCTTGGTGTCCTGTCCTGGAATAGGCGTTTTGGGGAAAAGCAGCAGCATCTTCTGCCTAACTTCCTTTCTCTGCTTTAATTGGCCATTACAGTACAGTGTTGGGTTCCTAGCCAGTAGTTCTGTGGTTAATGTATGTTGCCTTCCTTTCCTTCAACGGATGGATAAAATACATTAGCGTATTAAATACAGAGTCAGAGTCAGAGAGTCAGAGAAACTGAGGAGTTGGGTAATTTATCGACCGACTCCACAGCCCTGTATAGATAAAAGCAACAACAGTGATATTGTTTATACAGTATTAGATGTTAACAAAAGTTACATTACATAATTTATACCTGCATGTACATTTACATTTCGTAATTGCTATAATATTTACAATGACAAATGTGTCAGGCTACTATCTGTATAGTTTGAATGGGGGGGGGGGGGGGGGGGGGGGGGGCTTAATAATGTTCCTATATAGAAAAGGGGGCACTGCAAGTGAAGTTTGGAACCCACTGCCCTATGGTATCACAAACTGTGAAATACCAAAGGTTCTAAACTTCAGGACAGTATTTTGGGACTGATGATGTGGAAGAACAAGACTCATAAATTCAATTTAAATTCAACACCTAGGCCAAAGATAGACATAATATGGTACAAAATACAGACATAAGAATAAACAACTCAATGTATGAAAAGAAGAACACCACATTTAAGCAAATACACAATAGAAAAGGACTGACAATATAATGGATTTTTCATAATGAAGCTTTTATTGAAAGTCAGATTTGCCCAAACTAATGCATATAGACAATCCAGAAAACATTCTCTAAGTAAGTGTGAGATCCATAACATCCATGATTTCTAACACAAATAGAAAGAAAATAAAAGCACATTGTAAAGGTAACCCGTAGGGTATGTCTACACTGCGATCCACATACCTTCCTACCGGACCAGCTGTTCTCACAGCGTTCTGCACGTTACCCCCTGCATCAGCAGATCGGCTCAACACCATGCGAACAGAGGATCCACCAGGCAGGTATTGTGCTCTGTTGGGACCACCGCCAAGCTCTGCCCTTAATGCAGGGGGTCCCGACAGATCACACCACGCAGTGGAGACATAGCCTTAGGGCTCTAAGTCATGTGATCCAACAGTGTATTTACACTTCTAGGCAATAGAATGTTCTTTTGCATCACAAAGCACATGTGCTTCTGAACACCAAATAGTATTTGGGAACTATTATTAGAATACTGTTAATTAATAGTATTTGGGAACTACAGGTTTAC
Source organism: Ptychadena robeensis (assembly GCA_036250615.1). Lineage (NCBI taxonomy): Eukaryota > Metazoa > Chordata > Amphibia > Anura > Ptychadenidae > Ptychadena > Ptychadena robeensis. The sequence continues at coordinate 130,833,612 of CM070035.1, forward strand.
TAGATTTGGAGAAACAATCCTGCTTTCTTGTTTAAGTTTAGAATTCAAGTGATTAGTTAAGACTTCAAGCTATACCCTTTATTGGCTAACTGAAGTCATTAGCAAGCTTCCAGCCTTAATCCTGAAGAAGGGATCTGAACTTCTTTAATGACTTCAGTTAGTCAATTAAGGGTACCACTTGAACCCCAAACTTTCAGTATTCATCAATGGCTAACAAGGTACAATACTCTACTATGTTCAATTTCCTAATAACTCCTTTCTCTTATTACCTGATCATATCTATACTTACAGTAAGCCTTCCACGGTAGGTGCATCTTCTTCCCCTGCATTCAGCTGGGTAGATTTTTAAATTCTTACAGAGGCTTCCCTTTGGTACCATAGGTTGACCAAGAACTGCGTCCACAATTGAGAAGCTAACACGTGAGTCTTTAAAAGTGAATTCCATTGGTTTTATGGCCTAAAGGACAGAGAAACAACATGAATGTACTGAAATAGGTAAAGAAAATCATTTGTGAAAGCAGATCTCCATTTCATTTATTGACAAATGTCAGTATGAAAACCTTCATGACACAATCAGCTTACAGATAGAGGGAAGTTGTCTCTAGGTTTCCTGTCACCTCCTCCAATAAAAACTTTGGTCCTGACAACTACAGTGGCATACATAGTGGTATCACAGAGCTTCTTCATCATCAACTCACTTGTAAACAGACGTCTAACCATGTCTTAGCCTATTTCATATATACATCTGCAAACAGAAAAATCTGTTGATTTGCCATCTGCATTTCATTCACATAAAGTCCCAATATGAGAAAAGGGAGGGACAATCAGACTGACAGTATGTATGTATTGATACATTGCACTAAAGGTAGGTTATAACTAGCTAGAGACACCTAAATGGTGCTGTACATAGCTTCTACAATACCCTGCTTTGGGAAACTACTCATACACGCAAGTCTGCTCTAAACACAAAACTTCCATAAGAGAAAAAAAACTAAGCCCTAGTAATGAATGTGGTTTGCCAGGGTGTGTTTCCACATGGTGGAAATAACTATATGTCCTTCAGCCCTCCATACACGTAACAAGCTGATTGGCTGCAGATCGCGGGTGCCCATATGGGGCAAAGCTCGGTCAGCCAGAGAACAGACATGTCCGTAAATCTCTGGCCTATGCCATTGATTTGAATGGGGACCGGCATCCCCATCCAAACTAACAGCCGGCACACACACAGGGTGCCCGCTGATACGGTGAGCGATGGGGTGCAGTGTGATGGCGTCATCACGCTGCACTCCACCGCTCGTCTGTTGGCCCCCACACGGTACGCGTGTGGGGGCCTTAAGGTTGGCTTTATGACTGTTTTAGTGCGCACAGAGAGGCTGTGTGGATGCAGTGCAACCATAAGCATTTTTGTTATTAGCGCCCTCTGACACTATAATGACAGTGATTGCAGTTACATTTTTGTCAATATCTGATGCGTTACCATAAAAAAACTCACATTATTATTTATATAGCGTCAACGTATTAAGCAGCGCTTTACAGAGCTTATATAATCATATCACTAACTGTCCCTCAAAAAGGGGCTCACAATCTATGTCTCTACCATAGTCATGTATATGTGACTAACACAGTCACAAACTAAGTCATGCATAACTAACATAGAATTGTTTTAGGGGAAACCAATTAACCATCATGTCTTTGGAGTGTGTGAGGAAACTGGCGTACCGGGAGGAACCCCACACAGTCATGGGGAGAACATGCAAACGCCTTGCAGATAGTACCCAGGCCAGGATGTGAACCAAGGACCCTAGTGCTGTATCACCAGGGTGCTAACCACCTGAGCCACCGTGCTGCCCACTGCTCTTTCATCTAGTATGAAAGAGGTTTGTGCTCCTTCTGCAAAAACGCAGGATGTTTTCTGTAACATGCGTCACTGGAATCGCAAGCGCAGGGCTAGTGGGAAAGGTACATGTACCTATTGTTGACCCTAGCTGCTGAGCCCTAAGGGATGGTAAACCAGAGTGCCAGTCACAAGGGTAGATTGGAGTTATTAAGGCATCCAATAGCAGTTCCCTGGCATCCTTTCCATCTAGTGTGAGTTCTAGCAGACAGTATAGATCCCTCCCTCACCTTCAGTGCCAGGAAGAGCCCCTCTGTCATGGCCTGATTGAAGGACTCGATGTGAGCTCTTGTGATGTCCTCCAGAGGAGGGTGCTGCTTCTTCCCAGGCTTCCCATAATGCGGGTCTGTCAGCTTCTTCAGACTCGGCTCCCTGGTCAGGTTACGCCATTTCATAGTCCAGTCCATGGTGGCAGCACCTGGCAGGAATGGCACACAGCCCGCTCTGCCCTACACACTGCCTACAGCTCAGCAGCACATGGACACTTAGAGGGGGCGGGACCAGGGCACATGCTGTCTGTAAGGTACTTCCGTCTTCCACGGTCAGAGGCTGCGCAGTGTCACGTGTTATCACTAGCAGCCGCTCTCCTATGTCTCATGGTGCGAGCGGTGACAGCGGCCATATTTTTGTAGACAAGTATAAGTATCTCCTATTTAGGCAGCGTGAAGAAAAAGTGACGGCCATTTTCTTGTAGACCACATTTTTATGGACTAGAATCAGCCTTTCACTAGACGCAGGAAGCTATACCCCAGCCGTTCACACTGACTTCCTGCATGCTGGCAGTGACTTGAGACACTTCAGACCTCTAACGTGTAATTCCCAGGGAGAGACTGCGGTAAGTACAGTTTTATTTTCTGGTTCTGTGCAGGATAAGCAGTCAGTCTATGAGTCTGATAATATAGGTATGATGATATATGTCATATTAAGTGGCTTAATGGAGGTGGGTTTATATATTCGAGATACAGTGCCATCTAGTGGTGACTTTATAATACCACAGTGCATCAATACGCTTTTCGAGGCATACTCGAGTATAAGCCAACCTGAATATAAGCAGAGGTACCTAATGTAAGAAAAAAATCTGGAAAAACTGAATGACTGGAGTATAAGCCTAGGGGAGGGGGGAAATGCAGCAGCTAATGCTCATAAACACACACCCAAATGTGCTTTTGTTAAGAGATGTTGTTTTTTAATTTAGTAGACTTGTAAGTTAATTACAAAACCCCTGAATATGATCTCATCACCAAAACTGCTGGAGATGTATAGAAGGGTTTTGTGATGCTTTTTTGTAAAGAAAAAGGTATTACGTTTTTGCACAAAATAAGTTCAGATTTGATTTTGAAACTAATCTATGCAAAAACTGCATATGCTAGAGCAATAATTTTTTTTCTCAAATATTCCCACAACCTTTCTCTACATCTCTAGCAAATTTGGTATTGATAGCATGTTAGGGGGCTTTGTAATTCACTCATATCACTTTCATATCTTGACCCGTGTATAAGCCAAATACAATTTTTGAGGACATTTAAGTTGCTGAAAAATTGTGCTTATATTTGAGTTGTTTCTTAATTCTTATATACCATATAAGTCGATTGGAATATAAGCTGAGGTACCTAATTTTACCAAATAAAAAACTAATCGTCCGAAATATTGGGTGGAAATCTAAAGCTTAAAGTTGTAATTCTGTTGCCAAATCGATCTAAGCCAATTCTTAGACAGATGTAATTACTTTGGGTGGGGACCAGCATCACCTTCAAAGTAAGTGCCGGCACACAAAGGGTGCCCGGCCGATTCTCATGTTTGGGGGGGCTTAACGATTAAAAATATGTGTATTATCAGATCATATGTCATGAAGGAGGGCATTTGCTCCCCCATATAGAGTAGCCTTTTCCTGTAGCCAGGGGTAGGTCTCCAGCCCCCAAAGAAGGCAGCAAGAGACAAAACTGGGCATACAGAGGGTGGTGGTCATCTCTGTGAGAATCTGTCTGGCCCTGATGTTGCTACAAAATGTCTGCTTTCTTCATTAGTACAATACCCATGCCCAGGGGTGCACATAAGTGGTGCTCTGGTACTCAAAAGGGGCCAAAAACTAGCTATGCGTACCTGCATTATTGTTACAAAGCTGATATGCGTACTAACAACTTGGATGCATTCGGTGTCTGGGTGCCCGCAGCTAAATGTTAAATGTATACAACTTATGTCACTTGGAAAACCACAGGAAAATATGAATAACTATGAGAATTTGCCATAAGGGTTGTGAAATTGGGAATGTAAATGAATAATCCCTCCAAAAAAGAGTGGTCTTCTAAGGGTGTTGGAGATCTGGGGGTGAAAGTCAGAGTAGGCACATGTAAGGATAAAATCGGACAAGAGAAAAGCACTTTGTGACAGCTGGAATATGACTATGAAAGGATGACATGTTGACTGCTGGTAGTGTCAGGGCTTACTAAACCAGAAAATTTCAGGGTTGTACTACTGAGGTATTAGATTTGGGGGTTCAAACAGTGTTAGACTGTGAGAGTTACATTTGACCCAAAGCCAGCTGGTGACCTGTGGATGGAGACGGCTAATCAGAGGATCAATCAGGAACAGGGAGGTCCATCTGCAGCAGAATCTACCATGCAAGAAACTGACACAGAAGTTAGTGAGGGAGACCACCCTACATATGGGGTGAGTACCAAACACCATCTCCTTTTACTCATCTGAGGAGCTCACTAAAATAGTTATGTGCACCCCTGCCCATGCCTATGTAATCAATCATATAGGCCTGAGTGATAAGAAATATTCACTTGTGTACTAATTCATGTGATTATCATTTTATTATCAGATACTTCTAGAGCCTGTGTCCATACATTTTCAGCAATGGTTTTAAATGGGATTAAAGCCATATTTTTTGATTTGGATAACACATTGATTGACACTTCTGGAGCCAGCAAAAAAGCCATAGATGAGGTAAATACTAATGTATGAAGCGCTTTCTAATGATTACTGTATACAAAGTATATCTACATGTTGTGCTAATAAGTGAAGGCTGAAGCCTAATTCTAGGATATTTTACGTTCAGGCTGAAGTGCTCTGCGCATTTTGTATTTCACTCCCCCTAGAATATCCATCTGTTATGTTATTTTTTTTTTATAAATCTGTAATAGTTTCAGTGGGTAATGTTTTAGGTTACAAACATTTTCTTCTATTCCTTGTTTAAAAAAATTCTGTACTAATATATTGGTGAAAAAAGGAAAGGAATCCTCCATGTCAGATGACTAGATAGATGAATTATTCCCATATACTGTATACAGCACAAGCCAAAAGTTTGGACACACCTTCTCATTCAATGTGTTTTCTTTATTTGATGACCATTTACATTGGTAGGTTCTCATTTAAGGCATCAAAACTATGAATGAACACATGTGGAGTTGTGTACTTAACAAAAAAAAGAAATAACGGAAAACATGTTTTATATTCTAGTTTCTTCAAAATAGCCACCATTTGTTCAGATTACTGCTTGGCACACTCTGTCTTATTATAAAGCACGAAATCCCACAAAATAACCCTGATAAGGCTTCACCCCTGTGAAGTGAAAACCATTTTAGGTGACTACCTATTGACGTTCATCAAGAGTGTGCCAAGCAGTAATCTGAGCAAATGGTGGCCATTTTGAAGAAACTAGAATATAAAACATGTTTTCAGTTATTTCACCTTTTTTTGTTAAGTACATAACTCCACGTGTTCATTCATAGTTGTGATGCCTTCAGTAAGAACCTAACAATTTAAATGGTCATGAAATCAGAAAAAGACAAATTGAATGAGAAGGTGTGTCCAAACTTTTGGCCTGTACTGTTCGTGGGAAGTGAACTTACATTAATTTATAAATGTATTATCTGTCTTACTTGCACAGGTGATTAAATTACTTAAAGACAAAAACCATTTTACCGAAGATGAAATAAAAATTATATGTAATAAATTTCAAGCAAAACTGCTTCATGAAATGTTTGATCCCACCAAAATGACTATTGATGACCTCCGGACATTGCACTGGGAAAAATCCATGGAGGAAGTCGAGCCTGGGGAGTATAAGGACTTGGCTAAAGAATCTTATTTGTTGTGGAAGAGCAAGCGCCTGCAACTCATGACCCTGAAAGAAAGCACCATGAGCATGCTACACGAACTGCGTAAATCGGCGCGCTTGGTCCTGTTAACCAATGGAGTGCGGCAGGTTCAGAGGGAGAAAATCGAGGCCTGTGGTGCTGGTGAATTGTTTGATGCCATTGTGGTGGGAGGAGAACACTCGGAAGAGAAGCCAGCACCATCTATCTTCCTGCACTGCTGCGACCTAGTCTCGGTGAAGCCAGAGGACTGTGTGATGGTGGGGGATAATCTGGACACGGACATTCAAGGAGGACTGAATGCTGGCCTTAAGGCAACCATCTGGTTAAATAACAATCCCAAAGCAAACAACAATCCAAGCCCTACTCCTCATTATATTATACAATCTATTACCAGCCTACACGAAGTGTTACAAAATATACACTAGTAGCTTTTTACTTATCTGGGCCTGTGCCTTCATGAGCAAGAGGGTGATCTAAGTAAGAAGACCTATACCAGAATTGAACCAAGGGTTGGCATCTTTGAGCATTCCTGACATCTTACAACATTAGTATACATTGATTTTGTTGCCAACAATGTGTGAACGATTTATATTGAGTTTGGTGTTGATTAAGAATATGACTTTCCCAGATTGGCTCTAGTTTCTGAGATATTTAGTAGCTAATTGATCAGTTGGCATTTTGTCCTGGGTCATGGGTGCGCCATGCATGTTTTACAAACCATATGTGGAGCTTATCCTGGTGACCAAATAAGCCAGATATACTCCATGTATACAGCCTTAAGCTAGCCATACATGTGTCGACTCGTGAGCGATCGATCGCCCATCCGGTGAAGCCACAGGCGTCGACCAATCGCCCAATCAAGTCTGTGCCTACCACCTTAGGCCACGATTCCTGGATGATTCTGTTCCCGATCGATCACTTCACAAATGTCAACTCCCCTTGATGTGTGCTGAATCGATCAGAAAACACCAACAGGTTGGTTCTCTGGCCGATCCGATTTGGGGGCCAAGTCGATCGGGCGGGGTCGATCGGGCAAGGTGGGCTGCACTCAATTCCTTGCCTATCGATCGGCGTGCATCGTTTGGCCAGGAATCGTGTGGGAAATTGCCCCGTGTATGGCCACCTTTAGATATTTCTTGTTTGTTTTTCATCCAGGTACTCTCCACAGATGTAGCACAATACATCAGGATTAGTGATGCTCTTCTTGATGAAGTCCTCATTTTTACATGTATTTCTATACTTAATAAGACCGTATTGATTGTGTAAAGATTGGGTTGACAAACTTATACTGTAGCTGACTTCTTTTCTCTGCAAATTTTCAAGTCAAAAAGTCCATTTTATATGTAGGCCTCCAAATTGAAATATAAGAAATAATTACAGTGAACCCTCGAGATATGACTGGGTCGAGATATGACCAAAATGTTAATTTTGACATACGACCAAAGTTTCACTCCTCTGGCAGAAAGCATTAATAACACTTTAAAGCCTAGACTTCTTAACAGCCAGTATAAACGCTATTGCCTGGGGGTTGCACCCAAGGACCCAAGAGGTGTCAAGAAACTTGCTGAGCCCAGATATATAATATATAGGTAGGACAGGTGGAAAAAGAGAGAGAAGAGGTAAATTACAACTGAGCAGAAGAAAGAGTCTTAAATTGTTGTTTCTGGTGAGCTAGGAACATGTTCTAATTTGCTTTAAAAGTAGGAATATTCTTGTTGTTTCTTGTATGTTACACATATTTTACATCTCTTTCCTTCTGAAAAGGTTAGGAAAGTGGTAATTTGGGAGACCCATCTATATAACAGATTATTGCCATTTCCATTATTTTATATGGCAAAAATTTTGACTTACAACCAACCCTTTAGAATGAATTAAGTTAGCAAGTCAAGGGTCCACTGTATATGGGAGGTTTCATTACCTAAGACACTGTTAAAGAGACAAATAAACAAATACCAAAAGCTACTGTATTTGTTATCACACACAAGTCACGTTGGCTGAATGCATTATTTTCATGCATGTACATTTTTTAGAACAGAAAACCTGATCGAACTCAACAAAAGTGATGTAATTTGTGAATTCAGCACCTTCAAAATATGTGTAATCCATTTAAAAAGCCTTGTCTTGAAAGTTGTGTTAACCTCCCTAGCACTCTTGCAAGGTCCAGATTTCTGTACCAAAAGCGCACCATAGACATTTTTTTTTGTGTTTGTAGGCCTGTAACTTCCAAAAATCTGTCCGTACAAGAGTCTAATAGACATCCTGAATATAATAATGTTTGAAACACACAATTATTATTATGCCTGGCAAACACATTCCTGAGAGGTCAGAATGACCCCTTTCTAACTGCAACTTTAAATAGACCCTAAGGCTATGTTTACATGGCGTTTCAGGATGCCCTGGCCAGGCAGGCAGTGGAGGTTGACTTCCGCCCTGCGTTAACCTCTTGAACGGCGGACCGAGTGAGAGAAATGAAAGCTAATGCACTTACCACATATATGTAAACTACAATACATTAACTTTGTTTTATTGAGCACTTTTTGTTTTTTATTGTTTTTTTTTTGGGGGGGGGGGGGCATGGAGAGTACGTAAAACATGGAGAGGCCCTGTAGAATAAATTTATTCCTAATTATTTCCCTTTTTATAGTTGACTACTATTGATTTATTATTGGTTTTAATATATTTTAAAATTGTGCATTTCTGAACACTAACTAGTTGCAATAATAATAAATACATGAATATATGATAAGCTGTTTTATCAGGAATGACTGAGACCCATATTGTTCTATGAAATGTTGAATAAATAAATGTACAACCTGACAATTCAATGTATATTCTATGTGTTTTCTTTTATACATTATTTTAATTTAAATAAGAGGTTTTGTGTCATGTAAATAGAAATGTCTATCCATGTCAAATATAAAACCAAGACATTAATGAGCCTACTTAAGTATGTATACTGTACATTCAAGCAAGTAAATAGGAATTTCAACTAGACTGCAAAAGTAAAGCCAGCCATAGACGCATAGATCTGTGGCAGATTGGTCAGTGGGGCATTGATCTGACAGGGAATCGCCGCACACCATTGGTGCAAATCAAATCCCATACAATACTTTGAATGGGGACCTTGCTACTGGCGATCGACCAAAGAAAGAGGGACATGCTCGTTCTTTGGGCGATCGCTGTTTATCCACGGCGATCGATTGACCACAAATTTGCCAGCTCATCTATGCATGTATGGGGGTTAAAGCCCCCCCAATTTACACCAAGATCTCCACCTGATTTTTAGGCCCGAAAAATCGGGTGCTGATCTAAAGCTAAAAGGGCGGAAATCGGCCGCCAAATTGATCTAAAGCTGGCCATACACCTTTAGATCTCCCTGTCAGATATCCTTTAGATCTACCAACAACTATGTAGTATAGGGTCCTCTGCGATTGAACACAGGTAGACTTGATGGTTTAGAAAGTCCCTCATATCACATGGTTTTGGTAAAACAAAAGGAGATCTAAAGGAAATCTGACAGTGGAATCTTAAGGTGTATAGGGGCCCTAAGCCATTATGGACATGTCTGTAATTCTAAGATCAGTCTAATACTATAGACAGGGGCAAGTGTCCCCGTCCAAAGTACAGGTATGTCTCCTCAGCTCTGTCAGGGATCCCCAATGGGGCTGAGGACAGAGCCTGTGAGGGGGAAAGGGGGGGGGGGAGCTAGCAGCTCCTCCCTCTCCCTTCATGCTAGGCTGGCAGCTCACTGACAGTTTCAGTGACCTCGACTGTTCTTACGGCCGGGTCCCTAGACACTGTCTGCCAGGTCCCCCTAGCTGTTTTGGGCCTGATGGTGGCCCGAGCAGCTAGGGGGCCCCACTGGACAGTGCTGACACACAAAGGGTGGCCAGCCGATTGGCCAAAACATCGGGTCACAATCTAAACGTGTATGGAGGCTTCAGAGTTCAATATCTGTAATCCGTACTTAAGCTGGTCATACACAGGTCAATTAAACAGTCGGTTCCCAAACCTCCTTGCTGCCAGTGCCCCACTGTGGATCGTATCTCATTTACTTGTCCCCAGCTGCGGCTAGGGCGGGGAATCAATAGTTTGAATACTCCTGATATATAAGATCGGTTACAAGTATTTAATCATATAATGAATTTTCTTCTACAAATATATTTCAGTGAAATGTCCATCCTGACACATAAAATGGTTTTAACCTCCTGAGCGCCCATGGCACGGTTTTTTCATAATTCATTGCCTGCTCAGCTGGAGGTGGTAAACATAAGTTCGGCGTCACTGGAGACGCCGGACTTTTGTTGAAAGAAAGCGACGCCCCTCCCCCCTCCGGGGGCGGACCCGGATGCATCGGCATACATGCCGATGCTCCTGACCGCCGTAGAAAGATGGAGATACCTAGAGCGTGGCTCTAGTTAACTGGGGCTGAGTTTCATGATGCATGATGCATGAAACTCAGCTAACGCTCAGAAGGTTAAATGACACAGATTTTGGGGCTGAGCACACATCTTTATCTTCATAACCAGAAAAGAATTTAAGGAATCCATTTATGTTCATTACAATACAATTATTAGAAATAGTTGAAGGTTGAGAGTTGATATTTAAATTGATTGAAATAAAACATTGATGAATGTAAGGTCCCCAAAGGTCCCCAAAGGTCCCCATACATGAGTCGATTTCTTCCCGATCAACTATCGATTTGATCGTTCAGAGTGAACGAGAAATTGTTGATCAATTAACACCCCACCTTGGACAATCGATTTTTGGATGATTCAACTTCCCCTGATCGATTTCTAGAATGTTCTGGATCGAAAAATATGCCATTGTCATACTAACAATGGCACGTGTGGATCACCAACGTACTTTGAAGGGGAAAATGGATCCAAAAAAAACGACATGTTGGATTCCTGTACGATCGATTCTTCAGTCGATTTAAACAACATTTTGATCAATCATTTAAGGTGGACAGTAAACGATCGTTCGAAGAAGAGTCTAATGAGAAATTGACCTGTGTATGGGAACCTTAAGGGTTGCCTGAAGGTATAATAAGTATGGAGCTGAGTTAGTGACTATAGTGAGTGGGGCCGCCGTCAGTTGCTGAAATTGGCTGGTGACAAAGCCGGGTGTGGCAGTGTCACCCTGCCAGCATGCACCCTATGTACCAGCTTCTTGCCATGCTCGCCCCCGTCTCCCCTCCCATTGCCCCCTGACCCTGTAGCCCAGCCTCCGATGCCTGGGAGGGGTTACTGAGTCTGAATGACTGCGGCTGCCTCCTCCTATCAGATCAATGACTGGGGATCGGGCCGGTGACGTCACAGGGATGGATCTGGCGCTGGAAGTGTAGTGTGAGATGCTGGAAGGGCGGACTGCGCGCTCACGACAATAGCGCAGCGGAGTTTAGCGGCTTGTGTGTGTGTGGAGTGCGCGGTCATGTACACGTTCGTGGTGAGGGACGAGAACAGCACCGTGTATGCCGAAGTCTGTAAGATCCTCCTCGGCACCGGACAATGGAAGAGACTGAAGAGGGACAACCCGCGCTTCAATCTCATGCTGGGGGAGAGGAACAGACTGCCGTTTGGAAGACTTGGTAAGACTGACTGCATGACAGTGAGCGGATGTATTCCTGTGTGGAATCACTGCTGAGCTTCATCCTATGTCAGCTCGTATTGTCCCGGCGAGGATTACAGGCTCATCCCATGTGCACTGCTCACAGTCCTGCATCAGGGTGGTGCCTGCTGCACCAAGAGGGGATCTCAGGCTGCAGCGCCGTCACTGGCTGCGACCCCACATTTATCATATGGTGTGTGCTTCTCCAACAGCGCATGCTTTACATAGGTTCTACTAGACTAAGAAGTAGACTCTTGCCAAGGCTCGGGGTGCCAACGTGTTGTTAGGGTACCATTGTGTATCCCATGCAGCATCAGATCTCTAGGATCTAGTGGTCAGTTTATGGTTGATCTGGGATGGCCACACATCCTGCTGGAGCAGATCAGAAGACGCCAGGATTCTTTATGATGCCCTGCCCTTTCACCAACTACACATGGGCACTCTAGGATCTAGTGGTCAGTTTATGGTTGATCTGGGATGGCGACACATACTGCTGTCATGTTGGCGTTGTACTTTCTTGGAGCAGATCAGAAGACGCCAGGATTCTTCGTGATGCCCTGCCCTTTCACCAACTGCACATGGGCACTCTATGATCTAGTGGTCAGTTTATTCTAGATCTGAATTGATCCATCCTGCTGTCAAGTTGGTATTGATCAAGTCGGAGGCAGGGGGATTTTTCTTAATGCCCTTTCACCAACTGCATATGGGATCTATAGGATCTAGTGGTCAGTTTAAGCAGGTAGCAGACCGCTCGATATTTGAGCTGTCCGATGTTCCCTGCTGCTGTCAGATATCGACGGAGCTGGGGAGATGTGGTTTTCATGCAAAGCAACAGACATCAGCTGTATTTAACGGTCATGTCCGATATGGCTATTTTCAAGCGGGATTGATTGGTCCCACTCGAAAAAAGCGATGGCCGCATATTATATGCGCCAGATAGATGTGAGCACGCACGGCAACAGCCATCGATCTGGCCCATATGTACATGTCTGTACCCTGCTTAACCCTTTCGATGTTGGCACGGTTTTTTTATAACCGTGCCACGGGCAATCACGGCGGAGCACATTGTGCTGCGATTGCCAGCTCAGCTCAGGGTAGTAAACATAAGCCCGGCGTCACTGGAGACGCCGGACTTGTGCTGACGAAAGGCGACGCCCCTCCATTTACATGGAGGTCTATGGCGCCGCCTACCCCCGCCTACCCCACGCGATCGGGGGCGGACCGGGAAGCATCGGCATACATGCCGATGCTCCTGACCGCCGTCAGAAGACGGCGAGACCTCGGGCACTCCTCCGGTTAACTGGGGCTGAGTTTCATGATGCATGAAACTCAGCCCGAGTTAACTCGGGGAGAATGCTCAGAAGGTTAATTGTTGATCTGGGTGGGATGAACCATCCTGCTATCATGTTGTCCTTGCACTTTCTTAAGGTAGCTATACTTGGCCCGCTGCATGTGCTCCTGTCAATCGCCCATCGGTCACTTAGGTGAAAATCAGGTGGGTCCACCTGGTGAGATCCAACAGAAATCGCACAGGTGATCAGACATGCCAGTAAATTCCTGGCCGATCCCATTACTTTAACCCTTCAAAGTAATGGCCAGCACACAAAGGGTGCCCACCAATCAGCTGAGGGGCTGGCTGCAGCGGGATGATGTCATCCCGCTGCAGTCAATCCCTCATCTATCGAGGGAGTATCGCCTCGTGTATGGGCACCTTCAGAGCATGTCAGAAGACACCAGAATTCACAATGCCCTACCCTTTCACAAAACCGCACATGGGCACTCTAGGATCTAGTGGTCAGTTTATACTAGATCTAGATTGACCCATCCTGCTGTTAAGTTGGCATTGATTAGGGGAGAGGCAGGCATTGATGTCCTACACTTTCACCAACTGCACATGAGCACTAAAGTATTTAGTGGACAGTGTGTAATAGATCTGGGGTGTGCGACCCAACCCCCTTGCATGTAGGCATTGACCCACCAGTTTCCTGATATAGGGTTGGGTAATGCACCTTCTGCTGGTCACTGAGGCATAGTGTAGAAGTGTTTGTACATTGGCGAATGTTAACATGCCCAAAAATAAAGGAGGTGATTGTCGGACTGACATTCTGAACTATCTAATTAATCCTTCTGCCATCTGTCTCTGCCTGCCAGTTGTGGGTCATGTTCATGAAGTTGCACACTCAATGGCTTCCCCTTGGTCCAGTTGTAGTAGCATGAGAGCCTTATAATTCACTTATTCCCCCTTGGCATTGTGGGTAATGTGCATTCATATCACATGCATAAGGTAGGGTGCAATCAGGGGACTCCAGACCCAGAGCTACCTAAATACATGCATTAGGATATCTAGTATGGGTCCCACCTTTCTGACATCTGATATTAGGCATGGTTAAAATCACAAGTTGATACCTGCTTGATGAGCGCTCGAGCATATGTGGTGCCGTTGTTGTGACATCACCACACTGTTCAATTGTTCATCAATTGAACAGTGAATTTATGTGCACCCGTTTGATCCTTTTGGATGTGGACTCATTGTGGGTGAATTCCAGTCTCCCTAGGACTGTCCTTGATATCACTTATTGTTGTATTCCCATAAACCATATTGTTCATTGCCCATCTGGCTGCTAGTGAAAACGCGCCTGCATGTCAAAACAAAACCACCTCCACTGGTAAGCACCTTGGGGTGCCATCCAAAGTAGTTATTCTGCCTTTTCATACATTTAGCATTAAACCAAACAGCTGGGGTTGATTTAGGTGTTCTGGTTGTTCACTTTCCAAGGTAAATTTTTAGTTTAGAAATAATAAATCACTCATCTTACCAAATATTGTGATTTTGTTGGAGAAATATACCAATATCCAAAATATCCACAATAAAAAAAAGCCCATGATTTTTCCTTGCATATTATTGGATGATTGAGATCAACGGAGCTTCCCCTCCATCACTAAGCTAAGTCCATTATCCCTTGCACAGTTAATTCACTTAGCTAAGACAGTCTAATTTATTTTATTAAATCGGCACCATTATTACAGTAAACAACATGATCTCAAGGAAACAATGACATGACTAATGCTGGCCATAGACGAGTCCATTTTGGGGGTTTTATGCGCATTAAAAATGATCGAATTAATTTGATCCACAAAAAAAGAATTGGGTTGAAAAACTTGGGTGAGGTCTACAAATATCTGATGAGGTTTTTAAAGTGTTTCCATCTTTTTTATAGCACAACAAAGCCTTCTTAAAACAGAAGGTATTTACATGCCCCAATCCATCACAAATCCCAAAAGTTTATATAAAAACCCTTGTTTTAGAATAGTGGGTGGAGCCATGCAAATTATTCCTTTACGGCCCATCAGCCAGATGCACATCCAGAACCGCTTGATGGATTGGGCCATGTAAATACCTTCTGTTTTAAGAAGGCTTTGTCGTGCTATCCACTGCTCGAGTTGAGGGCTTTTCGATTTCTTTTATCCCTTCTCACCAGGGCTGTGGAGTCGGTCAAGAAATTCTCCAACTCCTCGCTTTCTGATTTTTCCGACTCCTCTGTATTTAATATGCTAATGGATTTTATACAGCCATTGAAGGAAAGCAAGGCAACATACACTAACCACAGAACTACTGGCTAGGAAACCAACACTGGACTGTAATGGCCAATTACAGCAGAGAATGGAAGTAAGGCAGAAGATGCTGCTGCTATTTTTTTGAGCTAGGCACACACAGGAAGATTCCTGTGCAATCGAGCCCTGATCAATTGAACGGAAATCAATGTGCAGCACATGGGCACATCGATTCCCATTTAATGGGGACCCATTCTCCCCAGCTTGCAGCGTGTGAATCACAGCACGCTACAAGCTGGGGAGAAGCACCCTCACTCACACAGCTTCCGAGTGAGGCGTGCTGGCTCCGACCCCTTCACACTGACAGCCGACGGCTGAGCAGAAGGCAGCAGCCGCAGCTGTTCCAATACTTTCCAAGAAGACTCCTGTCTCCATGCAAAGTATTGGAGATTAAACAGGGTTTTCCAACATGTTGGAACCCCATTCAATCGAATTCCTTTGAGCGGCCTCTATTGATCCTGCTCGAAGGAAGGCATACACTGGTAGGTTTGATTAGATTTGAGTACAATCAATCAATCTTGAACTATTGTCTATCCATTCCCTTTACTTTTACAAGCGCCTCTAGTCCTGCAAAAACATTTACTTCATTACCAGCGAGAGTTCGGCGAGGTTCACAGTGGGCGCTGCATTCCCTGTAACAGCGGAACACAACACAATGGAAAGCGGAGCCACACCTTAACTGTGCATTACTTCCCATGTAGTGACGCATACAGTCAATGTGCAGCATGCTTCATGGTCATGTGACATGTTGGTTTTGCGGTAATGTTAGGCACTGCATGTATTTATTCTTATAGTAGAGAACTAGTTCATTATGATGATGTGTGAATTGGGACATTTAAACTTGCACTATTTATTTATTTATTTTTATTTCCATTTAAATTTAGTCGGAGTCGGTTCATTTTTTGCCGACTCTGACTCCAGGTACCCAAAATTGTCTCCGACCCCTCGACTCCGCGGCCCTTTTTCTTACCATAACCTTTATGGTTGTTTTTCTTTTTATATCCAATGGTATTGATTATCACCAAGAAATTGGAGTGCTTGATTAATCTCCCTAGCGCACTGCCCATACCACGCTGTTGAAATGGTGCGGTACGGGCAATCGTGGCAGTGTACAGAGTAGGATAAAGACCAACACTAGCATGAGTGTTTATTTTGTTTTAGACTTTATTTGGTCCACAGAAATCATATCATCAGACAAATATATACAAGTATAACATTTGTAATGTACATAAATAATGATCTACCATGTGTAGCTTTTTGCCGTTATGGAAAGCCATGTTTTTCTGATGATACGATTTGTGTAGACCAAATGAAGTCTGATACAAATTAAACATCCATACTATTCTTGCTCTTTAATCAAGCACTCTATTGAAAGTCCCACCCAAGGGGAATTTTCTTGTTGAGGATCCATATATTTTTGGGATGGGAATGCTTGATTACATACAGGTCTTGGTCCAATCTACAACAAAATAGTTTTTCCAATGGTATTATGGAGCTCGTGCGCACACCTTTTTTCTTCACAAACCAGAAAGGAATCGGTTTGGCATTGATTACACTGTGTGGTTGTAGGACTGATCAATATTGGATTGTCTGTCTATATTTACATTGCACAAGTTGGGGAGTAAAGATCCTTTTGTTTTCTCCAGCATGGGAAAACACATTAGAAGTAGTCTATTGCCAGCAATTGGACTGTTTGATGTGGCCCTCTATAGTGTGATATGGCTCATCCTGCAGCTGTTTCCCTTTCTGGTCCCTTGACAATATGTGATTGTCCTATGCACATCCACCACTCACACTTGAGGGAGCTACTCCATCTGCTCAATTTATCAGCTTGTCAGGCTGATCTAAAACTTCTTTTGTGTAAATTGGAAAAGGTCCCTATTGTAAAGAGGTATGAATTGTAGCAAATGTTTTTGGGCCTGAAAGCTTCTACAGTCCTTGTAGGGGAGTGTAGAGGGACGTTGAGGCAGACAAACCATATATCTAAAAGTATATATCAGTTAAGCTGGCCATAGACACAGATTTCTCGGAGATCGTTTTGTTAAAAGATTGTGACAATGCAATTGAGTTTTCGGTCACATGACGTACATTGATGGAAAAGTGCACCATTTATGGGATGCGATTTTATGCCTCCGATTGATCGGCGTCGTAACTAAAGATCGGCTACACAAAAAAATGAGATTGAAAATGGGATCAGGCTTGCATGGGTTGATCGAAAGAGCAGATCATATGGTCTCCAATAACGTCCTTCGATTCACTATAGATCGACTAAAAATTAGACATGTCTGATCCCTGCCCGGTCAATTTTTCGTGTGATTAAATGAATACAATATCAAATTCAGCCAGTAGATGTCACTAGCAGCAGTACACACACACAGCACCTCACCTCTTCACTGATCAGGAGGAGGGGGGCAGGAGGCTGCCCAGTCTTCTCTGCTCTGCTCTCCCTCTTCTCTCTGGCTGCCTGTGTCCGTGGAAGCAGCAGTGATTACAGTTTCCACGGACACGAGAGAGAGAGATGGCAGTTCATCTATCCCTCTCTTCATTGCTTATGCCAGCAGGACTCTGTGCTCTGTTGGCATAAGCAATTATACAGTTTAGATGGGAGATCCAGCCGAGGGCGGATCTTGCATCTAAACCGCTCCCCTTGCCGGGAGATTGGGGGTGAAAAAGTGTGTCTTATAGTCTGAAAAATATGGTAGTCTATTTATTATAGTGATCATTCTCCTTGTCTCTCTCCTCCATGTCCTCTGCAGTGTTTGTCCTGAGTGATTTTGCTGGCGCTCGTTTTGTATTTCCATTGTGTTCACATTTACAAAGTGATTTATGATATCTGCCATGGAAATAGCAGGGTACATCATCCATTGAACAAGCATATCCTGAGAATTCAATCCTCTCTCAAATTGCTGTGCTCATTACCATAGTCTGGGTAACCTCTTACTGCCCAGTCATTGTGGGCAACATTGGAATCTTACATTGTGTTTGATATATGGAAACTGTGTGGATGAAAGGCTCTCTCTCGTGGTTCCATGCCCGGTCCTAGGATGACAACCACACTGCACGGCTGTAATGTCTGATTGTCTGTTGTGTGTCGGCAGTTTTGTCTACAGGCAGTAATCAATTACCTCGACCATGCTCATTTTATTGCTATAGGCTGTTGTGGGTGAGACACGAAAATGTTTCCTCCGCCCCACAGCGTAAATGATGGCTGAGAGCTGCGAATAGGCTGCTCTAAACTGACCCTATAAAACCAACCTAGTACATGTTTTTGTGAATAGGGACACACTGTAATAATTAACAGAATCAAATGCTACATTGTAGATATCCCAGCAGGGACAATGTATCTCTTCCATCCTGGTGATGGCCTCCATGTTCTTGCACCACGGAGGAGATTCTTCCGAGCTTACCCCTCCATTGGTGACACTAACTTGTTAGCATGCCTCTTCCTAATCTTCTCTTGAATATTATAGCGGGATTCTCATCTAAATTCATAGTTGAACACAATGTGAAGGTTTTACTAGAAATTTTGTATTTTCCCCTTTATATCTTCAGGGTCAGAGTTGTCCTAGGGGATGCAAGATTGGGGTGGGGGGGGGGGGGGGGTTAAGATGTGGCACTGAGGTATGATTCAGAGTATTTTTTTTTATGTGTATTATTTACATTGTATTATCATTTATATCTACAGGGCATGAACCAGGATTAGTACAACTGGTGAACTATTACCGCGGGGCAGATAAGCTTTGCCGAAAAGCTTCCTTAGTCAAGTAAGTATAGTTAATTTGTATTTTTATGATCTAATTTTGTGATTGTGCTCATTGAGGCTCTTCAGTGGTATCCTATTAAATTGGCTTAAAAGTTTATTTTTAGGTTCATCTTCTATTTGCAATTCTATGGAATTAAATTATCTGTAACATCTATTATTCTCTAAAAGGAAATTGTTTCAGTAGAGAATAGAATCTCTCCTACATTATATCCAGCCCAAATGATGTAATGAGATTAACAAGAGCTTTTATGGGTTCTCTGCATTTCTTCAGAACCATTTTGCTTTAACCTCCCTAGCGCTCTGCTGAGGTTCAGATTTCTGTACCAAAAGCACACCATAGATTTCAATGAAAAAAAATTTTTTTTTTTATGTTAGAGGCTTGTAACTTTCCAAAATGTGTGCAATTGTTTCAGAATTAAATTACAGAGAAAACACAAAAATCAGGCCAAACAGATACATTAAATAAAAGGATGGAGGTGGAGATGTCTAGTGCAACTAATAGAGATCGTAAAACTTTTTTGGAGGGATCCGCTTTCTTACATCACTGAGCCACCAGGGACACCGGGAAGGTGAGATCAGCGGTGGAGAAACCCAGTTCATCCAGTGTACTTTTAGCTGGACGAGCTGGGTTCGTCCCAACCGCTAGGGGGGTTAAAGGAAGTCTCTGATAATGGTGATCTCCAACTCTGAACAGCTTTAAAGCTGTGACCCTTGCCCATGATTCACTACTAGTTGAAAAATTCTCTATAGCCAGTGTTGTACTATGTTAACTATTGAATTCATGCATAAAGTTTAGAATTTATTTGATACTCTTTATTGGCAAACTGAAGGTAAGCATTAGGGAAACAAACTATTGGGATGTCTCCGATCCCTTCTTCTGAGTTAACCCTTAACATTAATTATTTAATGACTTGCTTTTTTACTGACAAGCCAATAAAGGGTATCATTAGCTCCAAACCCCTGTAATCATTTATTAGCTGGAAATTACATTTATCACAACATTGAACTTTTTGTGTTATTTGCTGTCACACCATTATGGTTGTTATTTACGATCAGTCACTTTAAAACAATATATGACCTTTTATATTACCCTGTCCATGTTTTTTTAAGGTCTAACAAAATTATGTGGTGTCCCAAAGCACCTTATTACTTGATTTTGGGTTGGTAAATCTTTTACCATATTTGCATATATTGTACAACATTTTATTTCTTAGGCTCCTTAAAACAAGTCCAGAGCTTTCTGGATCATGTCCATGGTTTCCAGAATCATATGTGATTTACCCAACTAATGAAAAGTCTGAGAAGGTTTCGGTTGGCCAGGTGAGGAAAGGACTTCAAGACCTTATCAACAGCACCCGTACAGATGAGCGGGAGGAGTTCCTGGAATCGTTCAATGAAAGAAAGGAGAGCGGCAAAGGAAACGTGTGGATCGCTAAGTCTTCTTCAGGCGCTAAAGGTTACCTTTAATGTTCATGTATTAGTTTATTTGGTTTCTGAGAGATGCAGTACAGTGAAAAAACTCTAACATGCTTCAGAGTCAGGATGCTTAAAAACAGGTTACCAGGTAAAAACCAGGTTACCCGGTCTATGGGCCAGATAACAATTACATGTAGCTTAAGTTTTAACCCCCTGCCCCACATATTCACATAGCATAGACAACTTGGGGATGTGCACATTACTTGAGCATGAGAGTGTTTAGTAGTTATGACACTTTTCCTGTCCAAGGGTGACAACTTCTTTAAAGATAAAAAACAGTATGAAAATAAGGAAAAAGACTAACAAAGAAAGCTAATGCAGATCATTTTGAAGATCCTCTATAGGTATTGTATGCAACTAGCAAGCAGAGCTATATATATATAAAGAAAAAAGTAAAAACCTAGCAGGGTGTTTTTAATATGAATGTGGGTTTTGTATAATTTATAGTTCCTTAAAACATTAAAATACTGTGTGAACATGACTGAAGTATTTGTGCATATAAAGCTTTAAAAGCAAGATTAACCTCCTGGGCATTATGCCTGAACCCAGTATGGTCACAGTTTGCACTTCAAACAACCCAGGATCAGGCATACTCACCCGTGCTCTATGGACCTGCAGTGATTCTGCATTGCTGCAGGCTCGCTGATCCCTTCTAACACCACATATGACGCTGAAGAGGCGGGGGCAGCGCCATAGACCTCCATGTTAATGGAGGGGGCGTCCTTTTTCCTGGCCCCACACATGTGGAGAGGAGAGAGCAGGGAGTACTCTGTACTCTGCTGCAATCTCCTGTTAAAGGGCCTCCCGGGCTTTGATATGTGTTCCTTTCCTTACCTGTCATCTCCCCTGCTTATACCTACATAGACTACTAAGAGGTTAAAGGTTTGGATGTTGGTAAGTTTGTACGTAAATATACAGAATAATGTTCTAATATACAGAATAATGAATAATAAAGGGGATCCTGGGGATGTGTATGAACGATAATTTCCTTTTATTCTGTTTTGCTGTAATTTCTACATTTTGCATTATCTGTGCTTATGTTACAATGTACAGATTTGCAACATACAAAACAGAAAAGGGAATAGTAAGAAAAAGCTATCAAGATGTACTACTTGTATCATTTATTATAGTAGACACTAATTATATTTATCTTTTTTATATTATATATTGTGTACATGTTTACATTCATACTAGTCGGTGTATTTCATATTCTTTCCGCGATTAGACATTGCTATTCTAGCTTTTGTTGGTGGAAAGTATTATTCATATAGTGCTGACATCTTTCAGTGCTTTAGAATCTGTACTCCTGTCACTACTTCCTTCTTCCTTTTGTTTGAAGGTCTAAGGTGACATTGGATCTCTGTTGCTGTTGAATAAGCCATATTCTGAGTTTGACACAAATTTTCACAGTATATTTAAAAAGAAGAGTCTATAAAATATGTATTTATTGTGGTTATGTACATAACCGCATGAAGAGAATTGAGGCCTACGGATATACCGTATTTTTCACTTTATAGGATGCATTTTTTCACCCCCCAAAATTGGTGCGAATTCCCCTGCCAGCTCCCCCATGTGTGAGGAAGAGTAGATGCCTTTAGGTGTGCTCTCTAGTGACACCATTTTTGTGGCTAAAATTGTGTATTGCAGGAGATTTTTTTCTGATTTCCTGCTCTAAAAAATGAGCATCCCGTTTTGGCTGGGAAAGTCGTGTTTTTTATGTCTCAGGTGGGAGTTAGCCCACCTCGCTTGTGCAGATGATGCGTGGGGTGGGAAGTTAGGAGGCAGAGTTACGCCCCCTCACTCCAAAGTTAGTGAGCTTATAGGAGGGACGGGAGTTAAAGGTACCGGAAGTGATGTGATGTGCAGGTAGGCTCTAAACTAGTATATCTATATATACAATCTGTTTATCCATATGAATCTTATTTTTTAGATAAAGACCTTTTTTGTGCTTGACTTGCTGCATCCTTGTACCACCTTTTGACTGATTGCTAATTAGCAGTATTAAAGCGGAACTTTGGGCTAATCTTTTGTTGAACCCTGCAGTTGGGTCCCCAACCTAAATGCAGTGTCAAATTGCTTGTTTATGTCTAGAAGGCAGATTTTTCCATATACATAAATAAGCAAAGAATACATGTCCACTTAAAGGGATAATCAAAGATTGGCGTAGAGCAGTGATGGCGAACCTTTAAGAGACCAAGCTCCCAAACTGAAACCCAAACCTCACTTATCTGAAAGTGCCGGCATGGCAATTTAACCTGTGAGCAATCAGAAGAGAGGGGAAGAGAAGTGAGAGCATTGAGAGCCAATAGGCTGCAGTTATTTCCTCTGCTGGCTGACAGCTCGCGTGCCCACAAAGAGAGCTCTGAGTGCCGCAGGTTCGCTATCACTGGCCTAGAGCTTAATTGTATTTACATTCATAAAGTTGCCCTCTTTGTTGCCTAATCGTCATAAAGATTATCAGAATATGTGTAAGGAAGATCATTCAAGTTGATTTGAAAGTTTTTTCATCTAATGTTTTATCTCTTCCAGGGGAAGGAATTCTCATATCTTCTGATGCAACACGGCTATTAGACTTTATAGACAATCAAGGTCAAGTCCATGTCATTCAGAAGTATTTAGAAAGCCCCCTATTACTAGAACCTGGACATCGCAAATTTGATATACGGTGAGATTTGTTTTACAATCTTCCCAGATACGGTATTTGTGGAGCAATTGTTTAATGGCTATAGAGTATTCTTATGCATTATACTGGAAATTATTTTATCCACAGTAATAAATGAAGTCTTAAGCAAAATGTTATATCTAAGCAGATAGGTTTACATTTTTCAGACATATTAAAACAATGGTACAGCTTGCATGTGTTATCTCTTTGCTTGCCTAATGCATGTTATGTTTTAGATTAACTCTGCCCAGCCTAAAGTTTTGTATAACAACATTTGCAGCTCATAAATACTTCAAAACTGAATAGCCCCATATGCATTTGTTCTGTGGTTTTAGGAAAATTACATACTTAATGGTGATGGAAGTAAAAAATAAAGTGTCTCTATTATACATATTGAGGTCACACTGCTTTATGTCGATCCTTCTGGAATCTTTTTGGATTCCCTTAGGGCAGTAGTTGATACGGCATTACTAAAGGGTCACACATAATATTTTCAATCTATACTGACTTGTATAGGCATTGTATAATGAAAAATGATATATATAGCTATAGCTCATCTTTGCCCACGTCACCCTTTCCCATGTAATTTTGGCTAAGCCACTTTTGCCTGGCCATGTAATTTGTGCCATGTCACCTTTGCCCATGTTTTTCCAAAAAGGAGTAGATATTGAAGTTGGTGAGGTTTAGTGGAAGCATAGGTGCTCACCTGTCCGCTGTTCCCGCGTGTCCTCTCTCAGGATCTTCTTAGAGCAGGAGAGGTGAGGGACTTGCTCAGGCGGCGTCCAGGTTTCTGATTGGCTTTCAGATATGCTAGTCTAAGTGCTCAGCCCGAGTTTAAGCGAGTCCCATGCCTCCCTGCTGCAAGAAGATCCAGGACGAAGATGCGCCCCCAGGGTATAGTGGACAGGTGAGTACCTATTCCAGTTAGGTCAGGGGCCCCAAGTGGGGGGCTGACAAATGAACCCTGGGTTGGGCAGCTAGGCTCCAGGGTATAGTAATGCATGAAAACATGTAGTATATATTCTAGGAAAGGCAGGATAGTCTACACCTCGATGTGGTATGCCATATCCCAACATATATACTAGAGCTACAAATAGAAATGGTACCCCTCCCTCATTGGTGCATTGATATTTAGTCATAGCAGCACATAATTTCAAACCGTATCAATAGGTATATGGCGTGCTGGTCTTTTACCTCCATGCCTTGATTGGTTACAATCTTTAGCTCTCCGTGAGCATGCAGCGTTTCTGCATAGCTGCAAGCTCACAAAGCTTTTCTGGCCCCGAGTCTTCGGCGCAATCGGTGACACCGAAGGGGGGGGGGGGCGGCACTATAGACCTACATGAGGGGCATGTCTATTTGATATCCGTGTTGTGTAGAGAGCCGGTAGGACTGCGGGAGTCACGGCGGAGTGCAGTGTAAATGGCGCAAAAAGCCCATAACGCCCAGGAGGTTAATGCTATTCTGTTTGGCAATAAAAAAACACTACTTCAGGAGATGTTTAGGGACACCATTGTTGCCTATAAAGAATCAAACCAATGGCCATGATAAGGCCAACCTAAATATCGGTAAAAGCCCTCCTAATGGAATTGTTCCTCACTACAGTAATGAGGAGACCAAAAGGAGTATACAGGCCACTTGCCACATTTAGAAAAGGGTATCAGCCTTATATGGTTATAGCTATAGATTTAAGTTGATTGTTAATCAGACTTGTTGGGGTAAGAGGATCCCAGGTCTAATGGCACCTTTAGGCCAAGAAATCACTGGTTGAAATGGTTAGAAAACAGTTTAGATCATAGACTGATGATACAGTCTACAAAATGATGTGGTAGGTATTGACCTATAGGCACGCACAATAGACATTAATGAGGATTTCAAATTTTTATGTTTGATCAAATTGAATTGGCTGCCTGTCTATTGCTGGTTTTACAAACATTCTACTGGCATAAATGTATAAATTTTGCATGGTTATTTGTTCTTTGAATTTTCAAAATAGAGCGAGATGAGTATTATGACCCGATATTGGTAAATAGTGTAATCTATGGTAACAAAATCAGTTATGGTCCACTCATTAGCCCTATGCACTGTTGTGCTAATTCTTTTAAAAAATGAGTATTCAATGACAACCATCTTACATTAAAGGGTACCTTGTATTGTAATATAATAAATTAATTTACAAGCCTGAATGTAAGTGAATAATAACCTCCCTAGCGGTTGAGACGAACCCTGTTCGTTCGCTGAACAGGGTCCTCTCAACCGCACGGGAAGCTGGCGGCGGGGAGACCCTATGCCTCCCCGGAAAGCTGCAGCGATTGTCTTCATCGCTGCAGCATTTCCGGGTTGGCCATAGACCTCTCACGCAGCTGTTGTCAGTAATGACAACAGCTGCGTGTAGAGCTCCGGCGAGATGCCGGAAATGACAGGCAGTGTACTCTGTAGGAAGGTTAAGAAGTTAGCTTTTATTTTTGGATGTAGAAAGAAAAGTAGAAGGGGGAAAAATGGATAAAGCTGTGTTTCAGAACTTCCTTTTTATTTGTTAAAACTGTTATCATAGCGTGGTATTTGTTTGTTTCTTTTAGAAGCTGGGTCCTTGTTGATTGCCAGTACAATATCTACCTGTACCGAGAGGGTGTATTGAGAACATCATCGGAACCATACAATGATTCTGATTTTCAGGACATGACCAGCCACCTGACCAATCACTGCATTCAGAAGGAGCATTCTAAAAACTACGGCCGATATGAAGATGGCAATGAGATGTTCTTTGATGAGTTTAATCAGTACCTTGTGAAAAGCCTGAACCTTAATCTAGAAAACAGCATCCTCTGGCAGATAAAAGAAATAATAAGGTACAGAATGCTCAGAAGTCTTTCGTTTAACAACGCATTTGAGATTCCTGGAGCAGGTGACCCAAATATATTGCTGTAGTTTACCTATGTGTACTGTAACAAAGAAAAGCTTAGACATCAATAATAACTGGATGACACTTTGGCCAAACACAGTATCAAACATCACTGTTCATAATCCATTCTGTTGTCCAGCTCAATGTTGCTCATCCCCTAGCCCAGGGGTGGGCAAACGTTCTGACCTGTGGGCCACAATGGGTTCCTAAATTTGACAGAGTGGCCACACTAAAAGCAATGGCCCATTTCCTTGTGTCCCAGGTATCATTGGTGATACTGAGGATGTGCAACAGGGACAAGGTAATATTTCCTGTAATGCTTTCTAAAAAGTATTTTCTAAAGTATCACAGTGCCAGGGAGGTTAATATATATATATATATATATATATATATATATATATATATATATATATATATATATATATATTAACCTCCCTGGCAGTGTGATACTTTAGAAAATACTTTTTAGAAAGCATTACAGGAAATATTACCTTGTCCCTGTTGCACATCCTCAGTATCACCAATGATACATATATATATACACAGGGGTGCACATAAATTTTTTAGTGAGTTCCTCAGATGAGTACCAGGAGAAAATGTTTGGTACTCATCCCATATGTAGCGTGGTCTACTCACTGTCCTCTGTGTCAGCCTCCTGCATGGTAGATTCTGGACCTCCCTGTTCCTCATTAATCCTCCAATTAGCTGTCCCCGTCTATAGGTGACCTGTGTTTGAATTAGTAATTTGCATTCCCAATTTGACACCCCTAACTGCAACCTTTTATAGTTATTTAGGCCAAGTTTACACTGGAGGTTCTCAAGCTGCTTTCAGCTCGGAAACCGCCAGTGCGCTCCCGCATCAGCGGGATAAACGCCTCCCTGTGATCGGCTACAAAACAGTGCAGGCGATTACAGGGCGTCTAATTAAGGACCCC
>CM070035.1:130860668-130894478 GCA_036250615.1 Ptychadena robeensis
CTATCAGCTTCCTCCTACCTGACACGCCCCCCGGCAGATGCTTGCTTGCAGTCAATCAGTTCAGCTCCGTCAATCTGTCCCATCTGTAGTCCGCACATGCGATTTCCTGGCACAACACAGGTACGCAGAGAGGGTTTTTAGACCTGGATGCGTACCAGCGGACCAATTATGTGCACCCCTGCGCATATATAATATATATATATATATATATATATTAATTATTTTATAATATATAAATTTACAAAATCCAAAAATCAAATCACACCCAACAAAACTTACCTGCCATGTTTCAGTCAAAATGTGCAGACCTTGTTGATGAGATGCTCTGGCTCCCCTCAATTATTTCACCATAAGAAGCGGAAATAATTCCTTAAAAAGGCCCTCATCTCCACAAGGACGTGCCTCATCACATAATTACCCCACTGAGTTATCCTCATGGGGATTTTTGGACACCTAGCATTATGTACACCCACTGAATGAAACCAGTGAAGGGGAGGCAGAGTGTATTTTCACCAATGTGACAACTGGCCGCATTACCAAGTTAAACTACCTGCTCTGGCCCCCGGGCTGTAGTTTGCCCTAGCCACTGCATGTACTCCTGAATTTGTATGTCATTTATTTGATCTGGTTAACGGAGATTGACTATGGTGGTCTTTGTCTCTGCAGTCTTTTAGACGATGATTACTTGCTATAGTGAAAGAAATGCATTGAGAATTTTGGTTTGTGGTATTACAGGCACTGCTTCATTATGATGTACTCATTGTATCATGTCTGTACTATTTATTTAGAGTCTGTCTGCAGTGTATAGAACAGTCAATCAGCACGAAGCATCTGCCCTACCAGAGTTTTCAACTATTTGGATTCGACTTTATGGTTGATGAAGAAATGAAAGTTTGGTTGATCGAAATCAATGGTGCCCCAGCCTGTGCACAGTAAGACAACAACTTTTTTCATTTTGATACATGAATTAGGCACTAAAAATATAATCAATTTTAAATCTTTTATATATCCAAATGAAGGAATATGCATTTATTTGCCAAGGTAAAGTTTTAGGTTCAGTTATGTCACTATGGTAAATGACAGCCATGCATCCCCATTACCTTCCTTTTAATCCTTTCCATCTCCTTTGCATTCACCTTCATTTGGTGTGTCTGAGGTGCCATCATATAAGCCTATGGACAAGATGCCATTTTACCCTTAGTTGCCTATTTCATTTTGTTAACCTAGAAGAAGATGCCTAAATAATATGACTTTATTAATGACTCTGAAATATTTATTAGAAATTTGTCTGTATCGGTGTTTTGTTAGGAAATTTTAACTTCTTTCAGATTAGATGCCAGATCAGACCATTACTTGCACCTTTTCTCCTATACTTTCTAGTTGGAGGTGGCCATTTCGATGTTAGCATGCATTTGTACGCAGAATAATTCTTAGGAAGTCAAGCACAGCATACAATTTGGATGCTAATATTAAAATATTGGCATCTCATTGGCCATCTTTACCTTTAGTTCCAACCACAAAGGTAAAGGTTTGGAGAATAACGTATGTTTTAGTATTAGCGCAAACACCAAATTAATATGTCTCCTTCCATAAAAATGGAAACCATCTAAAATGCACTGTTCAGCTACCCGTTTGCTAAAATCGTTGTGATGCTGTATAAAATGTAAGTAACACGATGTTCAACAACAATTGTCAATCAAATACAAACTACGGTATTTTTCAGACTATAAGACGCATTTGTTTACAATTGAGAAAGTGTCCCTGCGTTTAATGGTCCGAATATGTAACTTTTTTTATTTTTTAGTCCCAACCATCCTGGGAGCAATAGCTATGCAGACCCAGGAGACAGAAATGTGTTCCATTGCTTCCAGCCAAGCCAAAAAAGCCACTGCTAAGAAGAGATCTTATCTGCACTAGCAGTACCCATTCTCTGAACACACTGACCAACTTATGGAGAGACACTTTACAATCAGATGGCATGAGTTGTGTATTAACATTAATATTCTGCATTGCAACAAATCCATTTTTATTATTTTGACTCGTATCTCCTCCTGTAAATAGCTGCCCATGGGTAAGTTGTAACTTGTGTCTCTTCAAAAGTTGGTCAGCGTGTTCAGAGAATGTTTACTGCTAGTGTATAGAAATATATGATAAACTTTCAGCCACTCTGCTGCAGCAAAGACCTCCCTCCTGGCACTGGCCTTTTAGCTAGAAGAGTACAGAGCGAATGCTGCATGGTCCAGTCATGTCTACTTTGCTGAAACATTCTGTATATTCACCTGATCTCTGAATAGCTGTCCATTTTTCCCTTCAAGACTGTTGGTGCATCTTGTGGTCCAGTGCGTCTTATATGGCAATCATTTTTTACTTGTAAAGTTCAGTACTACTACTGTACTGTTCAGTACAATGCTTATTCCAACAATTTTGGTGCATAGTTATTTTAACATGATGAAAATATAATTTATTATTTCTTTTTTTTTTCCCCTAATCAAAAGGAAGCTGTATGCGGAACTTTGCCAGGGCATCGTAGATCTTGCTATCTCCACTATCTTTCCCCTCAATGACACTGAGCAGAAGCTGAACCATGACAAAATATTCATCAAACTTTGAGATCTCTGCCTTATTTTCATAATGACAAGCTCGCCTGCCACAATATTTATTACTCAAGATACAAACCAATGTCTTTGCCTAGTACCATGCCAAATGAAGACATTATAGGAATTTGAAGATCATTGAAGTTTTTGAAAGCTTTTGGAAGAGCTAAACTGGATTGGACAATGCTTTGCTTTTAAATGCCAAATTTCAGTTTTTATATATTTATATGTATATATTTGTGTTTTTATTTTATAATATAGAAGATGAAGGATGCTGCCTGAATGTAGAACACTAATGTTTCTATCGGTAAATTAGTAACATTTAACAAGCCAATAAGAGGTAGGTCATCAGACTATTTAAGAGGGTCACCAATTGCACTGGGCTGCACCAAGTACAATTAGCCCCACCCTTCCATTGTGATAGGAAATATTGAACCATAGGAGGAAAGTTGTTTTGTGTGTTCTTGACATTGAAGTTTTTATTTTTTTTTTTTTTTTTTTTTAGAACAGTGCATAACCGCTTGGGATGAAGAATTCTTACTGTAATTGCAATATGCCCAAGTGTAGATGCAGCTGAGAAGGTCTCTTAAACATGCCTTACCAAAGCCTTTCTGGGTTCTAGTGGATTAAAAAGGGTCAGTGAGATGCTGAAATATTTACACTGCCATGCAAATGTATGCTGACTGAAACTAATCCAAGAAAAGCACTTCTCTCATTGGGTCAGTTCCAGTCTGCATACATTTTGCGTACATTAGCATGCTAGTGTAGAAATGTGGGCATCTTGTTGACCATCTCCATTGCCTGATTTACATGAATTACATGAGCCAAGGATTTCTGCTCTAGCAAAGGATCATTAGCCAAACCTTTTGCGTAGGCGGACTACAGGGCCCATTTAGACTTCTGAGTTACGGGTGTTACCATAACCCACAGTACTACACATAACATAATATAGCACACATATAACAAACAGTATTTACATCTTGCCTGTATGAAGCTCTAGACCAGGGGTGGGCAAGCTAAGGCCTGATCTGGCCCTTTGTCACCTTGTTGAAAAAATGAGGTGTGTCCCCAGAGACCCATACACTGACTCCGCGCCTCCTGCATCCCAGGGGTAAGGCAAAAGAGAAGAACGGGGATATAGATGGGGTTTGGGGTTCCCTGGCCATGGTCCATCTGCTGCTATATAGGGTAAAATATATGTTTGTTTCATGTATTTATGATATTTATGTATATCGACTTTGTCTAGTAGTAGAAAAAAATTTGCATACCTGTATTGCTGCAAATGCAGTATATATGGGAGGCTACCTTTCCTGTTCATCTTGTGTATGGGCTTGTGGCCGCACGATTGAAGCCGCTTAGGTTCGCCCCCGCTAAGAACCGCATCTTATGCGGTTGTTGGCTGGGGCCATTCACCTCTATGGCCGCGGTCAGTGCTGGGCAGGGGACTAGCCCATTAAGCGACATGGGCGCAGTTATATACATGGACATATATTCATTTATGTAATAACATCTCAACACAAGGAAACAGTATTGCGTTTTACACACATTGAAATATTGTATGATTTTAAATCAAATAATTTTTTAAAAGCTAAAGAGCACACCTATGGTGGGTTAGCCATTACACTTGGTTCGGCCCCTCAAATTTCAGAACCCAATATGGCTCACAGGTCAGTAAGACCTTCCTAATATTCCAGGAATATCTAGTCTCTCTCTCTCTCTAGCTTTCTCAGTACAGTGCAAGGGCTTGCAGAATCACCAAGTATTTTATTATATGCTGCTTTTTGAAATTCTAAAGGGAAATTCCATTTATTAGCAGCACAATTTATACATACAAAGTTTACCTGTTTGACCATAGATTTACTTTAAAAAAACTGAATGTATAAATAAAATCCATTAGAAGACCCACATTGCTTTATAATGTTTCCAGCATGTTGGTAGACAGAAGTAGACAAAGCCTCTAGGGCAGGGGCCAGATGTGGCTTTTTTGATGGCTGCATTTGGCTTGCTGCCAAATCTTTAACCCCCTAGAGTTAATGACGAGCCCAGCTCTTCCGCAGTTTGTTCATTGCTCGGCTCGCATGAACCCGGAAAGCTGAGGTGATTTTCTCTGCAGCCGCCCTAATGATAATTTTTCAGGGAGAGGGATTTACACCCCGCATATTATCAGCACAAACAGGGTGGGCCATTAACAGGGAGAGTAACACCCTCTCCCTGCAAAATCAGCTGAGAACTAAATCCAGCACTTGGAATGAGGAAGAACCACATTTCAAATACCGAAAGTGATGTCACTTCTGAGATCGGTGTGGCTCTCACAGATATACATTTTAAAATATGGGGGCAATCATGGCTCTCTGAGCCAAAAAGGTTCCTGACCTTGCTATAGGCAACATGGAAGTACAACATTTTCTTAAAAGTTTTGTTGAGCAACTAATTGTGTTTTAGCTGCAAAGCTCTACAATTAAATGCATATCTCTTTAAAAGCATTTCCAAGGTTAGAGTAACAATAAACTATATACTGAAAGTGTATGGTTGGCTCCGATTGGTATTCGCTTTGCACCCAAACTTCAAGGGTATCCACCACTGCATAGGGTAGGATAAACCTTTTAGTGCTAGGGTTATTGAAGGGAGGCTGTATGCTCTAAATGCAGTATAGTGCCTTAGCTTTTCATTGCATTTTTACTTTATGTATGCAACGGTTGTTTTGTAACGCTGTTTAAATGAAGAGTCGTATGGTACTAGATTACCATAATCACAGCCACTAACAATATGTTTTTGCAGTGTGTCTATTACAATTCTACAACCATTCAATCACTATTGAATTCAAATATGTTGTGTTTGTGTATATATATATTTATTTCAATAAACTGTAATGTCCACTTCAGCACAAGATACTTCACTGTAAGCTTATTGTAGTTACACCTATATGATGACCACATTTATATAGGCGTGCAATTACCTTCATGTTTTGCTAACCTAGCTCTTGCCCTGATACTCTGGCAGGTTGCAGCAAAGACTTTTTTAAAGCACATATAAGGACACGGCATTAGAAATACATATTAATATTCTTCCACATCACTGCATGACAAAATCTTTGCATCTGATGTGTTTGATGCACTCAACATAGCCACAAGATCATCTTTGTCTGCCTGTCTTTTCTACAATGCATCTGGAACATTTTATTATGACCATATATTAAAAAAAAATTGTATGATTACAACTATTATAATGTCCATGTTGAGGAAAAGAATGGAAGAAAGACTAGTTGGCAGTACATATTGCAGGGCAAGATGAATTCAGATCAGTTGTTCTACTTAAAGCGGTTTTACACTTAAAATACAAAAACAGACATACATTAAACAGACACAATATTCACCTGTCAGCAGTTCAGATGATTGGAAACTGCTACACAAAAAAAACCCCACACTATACTCAATTCACTTGCTTGTAGTTCTCATGCTGGCATCTTAGATCCTGGCATATCCTTCAGACTTCTGCCCACACTGACCCCCCTCTCCACCTCCTCCTCCTGTCTCTTCTCTATCGGAGTTAGACACTCGTAGGGGGGGGGGGGTGAAGAGGGGGATCAGCTGCTGACGATTTCCTGCCTGGGAGAGATCTCCCACACACCACTTTGGCTGCCTAGGCGAGACGTAAGGAAGTGGGAGGGGGAGCACAAGCTTCTCTCCAGCTGTCAGAAGAAGATTTGTTTTCTACAATCGAGGATGTCAGAAAAATCGACTGAGCTGCAGATGATAATGCTGAGTGACCTCCAGGTGGTAGGTCCGCTTTAAGGTTAACTGTTAAGCTATATAAAAAAATTAATGGCCTGATAACAGTTATTTTTGTCCTCAAGTACCATATAATATATATGTATAATTGTACATTTCTGCAGGACTGTCTTCTGATATATGACATTTCCTGCAATTTTTCAAAATAGCTGCACATAAATGCCTAAAAAGTGGTGCCATAGATGTACACGAGACTTTGCTAAACAATTCCTAGTCAGAAGCTGATTACGTAAACGGCTTATCAACAGAAAAGACGGTGAAGATAGAATTTTGTTTTTTTAGTTATGTGGCATTTATTTATGATGTTATAGTAAAATATAGGAAGCAAAGGATTTTTCAAAATGACATCTAAACCCTTAACCTCCCTAGCGGTCATGACGAGCCCAGTTCGTCCAGAGTTTGTGTGAGGAACAAACTCTGAATGAGCTGAGCTGCCATGAAAGCCGCATATCCCCGGACAGCTGCGGCGATTCTGCTTCAAGCCCGCAGCGTCACCGATCACATCACGATGATGCGGTGGGTGGGCGGCGCCATAGACCTCCATGTTAATGGAGTGGCGTCAGCTTTCCAGCCCTCACAGCCGGCGTCATTAATGACACCGGCTGTGGGGAGGGAGGAAATGGCAGGCAGTGTACCTTGTACACTGCCGTGATTGCCCGTACCACGCTGTTAAAAACAGCGCGGTATGGGCAGTGCGCTAGGGAGGTTAAACAAACTTTTCATATCTGCATTAACTAAATATGATAATTCTAAAAGATTTTCCAATTCGCCAAGCGCATGATCAATTACATTGCAGGGTTACGTTTACTAATCAATAGTGGGCATTGTGACTGAAAAATATGCTGTATAGAGATTTTTCCACCCAGTGGTAATAAACGCTTCCAATCCAGAGTGAGGAAAAAATATGAAAATACCTGCATCCACAGGTGATTTTTTTGACATAGTCAATCCAAGATCCAATGACACAATTTTCTCATAAATTATGCTTTATTAGGCTATGTTTCCACTTTATGTTGGGGCCCCCTCCGCTAAGCATATTGCTTGACGGGGATCCTGACGGAAAAACATAGACCTTACCTGCTCGGCGAATGCTGTGTTTAAACATCCGCCGACATCAGCAGGTAAGGTCTATGTGCTCCGTCGGGATCCCCGTCAAGCAATATGCTTAGCGGAGGGGGTCCCGAAGTATAGTGAAAACATAGCCTTAGAGAGTTTGTTGTTAGCAAATTTTCCAAACATACATACCTAAAAACCCATACAAATACTCAAAATCTAATGAGTCTTAAAAAGTGGTTGATGTTCCCCAGGTTGCTCTACATTAGGGGTACCCAACAGGTAGATCGTGCATAGGCCAGTGGCAGGCAACTGAGGCTACAAGTTTGGCCCTCGGTATCACTAAAGGGCTGCACATAACATTTTCAATCTATACTGACTTGTATAAGCAATTGATTATGAAGAAATGACAGCATGCATGGCTGGAAGACATTATTTTTCATTTTTAAATAACAAAACTTGTTTTAAATGATACTTCAAGCATTAGGGAACATTGTAGTATGGCAATGTATATATATCATCAAAGGTTATGTGCCCCTATTCTGTTCCTCTCCTCCTGTTCCCACTATAAGAAGATTGCGGGAGATCTGTGAGTTTCTATGCCCTATGCATTAACAGGGTTCGGGGGCCGCAAGTGGGGGACTGAAGAGGGCCACTGAAGAAAACTCAAAGGGCCGCATGTGGCCCCCGGGCATTGGCAATAGAGGTAGGTCACTGAGCCTGGACTATTTTTTTTTTGTCAAGGTCAGAATGGTCAGAAGAATATAATATATGTATTTTGCTATTCATGTGCATGCTGTTATGCAAAGTAAACAATATAAATTTTCCATTTAAACTGTACTCAGTATATATTTAAATACATTTATATTCATAATTAATTGTTAGTTTAAAAGTAGCTCACAAGCCCAAAAAAGTGTGGAAACCACTGCTCTATATCCTTCTGTCCTAGCCAATTATACTAAAGGCCCCCATACACGTGTCGGATTCGCACCGGATTCCGGCACGATCGATTCCGGGCGCGTGCACGCGAAACGATCGTGCCAGAATCGCATGCAGCCCACCTTGTCCGATCGATCAGGTCCGATCGTTCAGGGGCTCAGAATCGGATCCGACGGAGAACCAACATGTTGGTCTTTCTCATCCGATTCTGCCCGGATCAGGGGGAGTTGCCATTTGTGAGGTGGAATCGCACACGGAATCGTGCCGGAATCCGCTCGGACAAGGTGGTATGCTGCGATGGATACTCTTAATTGGCCAATTGATCACACCTGCGATTCCTGGCAGAATCGCCTGAATCGATCGGATGATGAATCGATTGGACATGGAATCCGACACGTGTATGGCTAGCTTTAAACCTGAGACCTCCAAAGCTCTATAGGGTAATTGGAAGGGTTCATCTGAGCTGTTTAGTGACAAAGGATCAGTCTCCATATCATGCAGCAGCCAACTAAATTTTTTTTTTATATAACACACACCTCTAAAGTTCAAACATGTCTGAGAAAAGTGACAGTCCTGAATATACCATATTACAATGTGTATTGAAAACTAAGCACAGACACTTTCCCCCATTGGTCACATGACATATTACGCTGAATTAACCCCTAGCAAAGGGGGGCAAAATCCCCAACACATAAGCTAGGTGCACACAGCTGTTTTGAATGCTGCTTCAGAACAACCTGCACCTACTCAAGTCTTGGTGAGGAATTCAGCACAGTAATTGATGAAAGGATTATTTTTTCTTCTCCCTCAATAAAAATAAATAATTATGTTTCTAGACATCAAAGACAAAAGTCAAATTCGACACGGGAACCTCTTTTTTTATTTTCCTGTGGCAAAAAGCTGATACATTTGAAATTATTATATATAGTGTCAGTGTTCTCACATGGCTTAAGGGTATGGGGCCTCAGCCTGCAGGTACTAGCTAGCTATACATGCTAAAGTCTAAAGCCCGATTGAAAGCTAGGGGCCTTTGATAACCCCCCCCCCCCCTTCCCCCTCAACAACTTCAGGATGGAAGGGGGTCCCCGGAAATTCGTCCAGTATGGGGCTATATGAATGCTAACGGCAGCCCTTATATAAGTATCCAAAGTAATTATCCCAATGGGAAGATGTTGGACCCTTTCTGTAGCACACAAAATTTACAGTTAAATATTAACAGAGGTGTCAAGAAGATTTTGCCAGCCAATAGTATCATTCATTTTGCAGTAACCTAAATAAAGAAGCTTTCACAATATCGTGGTCAGAGTATTGTCACACCTGTTCTGCTATTATTTTTAGCGTCTAAGTTTTGTTATCAATTGTCTTGTTCTGAAATGTTCACCAGAGAGAAACAAATGGATTAACACTAAGCATATCACAAAATCATAAAACATGTCCAGTTTGCTGTGTACATTGTTGTACACCAATGTTAGTCCGAATAGCACTTATAGGGAAATCACACATTGAAAGTAGAATGACAAAAAAAAAAGAAAAAGTTAGCATGACTCCATAAATCATGATTGCTCTGCCATTGATTACGTTGTGATGACGTTGTGACACAAGGAGTGACATTCCTATCCCAGGTGTCACAAGATTTTGAGGCATCTGGATATCCCAGCGTATGCTACTGCACAATGTGCCTGATTTTTGGTGGCCGAAGAAACAAGGAAGAGGATTCAGTTGGCAGTAGCGGGCATGATGATGGTAAAGAACCGAAAGATGTTATTTTTAGGATTGTGGAGGCCTTCTTCTGAATCACACTTGTTTAGAGTTGAGTAAAAGTTACTACTACAGTGTTTCATTTTTTATACAGGCTCTCTTTCAGAATATAGTTTTTGTATTTTTCACGAAACAACTTACCTGGCACTAACAGAACTTCCTGTTCCAGGCTGACAACACCTATCTACAGGCAAGCTGTGTTGTCTTCTTTAAAAAAAATGTAATTCTTTATTTAAAGTTTTAAAAATACTTTCATAGTAAAAAAATAAAATACATAACTGTTCAAGAAACAGTACCGCGTGAGGTAGTACTGAAGAAACACCCAAAAGCAGTGAGTAACAACAGTAAGAAAAAAACAACAATTAAGACTCCTCGCCGGCATTAGGGGGTACGATGTCTCTGTGAAAAGTTGGGGCCACCAGGAATTGGTGAATAGGTAGGACAGGCCATCAGCATGGGCCATAATCCAGGTAGAGCCTGTCACCCAACTGTGATAAAGAGTAACTGTGCTCCTGCCCCCATACACCTTAAGGCCCCCACACACGCACCAAAAGGGGGCCGACAGAGCTGCTAAGATCAGCTCTGGAAAGCAGCATGATGACATCATCACGCTGCAGTCCCGAGCTGACTGCATCCGCACGCACCCTTTGTGTGCCAGCTGTTACCTTCAATGAAGACGCCGGTCTCCATTGAAAGTAAAGGCATCGGCTGGCATAGGCCAGAGAACATAGGACATTTCCGTTCTCTGCCCGACCGAGCTGTGGGCGACATGGATCTGTCGCCCCTTTGAGGGCCCCCCCCGATCAGCGGATGATTTTGCCAACGGCGGCAAAATCGACCGCTGATCGGTGCATGTATGGCAGGCTTTAAGATTTCTCTGTCAGATTTCCTTTAGATCTCCTTTTGTTTTACCAAAACCATGTAATATGAGGGACCATCAAGTCTACCTGTGTTCAATCGCAGAGGACCCTATACTACATAGTTGTTGGTAGATCGAAAGGATATCTGACAGAGAGATCTAAAGGTGTATGGCCAGTTTTACATTTTTATTTGGCTGTTATTTGCTGCATATCAGGTCTACACATTTCCCATATGAAATTTTTAGCGTACACAAGATGAGTGCTGACATATAAGTATAATAAAAGTCTACATCTGCTGTAGATTTCACAAAGATGATATGTCGGCTGTCTACCTAACAAGCCTATCACACCGCATGGCATGCTATGGATGGAAGAACACAAGCTTGCTAATGAATAAACCAGCGTGTTTTCAGGTGCCAGAAGAAGAGCGATGATGTCATCAGGCTGATGAAGGACAGTTGCTATGAGACCACACAGCACGACACGTTAGCATCATTAATTGATGTACAGCATGTACCTGAACTCCGAGAATTCTTCAGCAAGTACAAGGAATGGTAAGGAAAGGCTTTTGATTGTCAACGCACATTTTATGCTTATTATCTTTGCTTTATAACCTGTTTTTGAAGAATTGCCTGCGATTTAAAAACTAGACTAGCTCCAGTAGATATTTATAGACCGGTCAGCTATTATTTTTTACACCTTTGTCTTCTGAACAAGCTATGGAGGTTTCTTGGAGTCTGCTTGGAATTTTAGGTTTAAGAAACAGCAGATTGTGAAATTCTGTTAAATGTTGGACTTTTAATGTCTGACTAATAGATGTAATATTATTGATGTTACATAATATTATTATTACTATTTATATAGTGTATATTACACAGCAACAGAGTTGAGACAACACAAGATAACACACAGGTTCAGGTTAGGACACAGGAGGAGTAGAGGACCCTGCTTGATCGGGCTTACAATCTTATAGTTTGGGGAACAGAGTATACAAGGTGATGCGGGGGGGGGGGGGGGGGGGGGTATTAATATTTAATACATTAGAACTGTATAGGGGCCATCTAAACTGAATCCAATGATCTGTACAAACACAAACAGAAAATGTACAGTAGTTATGGCTGTTTAGGATCTTACATTTTTTTCAGTAAATAGTAAAAAGTATCATATCATAGTTTTATTACTTTAATATGTATTTTAAAATATATTCTACTGTATGTTTATCATAAAAAAGTATACTTGTAGACAACTATTGCATACTTAAGCTCTGCTTTTTAATGCTGATTATCAGTGTTGGTTCATCTTGGCCTATGAAATCTATAAATTGGATGGAATATTTGAGAGGTTGTTTATTCCATTATTGTTTTATGGTATTCTTTTGCAAAATAATATCACGCTTCATGAGTGCCTATAAAAATTATTCTGTTATAAAAGCGATATAAAAAGCGAAAATCATCAGTTAGGGAGGGACAGCACACACATATGAACCTTAATTGTTTATTTGCTTCCTTTGAACTTTCAAGCCCCATTCCTGTCTTAAGGTACCCATACACGTTGCGATTTTTCGTGTGATTTTAGCCCTTCCAACCGATCCGGTCGGTTGGGTAGGTCGATCGTTCGGGATTCGTAACATGCAAATGTAGTCCGACGGATGATGTTTTCGAAAAATCGGCCGAAATGTCGGTCGTGTCCCGGATGATGATGCCCGTAATTTTCAGTCGGTCGGTCACATTTAAAAGAGACTTTTAAAGAATTCCTGATACAATCGGCCAATCGGTCAGTCGGCCGGTGACTAATCGGCCGAAAAACCGTGCATCCGACTGACTTTTAAAAAGTAGCAGTAAAGCAAAAAATCGGGAGTCGAAATCGAATATCGAATCGGTCCACATAAAATTGCATTTTGTATGGGTACCTTAAGTGGAGCAGTACTGCATAATATACATGATACAATATACCGTGCTGGCACAGGCTGGTGCACTGCCAATTCTACCTGAATGCATGCAATGCATGCACGTTGTATACCACATACGTGTGAATTGAACCTTAAGAGGTCTTGCCACAGTTTTTTGAATAGTGTATATTTTTCATAAAACATCCTTATTGCTTTTAATTT
The DNA here is from genome assembly GCA_036250615.1 of Ptychadena robeensis. NCBI lineage: Eukaryota > Metazoa > Chordata > Amphibia > Anura > Ptychadenidae > Ptychadena > Ptychadena robeensis. The sequence continues at coordinate 130,873,771 of CM070035.1, forward strand.
TTAACATGACAGCTGACGTTTCTTTTAAAAAATACAAAAATACTTTTGATTTGTTTGATTTTTTTTCTTGTTGTTGATTGGTTGTTGGAAAAACAAAACATTTTATGAGAACCTATGAAGCTGTGATTCTAATGATGTACCACGCTGTCATATGGTTTGTTCTCAATAAAGATGATTGATATAAAAAAAAAAAGCTTGATGCTAAATCTTGCTATATCATTTCTAAGCAAAGAAATAGTTAAATAAAGCATGTCCCCTTTGCAAGGGAATTTTCACTTAGATATCAGTCTATTAAAAAAATAGGTGAAAAAAGTGGAAAAATGGTAAAATTTGCCTGTGAAAATATAATGCAAGGTTGTGTTAATATCCATTGTAGGAAGATGCTGAGGGTCTATCAGGACCAACATGAAAGTCATACAAAAGTGGCTATTTTTTAACTCTATCCAAAAGTTAAGAAGCAAGTGGCATTAAACATGTCAAATACTGCATGTGTTATATTAAAGTAGTTCTGTTTGGTCAATTGTGATATTTTATTTCTTTATTACCATCCAGGACGCCATGGATTTCACATCATACTGCAATATCACTTCATTATTTATAACCAAAACTATAGATAGGATTATATCTCCTATGGCGGTACAGCTGTGCCATTTGGTTATTGCTCTGGAATGTGATGGCAACAGATATACCGGGGCAAGCCGGGATTTAGAACAGATGGCAGGAGATTTGTCCAAAGCTACAGAGCACCTAGCTAACATTTCAGTCAGGTACAGTATTGTCATTTATCCAAAGAATGTTTTCTTTTTGGACCAGCTTCTTTTTCTATTTTAAAAGTGTTTTAGATGGTTTAGTATGTCAATTAAATGCTATGTTCACAATTAAACGTTTAATGTAAAATGCACCTATTCTGCAACTCTATCTCCCTCCAATATAAAGTTGTGTATGTTTATAGCCAGATAAATCATTACCCTATGACCCATTCAGCTGTGTGAGTAAAATATAACAAAAACATTTTGAGTTTGCCCGTGTAAAGGCCCATTTTATGGTGTTGCGTCCCAATTTGAATGCCTTGTAGGGAGGGATTTTTTCTTATGGCAAATGCTTAGTGCCTCATTATAGACAGTAAGTATATAATGGAGCAAGTACAGTATGTGGGCAACCCTTCCTAGTGCCATTGGTTCTGGAGACTGTGCTAGATAATGATCTGCAAAGTTAATATTGATAGTAGGGAAATCATAAAACAAAGGAATGTGTTGAATCTGCTGAAAGGTTGCAAATAAGTAATTGCAGTTGAGGCGATCAAAGGCTTTTTGAGATGGTATGTTGATGTTTTTGAAGTCAGAGTCAAGGTCTTCATGGGGTTGTCCTTGGCCTCCCCACCAAGGAAAACAAACGCTTTCCTACACCAAGCCCATACTTATTGTATGAAGTCCTGGAGTAAATACCCACTAGCCTGGTGTGTTTTAGGGAAGGGATAAGTTGGAACAATCTATTCACTAGAAGATTAGTAAATAATAGTAAATCAATAAAATCAGGGAGGTGGGATGAGAGCATTAGATCTTTTTAGATCTTTGGGGATCAAGTTTATAAGTCTAATTTGTGTTAGTAAGGGGAAATTTTGAATAGTTGACATTGCATTAAAGGTGGAAATGAGAATAGGAAATGGGTGCCAGTGAAATGTAAATTGCAGGCAGCCATATAAAGGCCATGACCTGGGCTCTTACATGAGAGGAGTGCAGAAATGGCTGACATAAGTTCAATTTAGGTGAAGTGGGTGAGCAGATCTCCACACAAAATTTGGGGAAAGCTGGAGGTGGCAATGTGGGCATCTCGTGAGTAAACACTCAATATTTTAAGTCCTATTTTTCAGTGACGGGCAGATGTTGGTAAATGTTGGCCCTTGTTGCAGTTGCAGGTATATTTTCCTAGAGAATGTGTTTTAAAACCACAATATTTATAGTGAATATGTGTTACATTTTCTACATGCTAAAAATTCAACAAAAGAAATATACACAAAATCCAGATTTATGTTTTTATAAATTTATCATATGTTACTTACCTGCACAGACTGGGTGGGGAGTTTGATGATGGAATTCTAAGGCAGGAAATGGAACAAGCTGCAAAGAGCCTTCTGATAACAGGAAAAAATATCCTTCTATCAGTGCAGAAGCTTTGCATTCAACCTACTGTTCATAAGCACCAAGAGGACCTAATAACAGCAGCACAAAATATCTTAACAGGAACTCTGAAGGTAAGAAAACATTTTGTTAGCATGGTACCACAAAATATAAATGAGAATTCATAGAGTGTATGTAGTGCTACAAACAATCTCAAAATGATCGTATAAATTACAACATAATATTCTGGTAAGGTAGCCAATAAGATATTATATTAGCTTTTATTTATATAGCGCCAACATATTATGAAACATTGTACATTAAATTAGAGTTGAGATGCAACACAAGATAACACACAGGAACATGACACAGGAGGAGTTGAGGACCCTGTCCAATTGTGCTTACAATCTAATATTTATTGCATATCTATCAAATATAAGTCAGTGACAGAATAAGTATTACATTCATGCTAATTTCATCTAGCATTAGGGCTCTTTCACACTGTTTGCATTGTCATCCACCCCCGTTGTCCATCCCATAGGTAGACTAGTTTTCCATATGAAACTTGTGTATGTAAAGTCCTTTTTAAAACACATCACTGCATGCATTTTGGTCCCGAAATACAGCTGACTAGCTATCTGTGATGCTTCTTTCAATCTTTTGAGCCTTGCTGGACAAAGGATTGCAGAAGACCAAGTCAAATTTACATACATACATCAGCTGCAATAAATATGCATGTAATCGGTCCCTCCCCTCCCCTTCCCTATTACAGCAGACTATTTGCCATGATTTTGAGTGTGGTTGTCCTTCTCTTTCTACTTTCCTTTAATGCTCTCTCTTTCCCTTTTTTTACATTGTACCTTGTTAAAAATGTCAATGTTATAAATATGCATGCAATTATGCAAAAATTCATATAGAGCTTCATTAATTTATGTTTCATATTTTGGAGTTCATCTTTTTTTCAATTCCTATACAACATGGCATCTTTTCCACTGCTAAAGCTATTTAAATATTCAGTGGCTAATGTCTTCTTTAACAGGTGCTTCAATTAGAAGATGATGCAAGTGTGAGGAAGATTGATGAATCTGTGAACTGGCTTCATGAGTGCTTGCGTTATTTACAGAAAGCAGAAAGCATACCACACCTACTAACTCATTTCTGTGAATTTTCAGAAGCTCTTCTTTTGGTGAACAGTTTGATAGAAAGAAGAATTGTAGACATCAAAGATACCTTGCACCAGCAGCATTTATCAGAAACACTGCAAACCCTTCGGAAATGTGTTCCAATGTTGCATACAGCAACTCAGAGCAACATAAAACATCCAAACAATGAGCAAATGATTGCATCAAAGTTGTACATATTTGATCTTGCCTCAAAAACATTACAGGAACTAAAATGTTTGCTATCAAATGGACCAATGAAACAAGAAGTAAATAAGAAACAGGGTTCCTTTTCTCAAGAAATGAGCAGATTGGTTAAATTGTTATCCATTACTAATTTAAAAGGAATCAATAGCAGTGATTTAGACTTCCTTTTGGGAGCTGTTGTGTTCTATTCCATGTATGTAGCCGATTGTTCAAGGCCGAAAATAAAGCTGCAGCTGGTCAGCCACTGTCAGCATCTTCTGGAGAAGAGAAAGAAGCTGTGTGATCATCTCTTTGAGTTACAGGAAAGTCCTGGACCTGAAAATATAAATTGCCAATTACAAAAACAATGCATGTCTATGAAAGCTGACCTTGGCCAGCTTAGCCAGCGACTACATTCTGCGATTTTCTATCAAATCTTAGATGCTTTTCCTGTTAAGGATCCACTAAAGAGGTTGCTGAAAACTGCCCTGAAGAACAATAAAAAAGCAACTTTACATCCACAAAATCTCATTGCCTCAAAGTCCTTCCAGCTTCTTCAAGCATTTCAAAATCACACAGAACATCTACTCAAAATGTCTAGTCTTGTGCTGGCACAATGCTACCAAGAAAAGAATGTAGAAGAAATACAAAATGCAGCAGATTTCATGTGCAGAGTGAGAGATGACGTTGTTGAGTTCATTATAGACAACAACAAACCCTATTATGAATCTGGGAACTTTGACAAAGCGCAGTGCATTTATCAGAAATGGATCCAGGCGACAGAAAGCCTGATGATAAGCTTTGACAGCATGCTTAGTGTGCACCAATTTTTAGACCTATCAATTAAAGAGATTGAAGACAACAGACGTCACTGTGAAAAACTTCTAAGAAGTCAGGAGCCTGAAATCTTTCAGCATCACGGTGCAGACCTTTGTGACCTAGCGGAACGTTTGTGTCAGGTTATTAATCGACATGTTGACCAAAGTAAGGACCCCATTTTCAGAAATGGTCTAAGAGTCCTAGTGAGACAACTGAAAAGATCTGTACTTGAAACAAGAGAAGTTATAATGAATTGTGTTACATCAATTTCCTGTGTGGTAACTCAAAAGTCATTCTTGGAGAAGATTAATAAATTGTTTGAATGCTTAAACAGTGTTAAAGAAGGTGTTAGTGGAAGTAATCATCCAGACCTGCTAAGTCCTTTAAGAACGGAAGCTGTTCCAGTAAGCCATAAACCTATGATCATGGATTTAAATGAATTAGAACAATTAAAGGAGGATCATTTTGAAAACCCAGTACAACCTTCTAAGTGTTTGTCATACAAAGGATATCTTAGTAAACCTCTTCCTTTGACTGCTAGACCAGGAGAACTAGTTACTAGTACTGCAATTACTGAAAAGACAAAGCAAATTTCAAACTTTCCACCACTTGTAGGTAATCTTTTATCAGCAGTAAAGAAGCTTAACATGAAAGACATCAATATATACAGCTCTACCCTCATTGAAATATCAAGCATTTATTTGGAAGAAATCAAAGAGTGCCTTCCTCAGGCTGACTTGTCTGAAAATAGTGTGCACAGGTATAAAGAAGTTGAATCTCTAATATTAACTCTCGCCCAGCTAACTAAAGGAGACACAGACCCGGTTAACATGGGCAGACTTATTCAAACAGCAGTTTTACTTTCACATTGCATTGAAGATATTAAAATAAACCTTGTTTACTTTGCAAGTTCCTGGTATACCTTTTCTCAACAATTATTTTGCACCTCAACCAATTCAGATATTAATGCCAATATCCATATATTTAATGGAATCATGCAGCGCTTATCAGGGATTGTGAAGTCTTTAACTGAACATTTACTTAGTGGCCATAATGATCTGCATTCCCCTACATTTTCTAAAAAACAGGAATCTCTTGTCAATATTCATGTCAAGTTCTCAAAGTGCCAGGCAGTTGCAAACCAATTACTCACAAAGGTCATATGCTTTAAAATTCAGCCTGATACCCAACAACTAGAAGATATATGTTTACAGTGGTCAGTTGCTGTCCAACTGTTATCAAAATGTGTAGATGACTTCATAGGCATTGATAATTTAGTCCTCCCTGAATCAATGGACATGACAGAGCTGAAGCTTTCTGAGTGTAAAAGTCTTCTTCTCTTGTGTGAAGCCTCATTATGGTTACAAGAAGCATCTACGCTCTTGGTTGAGAAATTTACAGATGAAAATGATCGGAAAACTCTCAGAACTCTCAAGGAAGAGGTTGATGCATTGACTGAGTCAGTTTTGAAAATAAGGGATGAATTTAATGAACCTGAAGCTACTACCAAGCCAGAATTTTTCCTCAACATCGAGTGCTTCCTCCTTCAAAAAGAGCTAATTTTCAAAACAAGACTACTTATGTACCTCCTAAAAAGCATTCATAATGGAAAGCAAACTTTACTGCAAAGAATTGTAAATTCAGCCTCATGTACATTAACAGACACATCTTTTATAGAAGAGGCATTTGAAAGTGATGCCAAACTGCTGGTTGATAATATAACACTTTTAAAAGATGCACTCAGCACTGCTCTCTGCTTAGAAAAGAAAAAGGACATTGCATTTTTGGTCGACCATCTATTCTTCCTTACAGGGGATATAGTAACTAGATTAAGGCCACTTATAAACACTTATAATCACAGCAACTGGGAAATGTTTATGGTAGATGCCATGTCCTTGAACTGGTTAGCAAAAGCAGACCAATTAATTTCACATCTTCAAAGTAATGCAGAAATAGATGGAGCGACTTTGATGTTTATAAAAGAGTGCTTAGAAATGAGTGAGAGAGAAGGTACTGGCACTGTCCTTGAAAATGAAAAACCAGATACATCAATGCAATCAGTGACTATAAATATAAATGAACCTATGGAAGACAAAGAAACTGAGCAAAAAAGTTGTAGAGGGCAAGATGTGACTGATCAACATACCCATCATAATTTTTGTGAGACAATTGCAACCTGTGGAGATGACAACAGTGAAATCAATAATGGTGATGAAGTTAATTTAGAAAATAGATTAAAACATAAACAACAGAGTACAAATGTAAGGAAAGAGTGGATGCAAATAATGAAGGAGCCAAAAAGTGCTGTAAAGAAATCAATGAAGGCATTCAACTCTGAACAAGAAATGGTAACTCAAAGTAAACATGATGAACCTTTTGTTCAAGAACATTTTAAGATATTTAGTGTGGCAATAAAGCCAACAACCGAAACAAAGTCTGAAGAAAATGGTAGAATGTGTGAAATGAACAGGGAACATTTGGAAATTACCAATCGGAAAAAAAAGATTGAATCTGAAAGACAAAATGTAACAGCTAAACAGGGATTAGTAACACCGCAAGGTTTGAAAAAGACATTAACCCGCAAAGGATCAAGAAGAATAAAAAGGCAGATCATGCTTGATGTAGTACAGAAGGAAGAAAATGACCTCTATCCAGGGATTCCAAAGACAAATACCAAACGTCCTGAAATTCAGAAGCAAACATTACATCAGGAATCTTGCAATCAAACAGCACATACAGAAAGCTCAACCATACAAAGAGCAGAAACAAACCTGGTATCAAGCAATCAGGAACCCAATGTTGAAAACACTAGAATCAGTCAGGCATCATTAAATGAGAAAGCACATTCAGATAGATCTGACATACAGCATGACATTAAAGAATCCAATTATTGTAAAATACATTCAATGGTCTCTGAAGAGTGTGGTAAGACCAATATTACATCAAGGAACCAGAAAGAACATACAAAATGTTCTAATGTTCCTATTCAGGAATCCTTAAAAGAAAAAAAACATAAACTGCCTCTTGAAGACCAGAAAGATATTGAGAGTTCAAATACTTCTGAACAATATATCATACTTTCTGAAGGTCAAAAGGAGACAACCACCCAGGAACAAAAAAAAGCTCCTTCATATCTTATTGGAATACAGTCAAAAATAGCCAACAGTAACTCAAACTATCAAAAAACACATGCTTTGATTTCTGGAGGACAGAGTGAAATTACTTGTGATGAAACACAGAACAAACACAGAAAAACGAACATACAAGGATCAATATGCCCAAAAATAGATCTAGTTATTAAAGACCAAAGAAAATTTTTTTTTAATGATTTATCCTATGGAAAAACATATTCTCCAAAACATATTGAAAAGACAAAAACAGAAAACTCGGAATCTATTACTCAAAAATCATGCATGCTATCAACTACTACAAGAAAGGACACTATAAATAAGGAATTCAAAGTATCAAGTGCTCAACATGCACCGAAGTCCTGGAAGCAGGAACTTGCCATTAGGAAAACATCAATGAGCCTAAGACGAGCACAGAAAGGAAAAGACAACCAGCTATCAACTAGTTACAAAGCTTATATGGAACACAGTAGAGAACAGACAAGTGTTAAAAGGCATGGTTCAACAATTGAAGAAACCGATGACAAGAATATACTGCCAGTTGAGCATCTAAGGAAGACATCTGTCATTATGGAACGTCAAAAGGTAGAATTTGTCATTTCAGTTACATGAATGGGCAAAACACTGTGTTTTTTTAGACTGTATTTTGCAGGCGATTTCTATTCACTAAGATAAAATAAGGAAAAATGGGGCTGATTATTCTACAAACACCTGTTCTGAGTCATGGTGTTACATAACTCATGGGGTGCACCAGAGGAGCCATTGTCTAGCAGCATGAAGAACTCAATGTAATGAATGCCATGGTGTTACGGTAGTTTCTATTAGTCTCCATTCACATGGTTATTTAAACGCTATCTGAGGTTAAAAAGCACATTTTTGCTGTCCTTTTCAAAGGGGTCCAGTTTCTTTTTTTTTTTTTTTTTTTTTTTTCACCAGTTTCTAGTCATTTATTGAACGCCCAATATCCCTTTTTTGGCTTCTCTACTCAGTGTCTTTGGATTGCATATAAAATTATTTGTGTATGTACCCCTTGTTTTCTTTTTACAAAGAACAAAATCTGTCAACCTTTGAGGCAGATACCAAGCATGTTAAAGTTCAAACTTGTGTATTTATAGTGCTGCCCTCTAAGCCACAATTCTCTCCTAGTGTCACCCTATAGTGGTGTATATGGCATGCTGTGATTTCTTGGAGCCGAGAGTAAGCACTTCTGAGCCAGGCCTCCACTTGCAAACAGTACGCAGTTAAAAGGAAGCCGGCTGGAAGCAGTTTATTGGGTTCGAAAATTTGTGTCAGATGTTTCACCCTATCCTGATGTTGCACCCCTGGTGTTGCCCATAAAAGTCAAAACCTGCTCCTTCTGGTTTTTTTATTCATTGAGTTCTCTAGCCAAGGTCTAAACCAGACGTGGTTAAACTAAGGCCCAGGGGCCAAAACCGCCCCTTTGGCCTTTTAATTTGGCCCTTTGTCACCTTGGTGTCAAGACGATCTGGCTACCCTCATTTCCTGCAATATGTAAATATAACACCTCAAGCATAATTGTTTGGATTGTTTTCTAGAAGGTATAGTTTGCTGCAATAGAATGCTTCTCTATGTATTCATTTTTTTAACATATTTTCTTTCAACGAGGACTTAGGACCCCTCTGCCGGGTGACCGTTGTATGCACTTGGTCCGGCCCCTAGGTCACATTTAAAAACCCATTGTGGCATACAATTCAAAAAGTTTGCCCACCCCTGGTCTAAATGCTAATTTTAAACAATTCTTTAGTCTTCTTTTGTCACACTCACAAGGGGCATGACTATTTACAGGATATTCTAATTATTCTGACAGGGGCAGGGCAGGAAAATATTGTAATTTATACATAGAATAGGGTCTGGGAAGCTTCTAAAGTAAACCGGCCCTTTAGAAAATAACGTACTGTACTTTTTTATATTTACTGTATGCATATAGGTAAACCATACATCACTGGAAGACCTCAGTTGGCAGCCACGCAAAGTGACGACATGTGTTCTGGCTGCAGAGGTGGAGACATGGGAGGGTGAGAATAACACAATTATAAAAGTCACCAGAGAAATGGCAGCACAAATGTCTTACATGATACAGTACCTAAATAGAAAAGGACCAATACAGGTATTCATCTGAGAGCTGTATGTTTGCTATTAAAAGAGAATTTGTCACTTTTTAAATAACTTCTCCATTAAAATATTAACTTGTTGCCTCTTTACAAAAACTTGTTAAGTCTGCCTTAAGCCCCCCAAACACGTTCCGATTATTCTCCCGACCGATTTTTCGTCCGATCCTGTCACCCAATTTTCACCTAAAATGTTATGGTCGGTCGGTCGGCTGGCACGAAAAATCGGAATTCTAATTATCACCGATCCATCAGCCCGACCCAATTTATTAACAGCAGATCGACCCAAAATTTACGGACAGGTCCGAAGCGGTCCCGATCGATTTTTCGGCTGATTTTGAGAAATCGGGATTGGTCGGGTACATAATTCCGAATCCGATTAATCTCCCGATCGATTAATCTCCCGACCCGATCGGTCGGTCGGGCAAAATTCGTACGAAAAATCGGAACGTGTATGGGGGGCTTTACTTTGTCTATGTAAGTGCATCTATCTTACATATTTTTTTTATTATACAGTTTTATTCGTTTTCCCTTATGCATGCCACATCCTTCCTAGTAGTTCACCCTACTTTTTGATGATATCCTACATGATATCTTTTCATTCCCCGAGCAATTCTGAAAGGAGAGGTAAGACGACTATTTATTAAAACAGCAGTATAGGAGGGATGTGTTAAAGTGGCCACCACTGGTCAGACTTTCATAATTTTTTCTAAATAAATAAATAGAACATATGACTATAATTGTGCTGATTGAGGAATTTAATATGTGACAAAATCTTCAGAATAAGTATTGCATATTTTATGAACATTGCACGCTATAAGAGCCATTGGAATTAAAAGAGGGAACATTTTAATATATAATATTGCAATATAACTAGTAAAAATATATTATTATTATTCTGTAGCGTTGACCAGGACAACCGCCGGAGCAACCAAGTTCTTTTCAATAAACTAGGTTCCAACTAGTGATGAGCGACATAGGCAATTATTCAAATTTGAATATTCATGATTGCGAATATTTGAGATTGCGAATATCCGCGTCCATATTCACAAAATTTGCGAATAGCCGATATTTGTCAAATTTATTTGCTATTTGAATATTCAAGCTCAACACTAGTTCCAACTTCGTCATACATGGCTTGCACACAATAAATTGAATGTCCACACAGCTGGTAGGGTTTAACTGTTTGCTAAGGGAGCAAATATATACAGGTTGTCACCAAGGCAGGGATGGGGTTAAAAGCATAGGAAGCTAAGTTGCAAACAATCTACCAGCTACACAGGGGATTTGGCTGATGGTTCTCCTACCCAGGGTCTCAGGGGATAGCAGCAGTAGTCAAGTGGTCAGAAAAGCCTAATAGTTCCAAGGAAGGTGGAGATGGAAGGAATCCTGCTTCTTGTCCTTACTCTAGACACCTGTTGGAGGTCCTCAACCACCCGCTCGGGCAAGATGAGGAAAGCACTAGCCTAGTCCAAAGGTGATCCCTTTCATTCACCACGGATGGGGGTCATAGTTCATGGGCACTGCAAAGTTGATGGTCGACAGGCAAACTCAGGAATTCACAAACAGGGACCTCTGCCCAGTAGTTGGGGGTTAAGAGTCTCCAGGCAGAATAGGAATGATGCACTTAGAGTAAACCAAAAGAGAGCCTTGATCCCCTGACAGCTGGTAAATTTTTGTTAAATTTTCTTAAAGGCATTTACACACATTTACAGCATTAACCTGATTGTCATGGCCTAACTTTACAAATAACATATGTACAACATTATATATACCGAAGTGGAAAATCACTTTACTACAATTCTATATACAATTCTTATATCTGTCTGAACCACAACAAATTCATACAAATAATGTTTATTATGGTCTTCTATAACTCTATTTATTCTTCAAAAATGTATTCTTCAAAAAATTTTTACTTGTCTTATCTATCAAAGTATACAAACTGATTTAATTTCAGTTCAGTCTACACTGATTATATTAGGGTCATTTCTCTGCCAGCATCAAACTCACAACCAGAAACCACAATGTGATACAGGAAGGGGTGAAGATTACTCTTAATGTCTAGTAGAGCAGGCCAGTGTACAAATTGGTTCTAGTAATTAGGGTCCCAGTGACAAACAAACTAATATAAGGACAAGGGTAAGTATTAAGCTCAGACTCTGCTAAACAGGCAGGGATAAAACTGGGGTAGAAGCTCAAATAATTAATAGAGCAGAAAGTGAAGAAAGAAACTGGAGAAGCTGAACGAGAACCTAATCCTGCCAATACCTGTGCAGGCATTTTAAACATTGTCATAGAAGAAGAGAGAAGAAAATATTCTTGCAGCGTGTCTGTCAATTAGAAATGTGATCTTACAATGGCAAACTCATACTATTTGTCCACCTTTTATGTTAGTGGAACTCCCTACAGGACAGTATATTGTAATAATTTACTACTACTGTTGCCAATTTTAGCAAGTTAGTTTCTTTACAAGAATACAAATACATGCTACATCATGCTAAAGTATGAAGGAAAGACTCTACATAATACAAGCTTGAATGTAACGATGCACAGTACTATTCAGCCTTACCCCTACCATCAGCTTATTCCTTCTCTTCTACATAATTGCCAGGCTTCAGGGAGCACAAAATATTCTTGACTTTGCATAAACTATAACCAGGGACAGGAACGTTTCAACCAATTTAGCCAAAGTAGTAAAGAAAAATGACGAACATTCTTGCAACAATGCAGTTGGGCAAACTAAGGCATGTTTCCTACATGCCCCCCCTAATATATGGATTGATTCTCGTGTAATCGTAGAGCTCTGAAATGCAGTGCTATGATGTCATTGCGCTTCAGCTTTCTCAATGGAACGGGAAATCGATGCCCAACACTTCTGTGCCCTCGATCCCGTTCGATACTCTGGATGGGGCCCTTGGAATGAGCCATCTCTCAGACCTCTTACCCATTCCCAAAGGCTTAACAAATGTTGGGAAATTTGTTTTATAATTACATAGAAAAGTCTTTTAGGGGTATTTTTTTATAGTAGTTGGAGATTCTTTAACGGTGGGGGACAGGCATCAGGTTATACTCTTTTTAATTTTTTTATTATATATTTATAGTATATTATTGACTCTATTCATAACAAGGGTAATAGCAGGTAACATTTAACCTCCTTAGCGCTCTTGCAAGGTCCAGATTTCTGTACCAAAAGCGTACCATAGACTCTTATGGAATTTTTTTTGTGTTGTAGGCCTGTAACTTCCCAAAATATGTCCATACAAGGGCCTAATAGACATCCTGAATATAATAATGTTTGAAACACACAATTATTATAAAAAAGTACATTACATTTTTTTATAAAATGTATCATTTGAATGATAAAATCTCTTGAACAATTTGGTATGAAAGATTTAAAAACAGTATTTATGTTTGTTTATAATAACATTTTTATTACAATTGGAAATGTGTTTTGTTTAACTTTGAATTGTGTTGGATACAGTTCTGAAAGGGTTAACTTCAAAAAGCACATCTTGAAATGACACTGGGGGTGATTTTCCAGATGTGCTCTTTGAAGATAGTCCAATTTGCATATGAATGTCCCACGCCCCCATATGCCCCCCCATATGCAAATTGGGCTGGGAGAGGGGTGACATCGGCTTGCTTTAGTGAAGAAGCCAGCTTAGAGCATCAGATCCCCCGGGACAGCACAGAACAGTGAGTATGTGCTGCTGCCGGGGATCTGAGCTTAGCTGGACGGCTCCATTTCGTCAACTGCAATACTGACAAGAAAGTGCTGGACGTGATGGAGCCGTCAGAAGGGCTAGGGGGGTTAAATAGTAAAGATATTCCAAGCATATCCTAAACAAACTGCCCAAATAGTCTTATATAACAATGTGGATGAGTCAGACATTATTAGTTGGAAGAATTCTACATCAACGCGACTGAATCATATTATGTCTTTGTTCTTCTTTTATGCATGGAGTGCCGTGATTCCTGCAGTGCTTCTTCCTATCCACTTTTTATTATTAATTGAAATTTAAATTCTACATATTGGCTGCAATTATGTTTTAATTTAGACCCCAGAACAGTTCATTGCCTCTGCTAAATCCATAGCTGCTCTTGGTCAGACCTTTGTAAAGTTTGTTGGAATAATGGCCAAAAACTGTACAGATGAGAGGAATACAACTGATCTCCTGTGTGGTATGGAGCAGATACAAACAATTAGCAATCAACTTAACATTGTTGCCAGGTAATGTATTAAAGTGATGTCAGTTTCAGAATATATCTACTGCTCCTTCCTTTTCCTGCTTTCCCTGCACTCCGGCACCAATCACTAAACAATCACTACTATGTGGTAAGGTTCTGGTTCTCAAAAATGGGATGCCTGCTACTTTGATAACATTCAAACTACTTTGTACCATTACTGTCTATTTGTATAATATGCTTATTACCATATTCAGAAGCAACAATCATGAACTTTAGATGTTCCTGCCAAACTATCTTGCTTTTCCAAAGAAAAACCAAGAACATATGACCATCAACATATCTGTTGGTATATGGGAGCACCTTTAGCTTAACCAGTTGCATACAATGATATAATAATACAGCAATATTCACCAAAAACATCTGTATATCCAATGTATTTAAAATATCTACTGTCCGATTATGTTTATGGTTCTATTTCTAACAACAGTGTAAAGGCTGCAACAGGCTGCGATGATTACTCTGCAGAAGACGTTCTGTTGAAAAATGCACAAAACCTGATCCACAGTGTTTTAGCTACATGGAAAGCGGCAGAAGCGGCTTCAATACAGGTAAGCAAATAGTTACAGTATCTTAACACTCCTCTATTCTGACCATAAATAGTGTAAAGATAAATAGTTGATATCACCCTGAAGTTAGTTGTTTACCTGGATCCCATCATGCTTCCTAACCTGCAAGGTAGATACAATGTTGTGCAAATTAATTCCAAAAATGTGAAAATCGCACAGATTTTCTTTTAATGTCATCAGTCAAAGTGAATTTAAAGTTTTTTTTAGTAACTAATATGACCCCGTTTAGCTTTCACTAGTTTTTATCCATGATTTGCTATTCAGTCAATAAATGTATCATATATGTTTTTGATATAGTAGCACATTTTTATAACTACTTCTGGTTGTGCAAACCAACTTTAAGAGTAAAGTCGGCCATAGAAGCATAGATCTGTGAGCGATTTTACGGCCAATCAATCAGCATGCTCAGCAATTGATTGGCCGCAAAATTGCTCGCGGATCAAAGCTGCCCACCTGGAGTGACTGATCCATGTGGGGCAAAATCGGCCTTTCCTCTGGCCGATCGCATTACTTTTGATGGGAACCAGGTTTCCCATCCAAAGTGTCGGCCGGTGCACAAAGGGTGCACTCCGATTCGTCTGATGACGTCAATGTCCTTCTGATGTCCTTCAAAGAAAAACTTTATGTGATTTATAACATGGTGCCAAGTCTTGGTGAGAAATCTCTTAAGGTGGCCATACACAGGTCGATTTCACACTCGATTCCTGGCAGATCGATCACCAGGCGCGTGCACGCCGATCGATCGACGAGTAATCGAGTGCAGCCCACCTTGACCGATCGACCCCGACCGATCGACATGGCCCCCAAATCGGATCGGCCTGGGAACCAACCTGTTGGTGTTTTCTGATCGATCGAGCACACATCAAGGGACGTTGGTGGAGGCCCTTACTTGCTTGGGAAGAGATTACTTCAGCTGGGACATCAGCTGGGACTAATGGTGCAGCAACTGAAAAACAACCCCAGACCATATATTTGTCAGGATGCGAATTCAAGGTTTTTCTTCTTTCTTACAAACTGGCACAGCTAACCCTGCACCTCAAAATGGCTTTTATCTTAAAAGACGAATTGGATCAGTTGCTCATTTGGTGAACTTTGCATATCTCCTTGCCCAGTTTTATCTTTGCTTCATTGCTTTTGGGTCCAATTGAATGCATTACGGAATGTAATGAGTTAATCAATGCCCCAAGGTAGTCATGCAATAGGCGGTATGGTGAAACTCTGGTTTGTATATTTACTTTTGGTTAATGATTGGTTCTTAGTGAATTGATTCAAAGTAGATAAAAAATACATGATAAAAGTTTGAGAAATGGGATTACTAACTATTCTGTAAATGGCACAAACCCAAAATAACTGTTCTCTCAGATAATTCATGGGAGCAAAATTGTTATGTAGTTGAAGAATGGGGAGGCGCACACATTTACAGATTCTAAAGATACTTCTTTCTTACTTCTAAATGGTTAGTTTATGTATGTACATTTGGTTTTCATGGACAGTTGGGAGTAGTGTGAATATTGCTCCCCAATATCTGTAACCATGACCATTGCTGAGACACTTTAGAATCATCTCACTTCTCTATTCTGGCATCTCTGTGACTGCAGGGTGTCAACTAACTGGGATTCACTGCCAAAATGTCACCATGGTTGTAGCTTTTAGTTAACAAAAAAAAATATTGTTAAATATGAATGCAGTTAATGAAAGATCATTTTTAATTTTTTTTTTAAATTTTAGCTCTGGCCAAACTCTGAGAACCCTGCATATAGTGAAGAGGAGGCAGAAGTTGCTGCATTTTGCTCCCAGCTGAGAAAGAAATTGGTTTGTCAAAGAGCTAAAGAATCTTCAGATTTTAATGCGTGACAACATAGTTCAAAATGTTCTTTAAAACTGCCTTGAAAAATCAACTTTGACATCTTAATAGTCATAAGAAATGACTGTAACATGAATGTGCTCTTTAAGACATCTCTATACCTGCTTAGGTGACAATTACAGTACATAACAGTGCAATCAACAATGGTGCCCAGCCTATGGCTTTCTGGCACTTTCTGGCACAGATTAGTTAATGATTTGGAACATTTATTAAGCTGGCCATACATGGGTTAATTTAGAGTTTGATTCCATAATGATTGATCGATGCATCAGCGGGAATCAAGCTCTGCCCACTTGGAGCAATTGATCCTGCCTCAAGAAAATGTTGGTTGAACAGGGATCCAATACGTTGGTAAATCCATGTTCAATTGCCATTACTATGGTCCCCATCCAAAGTATTGTCCACCTATCAATTGCCGACTAGTACTGACAGTGATATGAAAAGAAGTAATGTAGTGCTATATTTTGTAAAAAAACATAATGATATTTCTTACAATAATGTCCATAAAATGTCTAAATAAATTATTTAGTTAAGTAAGACCCACCTTGTATGCTTTGTTTATTCATTCATTTTGTAAATTCACAAAGAAATGAACATACTTTGATATGTATGTGATTTTTTAGTTGAAACTTAGAATTAAAGGTTTCCAGGCTTTTACCTTATATAATTTCTTTTCCTGAGCTGTGACATTGTTACATTGTTATTTTAAGAAGGATAATGTCAAATCTTTGTTCAGGCTTATGGGATTTCCATTAAACAAATCTTAATTCCTCTTTGTTCATATCTCACTCCTACCTGCAGACTTGATCCCCCCCTCCTTCTCCTTCTGTCATGTAATATCTTGTCACCCTTATCTTACTTTCTATCTGAACAAAATTATAGAGGAGTAAATCCTTGCATATATTTTCTTCCAGAGAGGGTCAGGGGACTTTAAAGGCCAACAGTTTATATTGGGGTTTAGACATGCATTTTATTGCATATAAATCAGGTTAAGAAAGAAAAGTTGACTAAAAGCAGTTACATTAAAGCTGGCCATATACCTTTAGATCTCTCTGTCAGATATCCCTTAGATCTACCAACAACTATGTAGTATAGGGTCCTCTGCGATTGAACACAGGTAGACTTGATTGTTTAGAAAGTCCCTCATATAACATGGTTTTGGTAAAACTAAAGGAGATCTAACTAGAGAAAGGAGACTAGAGAAATCTAGAGGTGTATGGGGACGCTTAGTCATCAGTTTTACATGAATGGAATACATAGTGAATTATAATTCACATAATAAAAGCACTAATTGTTAGAAAATGTGCATGAAAAAATTTGTTTGAATAAATTAAAATTTAATAAATGGAATAAATATGTAATATAAAATATAAAAACACAGTAAAAATGTAATATAAAATTAAATATAAAAACACTGTGAAAATGTATTCAATAAAATTCAATAAGACTCTAAAATATATGTACATATAAATCTCTTAATATATATTCTCTGAATATATAATCAATGAGCAATACAGTTATATATACTAACTAACTGTTTACATAAATACTAAACCTGAATGAAATATATTCAAGATATCTTACAAATCTCTTATATTTTTTACTTAAGTATCAGAAAATCTACTGGGTCCTTTATTCCTTTTGATCCTCCCCATCCGACCCGACGATCAAAATCTCTACATTTCTAACTTTTAAGTACACTTTGAAGCTCTTGCTTCCAACAACGTGTAAGTACCAGTTAAATTACCATGAGGTCATTCATGATTCAATACAATAGATTACTTATTTCCATGCCATTATTATTTCATTGTGAAATATGTCCACAATACATATTTAAAGCATCCCCTAATAAAGCGAAGGACCAATGCTTTTCATGCAAAATTTGTATCAAATATTGCACCTTATATATTGTTTTTTTGTGATTCATTATGTATTCCTTTCATGTAAAACTGATGAGATGATGTACTCAAAGTTTTCTTTCTTTACCTGGTTTATATGCAATAAAATGCATGTTTAAAACTGTATATAAACTGTTGGCCTTCAAAACCCTCTGGCAAAAATATATGCAACAATTTACTCCCTTTATCATTTTGTTCTGATTTTTTCAGAAATCATCTCTATCATCTCTAGATATATTTTTCCTTTCCAAGTCAATTTCCAGTACAACCATATTAACTACAGGTCGCACCACCCTCACCATCAGTCACATTGTTAAACTGGGTGTTCAGCTAAACAGCAGTTTTATTTACTATTGTCTCAATAAAGTGTATTTAATGGCAATTGCTAGTAAAGGGGCTTCATTATTTTGTTAACATCTTAATTGCAAATAAACTTTTTTTGTTTTTTAAACTTGTAGAGTGAAAACATATAGGCTGATTATTTTGTTCTAAGCAATAGCTTGACCAAAGCAAATTGTGTAGACCCCTTTCTTTCTTTTTTGTACCCTTTGCATTTATTTAAATTTTCTGCAAAGAAGGTAGAATTCACTTCAACAACTTCAATAACCACATGGTGGGGCTAATGAACTGTTTAAGAATCCTCATAAACTCCTCATAATACATATTGAAGCTAAAAACATGCATAACCCATTTATAATCTTAACTTATCAATATACAATTATATCTCAAACAGTCATTAAAAATATCCTAGATTGTTTTATTTTTTGAATATGTAGTGAAATTAACACAAATGCAAACAATAATATAGATATTGTTTAATGCATAATGTATTGTATGTAATTGAAACTATGCAAAATATAACTTTCTCCTATTCATTCTGAGTACAAGAGTTCCAATATGCACAAGGTGAAATACATTTGCGCCATATGTTAAATAGGTTTATAGATAGCATGGGTTTCCATTTATATGGCTGCAATGATAAAAAGGAAAAAAAGAAAATAGTATTTACATTTAGTTATATTTACCTTATGTCAATGTCAATTACACTGTGGGGCAAATCCCAAGTCGCAAGTCGCAGGCAACCAGACACAAGGATGAAAATTTTCATTTGGAAACAAAGTTATGTTTTGCCTATACATATGAAACATGTATATGAAACTGCAAAGTGAAATATTATAACTCGTGTAAAATCAAATGTGAAATAGACATGGCCGCCTAGCTAACTAGCAACTTGACTTGATTGCAAAGCCTCTGAATGGTATACTCACCAAAATTCCTGGATATAGAGGATTGTTGTGGAAACATAGGGGGGGGGGGGGGGGGGTTGCTCTAGCATATGTAGATTTTGCCTAAATCAACTTAAAAAGTAGTTTTAACTTTTGAAATTTCCACTTGACTTTGAACTTAATTTATGCAAAAACTACATCTGCTGGAGCAAAACTTTCTGTAGTATACCCTGGACACTTCTTTACATCTCCAGCAAGTTTAGTGATAATAACATGCTCAGGGGCAGTGCAATCAGCTCTCAAAGTTAAATTGGTTGAATAAAAAAAAAGATTGGACCATCTCTAGATATAAAAGACCCATTCATTATATTGGTTTTGGTTTGGTAGTTTAATAGTCAGTGGTCATTCACACATTCATCTGGAGTCCAGTGCCTGAACACGTGAAAAGCGATAAAGCCTGGAACACTTGACATGAGGCATCACCTAAACACTTTTGCGTGTCTGCCCGATATTGACAGAATGGGAAAAATTTTTAAATGCCCCATGAGCATCTGCACATTGTGTGCAGGTTCCCAAAAGTGGGGAGGGGGAGAGAGGTTTCTGCATGTGTGAATTCCCCCTTAGGCTAGGGCTCCACTATCTGTTCAATCCCTTCATTCAACAAGCTGCCCATTGACCGCAATGGGGCTTTGACAGGGCTGTCTTCACAGCTCTTTAGAGCTCCCGAACAGTTGGCCCCGCCTCTGACAGGTTAAGAACAACACAACCCATCTGTGTCCACAGTAAGGTAATGGAGGCAGGTGGTAGGTGGTAGTATTTATTTGATACATTTTTTTTCCAATGAAATGTTATTTTTGTAACAAGAAAGAGCAACAGGATTGATACAATATACACTGCCTGGCAAAAAAAAAATTCACCACCTGGATTTAACTAAGCAAAATAGGTACAGGTCTAGGTTCAAAAACAGTATGTGCTCCAAGAATGAGGTCAGCTAACTACCTGTATGTATTTTTTCTTTCCTGATGGCACGGGCATATTCCAAGATGACAATTCCAGGATTCATTGGGCTCAAATTGTCAATGACCCCATTGAGAATTGTTTGATGTGCAGGCTTTGCGCAATGGTCATATTCTACCATCATCAATGCAAGATCTTGGTGAAAAATAAATGCAACACTGGATGGAAATAAATACTCTGACATTGCAGAAGCTTATTGAAACAATGCCACAGCGAATGTGTGCTGTAATCAAAGCTAAAGGCGGCCCAGCGAAATATTAGAGTGTGTGACCTTTTCTTTTTATTGCTAATTATTAGGCAAATTAGTATTTTGACCACATCATCCTCTTTATGCATGTTGTCTTACT
>CM070035.1:130920336-130931597 GCA_036250615.1 Ptychadena robeensis
TTAGATCGAATTGATGATCGATTTGATGTCAATTGAACCATGTATGGCTAGCTTTAGTTTATCCCCATTAGTTTTGGTTTGGAAACCATAGGGCCAGCGATTAAAGGCACACACAGTATTTACAAATCTGGTACACCTGAGGTCCCTGTTTCTTTTGAATACTGCCAAACAGTTGCCTTTTGGTCTGTGTTTCTGAAGGTCCCTAAGCACATTAGTAATTAATAATTAAATAGAATAATAATTAGAATCTTTGTTTCTGTATTGTTTTTTCAAAAGAAGTTGAGGATTAAAATCATTTTCAAGCAGTGTTAAGGTGCCCATAGACGGGCAGATTCTCCCTCGATAGATGAGGGACCAACTGCAGCGAAATGGTGACATAACGTTGCAGCCAGCCACTCTGATGGGTACCCTTTCAGTGGCAGACATTACTTTGAATGGGGACTGCCGTCGAGAATTTACAAACATGTCGGAACCCTGTGCGATTCAACATGCGGGAGGATCCTGGTTGATCTGACCAGGTGGACGCACCTGATTTGCAGCTGGGCGATCGGTCGGAACGCGCTCGTTGGTCGATCAGCCGAATATTGGGAGGGAATCGGCCCGTGTATAGCTACCTTAAGTTTGTTTCAGCTTTTATAGATAATCTTTTAAAATTCTTTCCAATGCTACATTAATACAGTCAATTTGCAATTGCTTTACAGAAAAAAAGATTTTGAAAAAGGCAAAGCTTTGATGTAAAACCTTTCCTGTTTATATAATCTTTTAAAATGATTCATGTTAAAATGCTTTGTACACTGTAACTGGAAAAGCAGTCATTTTAGAGAGGTAATTCTTTGATTTCATGAATGAACTTGCCAAGTGTCAGCTTGCTGGTTTATTTTGCACTAAATGATCATAAATCTAGATAGGTTCTTTTTAAAGAAGCACTTTGGTCTCATCTGTTTCTTTTTTCAGTATGCACTATATATTTAGTGCCATGGGTGAAAAATTCTTATACCTTTAATCAACTATAATAAGTGTAAACAGATATAACAATAACATTTGCATCTTTCACATCTCCAGCTACCAGGTGGTAAGTTGCCCTAGAAGGAAAATGACTTCACTGTAATCTTCGCCTTGATGCATTAGACTTCATTTTGTGTTTTTTTCTTTATTTTCACCCAATGAGCTTGCCAGTGACACACTTCTCTTTCTACATTGTGTTCACAAAAAGTGACAATTTAAGCCTCACAGCCATTTCCTGACTTCTTTTTAATGAATTTTACTGTCCCTTTGTAGTTCTAGAGACTAGGGAGCTAATCACATTGCAGAATAAAACTTTGTGGGTCTGAATTAATGTTGGCACCAGAGCATACTGATAGGGTGGGCATGGGGGGGGGGGCACCTTTCCATGCCACATCACTTCCTGTAAGCAGAAAATTACAGGAAGTGCCATCGTGGAGTGGTAGTTCTGCCTTCCAAAAGCTGAAAGTGACAGCACTGAGTGCAACTTCCTAGATGGAAGTGACCCTCCGCAATGTCACTTCCTGTAGTACAGAAAATTAAACGGCTTGTGTGGGATGGGCAGTTAGGAGGATACCTCCCAATCATGTGAATTCTCCTTCAGTATAGGACGTTACTGTAAAGAGAGTTTTATTTTTTTAACAAGCAATTTTTTTTTAGATGCAATGATTTAGTAAACAAAATGTTCTTTATCAATTTTTTGTCCTTTTGTTGTTGATTTAGTATAAATAGGCTTCTATAATTAAACTGCCTCAACAGTATCCTTACAGACTCTGCACAGCTCTTTAACATTTACTACATATGGGAAAACACATTATTTTACAGCTTCTGGCTGAAAACATTAAGAAATCTCAAGGTGTTGAAAACTGAGCCAAAACCTGAAAACTGAGCCAAAACATGTTGCTAAGGTAATATAAAGTAAAAAAAAATACTATATACATGCTACTCTATCTTTTTTATCTTTCTTATAAAATATTAATGCTTTTTTGTTGGTATGCTTTCAAAATATACTTTTCTTCCAAGGTTTGATTTCATTAGCTTACATTACATCACTATTGTGGTTAGGTATCACTTTCAGTGCAACATGCAGTCTGATCCAGAAAAAATATATGGTCGGGAAGAGGTCAAGAATAAGTAATGGAACATCATGAGCTGTCCGAGTAGAATCAGTAAGTGCAAATGTTTTAAAAATATAAATATTTATTATTATAGTTAATGAAGTATGCTCATTACCACTGAGCTAAGGATTAGGGTTCTGTAGGTACACTGCCTTGCCGTTTAAGGCTGATTCCTAATAGTTTAATAATTCTTTTGACAACTTTTCTCTTAAGAAGTAATTAGTAAGAAGTTACATGATATCCTATATAGAATTAGTATTTGAGATCTTTTTAGAGTCTAGAAATATGTAAAACTGAGCGGAGATCTTGGAGAACTAAGAATCCTGAAGAGTTTTCTCTTTCACATAGCTCTTTTTTGGTAAATGTACAAGAGATTAGCTCAACAGTGGAAAGAGAGAATTTAATCAATTCTGTGAGTAGAGAAATGTCTGGTACACTGGACAGCATCAGTATGGTGGTGAAGCTTGAGGTTTTTGAAGAAAAATCTTTGTTGTTAGGCATAATAAAATGGAGGTTAAGTTGTATGGTCAATGTTTAATGTAAATTGTTCAACTGAGAGGGGATGAGGGAGGATGAGTGGGCATCAACCAAAAGCAAAACAGCAGACATTGGGCAAGTCAGTTCCTTCTGTCCTAGCTTTCACTTAACAAAATTCTATGGGTTTACGCATAGAATTTTTCGTTCGATCAATGTAGAACAAAATTTTTTTGGTTGATTGAACAAACATCTAGAATGGCCAATTTGTTAGATGGATAAATTTTGTTCGACCTCAAACAATAATAGTTTGAAAGGTCATCTAACCTGTTGGTAAGTTTTTATCTGTCATTGTAATTTCAAATGTATTTTCATTCGATATCAGCGATGGACGAACAAAAAATCTAATGCTACATTCGATAAATGAACGAACAATGTTCGACAACCTATACTACATAGTTGTTGCTAGATCTAAAGGATATCTGAGAGAGAGATTCTAAAGCTGGCTATAGACTCGATCCATGGCCGGCTTTTAGCAGACTCCTCACGGCATGGTGACGTCACCCCGCTGTGAGTAGTCGGCTACAGAACGGACAGGAATCCATTGTGTTCCTCCAACACACACGATTCCTGTCAGATTGTAGCCAATTAATTCAGAGGGGGAGGAGACCTGCCGGCTTTTTTGGTGTGCTAGAATCTTACCAGGGCTCCCAGTGGCTGGGACCGGAAACCATGTAACATGAGGACCTTTCTAAACTTTCCAATCACTATGTTTTTTTTTATTAGGGAGACCACTATACTACATAGTTGTTAGTCAGTTGACGCTAGAATCTTACCAAAGCCACAATTCTTTTTTTGTTAGAGGGTTAGAGGGTTCAAAAACGTATTTCACTCAATGAAATGCAAATCAGTTGCTATCTTTTATTTAAAGTAATTTTTCGATTTTCCTTTTGATGTGCTATCTGCCACTGTTACAATAAACCTACCATTGAAATGATACTGTTCTGAGACTTTTCATTTCTTTGTCATTGGACAAACTTACAAAATCAGTGAGGGGTCAAATAATTATTTCCTCCACTGTATATATTGTTATTCCCAGATAGGTTGTTCTGAATTAACTTTTTCTCCCACAGGGATAATTCAGTTAGGGGGCAGCTATATACCGATATATACATATGCAAACCCCTAGATTGTACGGAGATTGTATAGTGTATTGCATTCACACCCCCTCCAACCAATCGGTTTCTATTGTTTGCCTGCTCACAGTGAGAAAGGCAGTCCAAGGGCTCCCAGTGGCTCGGACCGGAACTACGACTGACCAGGGGACAATGATACGGATTGCTGGGGGGTTTGTAACATGGGGGGCTTAAGAAGTACAAATCAGAAGAAGAAATAACATGATCCAGGTGACACAAATTAGCAGGTCATATGGCTATAGCCCCCCATACATGTTTAGCTTGTGACCCGATTCTTCGGCTGATTGACCGTTCGTGATGACTGTCAATCGGCAGAAAAACCGGGTCACAATCTTCTGGTCACCCTTTGGGTGCCAGTACTAGGGTATGTCCATCGGGTCCCCCTAGCTGGTCGGGCCACCGTCAGGACCCGAGCAGCTAGGGGGACCCGGTGGACAGCATCTAGGGAGTGAGCAGAGAAGAGGCTGTTAGGTCACTAAGGCTGTCAGTTAGCTGGCAGCATCTGCTCACTGTAACAAAGGAAGAGGGAGGAGCTTTTAGCACCCCTCCCACCCGCTCAACTTCGAAGGGAGAGACAGGTTTTGTGTTCTCAGCCCCATCACTGACAAGCTTACCTGTACAAGAGTCACCGTCCAAAGTATTGAACCGATCTTAGAATTACGGACATGTCAGTAATGGCTTAGATCGATTTGGCGGCCGACTTTGGCCCTTTAAGCTTCAGACCGCCACCCAATTTTTCAGCCGATCGACCACCGTGAGTGCGCACGACATTGATCGCCCGAAAAATCTGGTGGAAATCTAAGTGTGTATGGGGGGCTTAAATAATTTTGTCTATGATTGTTTTTTTCTTTTTGCTCGAATTTGCTGTAGACAAACTGAGGCTAGCTGCTGTCTTTCCGCTTCTTTTTGTGATTTAAATAGATTTACCCACAATGTGTCCTAAGTAAATATCAAGTTTGCTAAACACAGACTCCTTTCATTCCATTTTCTTTATTAATATGATTCTGTGATGGGTGATTTATTCTTCCTTCACTTCTTTCCGCCTTAGGATGTTTGGAGGTATTTTATTTGGCAAGGTTTGCTTCCCTCTGTGTGCATGGCTAGTGAAGTCTCACACCTGGCTTTGCTTCCTGGCATGCAGATGGGCAGATTATTATGTAAGCAATAGTTACATCCTCCCGCACACAACCTACTGCTTTTTTTTAATAAAAAAATCACTCAACCAAAAGCTAGATCGCATTGGGAAGGGGAGAGCTTAAAGTTTAATAGTACAAGGAAGTGTACAAAGAAGTATCATGGATGACATTTTTTGTTCTCTATATCTGAAATATGCAAGACATGCAATGGACAAGTAGAAAGGTGCATGGCACAAATATTCATCCAGACTTGTCAAGGTAACATTGCAGCCGTTGGGAAAGTATTACAGCATGTGACATATCTACTGTCCAGGCTGCATGTTGAATGATAGAATCATAAAATACTGTAAATTCTGTTTGTGGTGTGTACTTTTAATAACTTATTAGGAGTAGGTAAGGGGCCCTGGGGAGCTGTCATCATAGGTTGGGGGCGGGGATACTAGGGTCCCTTTGTTTAAATCAGTTGTGGGCAACGGAGGTGATATGGAGGGCATCACTAAAGGGCCGCACATAACATGTAGGACCGCCATTGTTGATTAGGAAAGCCGGGTCAGCATACGCCCACTACACATGGTGATATATATACACATGGTGAAATATGGAATGCCCCATATACATCAACAAAGGTTATGTGCCTCATATATATTACCAAGTAGTCCAGTGGAAGCATAGGTGCTCAGGCATTGTCTGGGTCACTAATTAACTTCTTATGTATGCCAATTAGCATACTGAGCTGGAGGCTCAGCGAGTCCCTCTCCTCCTCTTACCACTCTAAGAAGTTCCTAGGTGAGGAAGTATTGGTGGAGGATTGGTGAACAGGTGAGTTCCTATGCCATATGCATGGGAACAGTTTTGCAACAGTTTTGGGGGCCGCAAGTGGAGGACAAAGGGGGGGCCGACAAACAACACCCAAAGGGCCGCAGGTTGGGCACCTGTGGTTTAGATGGTCTCTTGAATGTTCAATGAATGTACCCTATTATGTGCAGAACCCTACAACAACGGCCAGGTTGTGGGGTCTGCACCTTGTTGAGGTATGGCATAGAGCCTGGTTTGGCTCCGGAGGGGGCACCTTTATATTCCCACCCAGCTCTAAGCCTAAAAGCAAAACAAGGGGGTATGTAATTGGGGGGCTCCACGTCCACTCCTGGACAGCTATAAACTTGGCTCTGGGCAAATGTCCGTGTAAACTTCAATTTAGTGTAAAGGAAGGAGTGCCCTGTCTGAGTTTCACAGGCCCCCTAACAGCCGCCCGGGGTGCTGTTGAAGTAGTCTACTACTAAAAAGGTCCTAAGCTGCAAATATCAATATTTCTGCCAAATGAAATCGATAGCCTGGAGCACCAGGAGAGTTTTATTAGGAACTTTTCTCAAACAAATATACATGTGACACAATATATGAGAGGATAAGAGGATAATTTTATAGAGGCCAGATGACTCATAATACATATTTAAATAATTACAGGTCACTTTATCACCACAGAGGGCTGTGAACCATAATTGTATCCTGAAACAGTTGCACAATATCATTTACATGTTATTGGGGACAGCAAGATTCACACTTTTGCCAAACTCTGTGCAGGAGTCCTACCACTTATGGGAAAAGCAAAGAACATTTGTTTCATTGGAAACGTATCCAGAACAGCCACAAAATTAACCGACAGGAAGGCAACACAGAGGCAAGACAAAGTTTTTAATAGGTCATTTGAACTTATTATGGCTTTTTTTATTATGTTTCCCTAGTATATTGTATTCATACAGGAGTAAGTAGATATCATGTAGTTTGGATAGTAAATTGCTTTAGGAAATACAAAATTTCTATTTTTATTCCACTAAACACCATTTTTACCCAAAAATAGCAACATAATCCTATAATTTATTAAGATATATGTGCTTCTTAGGCCTAATTTGTGCTTTTATTAGGGGAAAGGGGTCACATATGACTAGCAGATCTTTGATTACTGTCAGGACAAAAAAAGACCACAATATGATTCACAGGTAATTTTGCGACCACAAATCAAATGCACCCCCTGGACAGATTGACCAGGATCGCACCACAAGTTAAGCTAGCCATACACGTGTTGGATTCCATGTCCAATCGATTCATCATCCGATCGATTCTGGGCGATTCTGCGCGCCGGGAATTCGCAGGTGGATCATCGGCCATTAAAGAGTATCCATCGCTGCATACCACCTTGTCCGGAGCGGATTCCGGCACACCGATTCCGTGTGCGATTCCACCTCCGATTCCACCCTCACAAATGGCAACTCCCCCTGATCCAGGGCAGAATCGGATGAGAAAGACCAACATGTTGGTTCTACTCCGTCGATCCGATTCTGAGCCCCTGAACGATCGGACCTGATCGATCGGGACAAGGTGGGCGATGCGATTCCGGCACGATCGTTTCGCGTGCACGCAGCCGGAATCGATCGTGCCGGAATCCGGTGTGAATCTGACACGTGTATGGGGGCTTTTTAGTATCGCACTGTGATCTGACTTGTTGGTAAATTCATGGCCGATCTCCATCCCCGACACAAAGGGTGTGCTCTGGTCCTCTGAGCCACCGGCTCAGCGTAATGACGTCATAACGTTGCAATCACACAGAGAATCGAGCGGGGATCGTACCATGTATGGCTTCCTTTACTTCATTAATCGGATATTACAATGTTTTGACTTTGCTGGCAATGTGAAGCAAGCCTGCCAGAAGTTCTATTAATATGTATATGCATTTTCTGACCACAAGTTTGTATAACCACATGAGTCCTACATTGTGGCATATTTTGCAACTATCTATCTTACGGGATACATAAACCTAGTAAAGGCTTCCTGGCGCTGTGTTTAGCTTGCTGGTTAGTATGTTGTACAAGGTATTTAACATGGCAGCATTTTTGCCGAATATTTTTGTACAGCAATGTATTATTTCTTGTGAAATGAAGGGTGTAAGTACACATACAAAAGAATAGACTTACGATTGATTTGTCGAGGCATATATGAAGAGTGCCAGTATGTGAACGTGCTTCGTGTCCCCTCCACAATGCATACCTGACAAATGATGGTGAATTTCTGACATGTCATGCATGTGATCTTTGATATATGAAATGACCTTGTTTTTCTGATGAAAATACTAGCATGTTGTTCTTTAGGAAGCGTTTTTGTAGCATCAGAAGCTTTTCATATGGAAACTCTCCCAAATATAAATATGTCCTAGTTTATTTACTAGAAGAATGGATGTTTCATGCAGATGTTCAGACAGAGCTGTTATTGCAGAAAGGCCTCTGCAGTAACAAGGGTTGCTAAAAGCTGTAACATCTAAGATACTAAGACCTATGGAAAAACTAGCTAAGCTAATAGCACACGATTGACATGGTTCAGGTATATGTAATTTAATATTTGTCATCTATATACAAGCAAGGATCAACTACCGGTACTTCTTCACTGTATGTGATACAAACATTTCAGGACAAGCCAGATCAAGAACTAAATATGCCTTCACAATGGGCCCAAATCTAGACAAAAGATAAAGAAAACCAAACAAACCCTTTGTTCCTAAGTATGTAGCCTCTTCATGTGGCTGTTTTCCAATACAATTGGTAAATGGTTAGCAGATGATGAACGGGTGGTATTAGTAAATCTACCAATTGCACTGAACACTTCTCTTTCTCTTGGCTTTTGACACTTATAATTAGCCTTTGCATGTCTGAGAATTATCTGAGTGAGATGTACCAATAACTTTGGACTGTTGACGCTAAAACACCTGTGCTATCCAGTGGCCAGATTGTATAATTTCATCCATTCTTTGCACTTCACCTCTCCACTTTGTGGAATACAGTGTATTTACTCAGGTTAGAAGCTATTGTAGTAACTTGGCCCAAAATCTATTTTAGAAAACGCATAGTTATTTGTGGACATTCCATTGCCTGGTCATTGTCATTGGGTGTTGGAACAGGCTTCTCACCCATTTGTTAGTGGTCCATAGTATGTCTGTAAGTAGAACTTTATAAATTTAGAAGAGCTATAGATGCATTAAAATATGTGACATTCTTTCTTTACAATGGATTACAATCCACTATCATTTAAGCCATGCTGGGAATGGCATGCAGGCTTATATTGTGTGATGCCAACAGTGGTATTGAAAGTCTGTGATCTTCATCCTGTCTGTGCTCTGGGACGAACATGCCAGATTTCCAGACATATCTAGGATTACCTATTCACTTTTGACTTATCGAAATGCCTTAATATCTTAAAGCTCATCAAAGGGAAATGCTTTGACTGCATCTCTCAAGCATAACACCGCACTTAACTATATCTGAAAAGAAAAGATGAGTTTTGTTTGAATAACTTTTGTTGTATCAAAATACTTTTCTCTACACACACATTAGTTTCTACATCGTTTGAATTTAAGGTGAGCAGAAAAATGAAACATCACCAATTAAATATAAGTGAAATTTCTATCAAGTTAAAACAGTTTATATTTTTCTCTATAATAAAGTAAAATTTAAAATAAACCAAAACTATTTCATCTAAACATATGTGCCCTAAGGCCAAAACTATTATTTTAGATTTGGGAAATTGTAGGGGAAAAAATAAGTGTTCTTTTTTCATATGGTTCCCAACCCCCCCCCCCCCCCACAAAACCTGCACATGTCTGTAAGCAGCAGT
Source organism: Ptychadena robeensis (assembly GCA_036250615.1). NCBI lineage: Eukaryota > Metazoa > Chordata > Amphibia > Anura > Ptychadenidae > Ptychadena > Ptychadena robeensis. The sequence goes on from CM070035.1 coordinate 130,929,919, forward strand.
GATGTCTACAGACAAGCGCAGTAGCATATAACAATTCCCCACACCACTATGCAAGCTCAGGAGCGAGCTATTTCAGGGCATTTTTATGTGTACATTAGTGTACAGCCCGGAGAAGTGTTTTTTGTCACCCCTGTCTAAAATCTGTCTCTTCAGCACCAGAGCATTTGAAGTACATCAGCTGAGTGATAACATTGGTTGACGCTGTTATAAGTTACAAATTGTAGCTTACAAACAAGTCCACTGATGTGGACTACTCCATTCTGCACTGATATCCCTTAAAGTCCACTCTGAATGGACTACATGTCCCAGCTAGAGCTGAATCACTTTGTCTTTGTAAACAATGGTTAAATTCCACATTTATTACATTGGGGACATTTTGTATGTTATATGAATAATTTAGCCATTTACCATTTTAATATTTAATAGTTTTTACATATAATTTTCCTGTTTCCTGAAAATAAGGCATCCTCCAAAAATAAGGCACCCTTACATTTTTTCCTACGCTAAACCATCAAGGCATCCCTGAAGATACGGTACTGTAACTTTGGACAGGGAGGATCATAGGGAAGCAAATCAAAAATTAACACAGGAGGATCAGAGGGGTTACTAAAATGGTAATCCCCCTCTGAGTCTCTTGTGCCATTTTGATCCCCCCACCCTGAACTCCAGTGCCGTATTCTCTTCAAGGAAAAATAAGACATTCCCCAAAAATAAAGACGTAGGGCATTTTTGGGGCAAAATACTATATAGACACTGTCCTTATTTGTTGGGGAATACTGGTATAACATGAGTAAATTAATCCTGTAAATTTACACTTTCTTAAATTTAACCTACATCATTTTAGATAGTTGACATTTCTTTGCTTGTCCCTCAGTAAAGAATTGCTTAATGTTAAGGCAGTACAAGTGAATGAGTGAGTAGCATCTCCTTTGGCTCATACTGCTGCCCACATAAAGTCACTGATACCCCTATTAGCGCACTGATCAATGACCAAACATGAGAAAGCAAAAAATGTAACGTATTTTCAGACTATAAAGACGCAACCGGACCATAAGACGCACACAGTTTTTGGGCAGGAAATCCAGAAAAAGATTTATTAAGTTTTCACTCACTCAATTGGGTTAATGCAATGAATTTAATTAAGGCAATATCAATCAGCCAGCGGGGTCACTGCAGCAGTACACTCTCAGCACGTCATACTTTACACTGATCACACTGAACACTCGGGAGGAGGGAGGAGGAGGGGGCAGAATCTGCAGCCTTCTCTCTCCTCTAAACAGCTGGGAGACAGCTGTGATTGTGTCCGTGGAACTGCCGAGTTCCCACACACTGAGAGAGGGAAAGATGGCATTCTCTCCCCTCTTGCTGCCGCAAAGTTGTTGCTGACAGGCAATTTTACAGTACAGCTGGAACGACACCAGCCGGCATCTCTCAACTGACAGTTCTCCAGCTCCCAGGCTAATCTCGTGTGCGGGGAGTTGGGGGCACCAGATGCACCACAGGCCGAGTGCCACGGGGTCACATCGGACCATAAGACGCAGGCATTTTGCCCAATTTTGTGGGTGAAAGTGCGTCTTAGGGCCAAAATACGGAATTGCTGTGTCATCACCAGGATCTGTTTGATGTTGTTGCTTTGTTTGCACGTTTGCATGCATTACGAAGAAAACAAAAAAAAAAAA
>CM070035.1:130943643-130961786 GCA_036250615.1 Ptychadena robeensis
ATATATATATAATGGGCTAGTTTGAAACCCACATCACCAGAAAGATCTCAATAGTGTATATGCTGTATATGGAAATTCCATATAACTAAAATGAAAAGCCACATTCTAAGGGCGGTGACTTTCTATGCAAAAAGAGACTTACTATATATGTTTCCTTTACTAATGTGTAGTAGCTGTTCCAATTGATGACATATTTGTATAAAATAAGTAATAGTAAAGCACATAAACCACTTTAAATTTCAATATGAAAAAGGTGATTTTTGCTTTCCATTGATGAAATGATTGACTCAAACACAGTTTAACCTCTCTGGTGGTAATCCAGATTGTGGCTCAGGGTAGTTTTTAATTAGCAAATGCAGTAACCCTGAGCATCGCTAACCTGTTCCATTGATGTCCATCTGAGTCATCGCCACGTGTGGGTGGGAAATGTAAAAATGTTTTTGTAATGAGTTTCCTTTTTTTATCACTTTAGACAAGAAAAAACAGAAACCATTGTCCCACCAGGGAGGTTGCTTCATTGCTTCCTTAAAAGCTTTATCTTTACTTAGCTTAGTTATCATTCCTCTTGCAGGAATATCTATGTTTATACACAGCACTTACCTTCACAGTTTTTACCATCACCTAGCAATTTGTATCCAGATGGACAAGCACAGCGATAGGAGCCTGGCGTGTTGATACAGGCATATACACAAAGACGAGGTGCTCCATCTGTCTTGTACACCTCACATTCATTTACATCTGCAGGGAAAACACAGTCCAATAATCATACAGCAATGTAACCAACACAGACAAACTGTTAGCATATATAAATGTAAAGATCTGTTATATAAAAAAAAAACATTAATATAAAAACTTAAAAAACATAAACAAAAATGATATTATCAACTGTTTATCAGTTTACCATCATTGTTGACTAAATTAATTTGTCCTTTAAAAAAATCACCCACCCTGATGAATCTGCTTGAAATGATTCTTTTTCTTTTTTTTTAAGCATGATCCAGTGATTTGAGTATATATATTTATAAACTGCTTAAAAACAAATAAAGGGGCACTTTGAAAATTATAAGCCTATAGAGTGCTTTTTCACTAAGTCACTAAGAGAAGAAATGCGGCAGACCAATTTGCTAAATTGTTATTGCAGCAACTAAAAACGTCACTCTGCAGCTTGTATGGTCACCACATTCTTGTATGCGTATCTGAAGTTTCTGAAAAATGTAGGTTGTGCTGGGGTATCTTCACCCAGATACTGGCCAGGGCATCATTGAGTTCCTGGATAGTATGAGGTGCAAATGTGTGACAATAGATGGACCTACACATAATGTTCTAGGAAGGGGCGATCCTAGGGAGATGGTGCACTGGGCAAGCACTTGATAGGCCCGGCATGATGCCACAATGTGCAACCACCCATGTTGCCCAGGCCTAAAACCGTCACTGGTTCTTGGTCAGATGAACATGGAGGCCAATCAAGGGTATCAATTCCTTTAACCCCCAGGAACTACCTGGAGGCGAACATTATCAAAATTAGAGGAACCCAGGACCCAGACCCAAAGGGTCTAAGAATTGCCATAGCCTATTCTGTGAGAAGGCCTTTGCCTATTCTCTACTGGTCTGTAATGCCTCCCCAAGATTAACCCACCACAAAACCATCATGCTGAATAATGTTGCAGGCAGCATAACCTTCACTGTGGATCTTCCAGACCCTTAACATCTGTCACAGCAGCTGAGAGCAAACCTACACCCATCTGTGATAAGCACAGGGCACAAATGCCTGATGTGAAAATTCAGGTGTTCTCTTACAAATATTAGTGAAGCACCACAGTGCTCGGCAGTGAGCACATGGCACACTAGAGTACATCAGGCCTTCAGGCCACCCTAATGAAGTCCATTTTTAATGGTTTGTTAAGAGCCAGTAGTGCTTTTCCTGTTCCTCCTTGCAGAAAGGAGCAGATACCAGTCCTGCTGATGGGTTAAGGAACTTTGACAGACCTGTCCAGCTCCCTCAGAGTAACTGCCTGTCTTCTGGAATCTCCTCCATGTTCTTTTTATGATGGTTGCTTGAAAATGTGCTGAGAGACACAGCAAACCTTCTGGCGATGGCATCCTGGTGGATTTGGGCTCCCTGTACAACATCTGTTTGATCCAGGTATTGCCTCACACTACCTAAGTATTGACACTGACCCTTGCAAATGCAAAAGTACTGATAAGCAGCCAAAACAAGATGAGGATATAATAAATATCTTTGTCCCTTACTTACAAAGCCATATTGATCTCCCCTTTTTGTTGACCCTTTAGTGCACCTGTTATAAATTTAATTTACACCAAAATATCTGACATTGACTAACAACCCCCTCTGATGTCCAAGAAGTTTGATTCATATCTTTGTCAGTTTTGACCAGATTTGGCATATTTCTTTTACAGACTGTCAATGATCATTTGTGAACAATACTTTATGTACTATATATACAATTCACTAAGATGGAAATCACTTGCCTTGACATATGCTGTTTTCAGGCGTGCCTTTCATCTGGAAGCCAGGGTCACAGCTGCAGTGTTGAGTACGGTCCACTCTGGTACATACTGCTTTACGGCTTAAAGCAGCATCATTGACTGGCATTTCAGGAGGTGCTTAAAAAGGGAGAAAGGTTATAGTAATTTAAATGTAAACAGCTATAGATATTAGAAAAATATGAAATATTATGTTTGTACTAACTGCAAATATAATTTATTTGTGTAATTTGAGAGACACAGCTAGATTTATTAGACTATAAATAGTCTAAAATTTTGAAAAAGAAAAACTAAAACTAAAATAAAGGTATAGAAAAACAAAAACAACATCCAGAATTGAAAAGAAATAGTTTTCCTAGGCACTTGCTATTCTCTGAGACCAAGATAAAGTGCAGGTAAAGATATCTCTGTTAAGATGGTAGAAGGATCCTGCCTAAAGCAAGAAATGCATGACCATTTTATCTTTAACTAATTATGGATCGGAGCTAGACCTTTTCATATATAATTTATACACTGTAGAAATACATAACATCAATTGGGTAACCATATTCATATCCCATTTGTAAATTTCAAGTACATTGTAGCTCATATTGGTATAAACCCACTTACAATTTGATCACTTTTTGTACATGATGCACACTGACATGTTTATCTGGTTTACCATCTTTATCAAGTAGATCAAGGCATGTGTTCCCCTTTCACACTGAAGCCAATGCAGTGTGATTTCTAGTTGATAATGGGCACGCTAGCGGTAATGCTATGGTGGCGGTAATGCTGACTAAATCCCCACAGCAAAACTACATGCAACGGGGTGTTTTACCGGAAACGCAAGTTTAGGGCATGTGACCTATGGAAACCTGTGTACGTTGCGTTAACACTAGACATGTTGCATTGCGTTACTAGTGTAAAAAGGACCCTAAGTGTAATATAATCTGATTGCACATTAGCAGAGGGGCTTATACAACAGCATGATGTAGATATAATAACGAGATATTTTCTTTAAAATGGGGGCAGCAAGTTTTAGGCTACCCCTGTCTTTGGGGTATAAAACCTCCCAGAGTGTCAGAAACCTCCGGAACTAACCCCCAAATTTTCCATATGTGGTCAATTTAGATAAATAGTGTATTGAATATTCCAACTGAGCTCTCCAAACCACCTGTTGATCTGGTGCCCGATCTCCTGGTGTGTCAACAAGCTTTTTGATGGCTGTAAAATTTTTTATTAATTAAAAAAAAGTCTATATGTTTACTTTAGAAGACTAAGGGTAAATTTACACTTTCAAGTCGTTTGTCTTTTAGGCGACCAGAAAACGACCCTGTTTAAAGTTTAAATTGGAAGTCAATGAGGTCTTTTAAAGAACAGAAAATGTACTGTCTTTCATCAAGCAATAAATTCTTTGTTCATTTTTTGAACGCCTTCTGTTGCATTCAGAGGGTTATTTGGTTGTTTAACAACCCCATTGAATTAAATGGTGAAGCTCTGAAATTGACTGCAGCACTTTTAAAGCATTTTTCACTTGTTTTTTAGTCTTTAAAAAAAACGATCTGGGAGTGGCTATCCCACCTTTCCAGGCATCCTGCAGGGTAAGGTAAACTTTGTAGTCCCTCATGTGGCTGCTTGAACGCCCCCACTGGTCGTTTGTCAGGCTTTAAAGCTAGTGTACATTGTGTAAAAACGACTTTGCTTTATTTTATTATTTATTATTTTATAAGTCATGAACACTTTCTGCCACTGGAGGGCGTCTGGGAAGCTTTAAACGTGTAGTTCAAATAACAACAGTGTACATTTAAGTCAGGACAAGATACTGTTGCTATGGAAAATCATTGCGTCGCATCGCATCAGGTGAGCTTTCCAGGGGTTTATCGGGCTCACTTGATCCCCAGTCACCTAGAGTTTGGGACAAACCCAACCACCGTTCGAACTGAGATTCAAATGCTAGGGAGGTAAAAATCCATATTGGTGTACATTTTTCCTTATTATTATTACTCTTGTTTACCATTGCTATATGGTCTATTTATATACACAAACAATAAATGTTACCTTTTGGCTGAGGCTCCACTACAGAGTCAAAAGACTCTCAATGGACTAAAAAAAATTAAGTTTTTGCCACGGGTAAAAAAAAAAAAAAGCTTAATTGCAAAAAAATTTCCTGTGGCCACACCATGACCAATCTGCGGCAATGGAGACAGACTCGTTGGACGCAGTTAAAACCGCACCGCATCTGCTCCCAAACTGCACAAGTAGAGCCTAAGCCTTTTTGGCATTTGTATACCACGTTTCCCGGATAATAAAACATCCTCATCAAATAAGACACCCCACTTTTTGAAAAAAAGTTGGAAATAAGACACCCACTGCAAATAAGACACCCCCGCAAAGCAGACACTCACCGCAAAAAAAACAACCACGATCCATGCCTGAATTTCCATTCACTGCAAATAAAACACCTGTGATGCGCGCCTAAATCTTCCATTCGGGAACTGTGTGCCTCAGTTGGGGCTGGCTGCAGTGCAGAGCGAAGCAGGAAGTGACTGCAGAGGCTCGCGCCAGAAAGGAGAAGCTGCTGCCTGCTGCTGCAGAAACTAGAGTCTATTACCTGGCCGGTAGAACCCACAAAAAAGTGAGTCTGTGCTATCCATTGTCCCCTTCCCCTTCAGATTAAGCCATCCCCCCGATAATAAGACCTGTCACATATTTGTGGCTTCTAAAAAATATAAGACATTGTCTTATCATTGGGGAAACACAGTATTATAAGGGTTTGCCTTACCTGTTGGGATTTTAAGCTGGCAGTTGGAACCTTTCCATTCTGGAGGGCAATTACATTTGTACTGGTTGCTCCCTTCCACACATGTCCCACCATTCAGACAAGGATGGCTATTGCATTGTCCAATGTCTAAAAATAGAGATAAATATATTATGGCATGTACAACAAATTTGAATGTGCACTTTTCCAATTTGTGGGAGAGCTACAATGATATCTTTAGCTGAGACCTACATATAAAGCTAATGTAGATTTTCTTTGCTTGACAAAAAGAATAGTGTTTCCATATATTTGCAGCAGTTGTATGCCATTCAATGACTCGATTTAATGACTGGTCAATGTATGATGTTTCAAGGAACTTAACTTTCCACATTTATCAGAGGTTTAGTAGCAGGCAAAGAAGAGATAGCAACTGTGCAATGACTGAGCCAACAAATATCTGTTAGTTCTTCCAAAATGAGGATTTCAATGCATAAAATCTAGGTAAAGTTCTATGCAGTATAGGAATAATATATGTTTTTTGTGAAAAATGTGCTTACATTTTAAATACCATTTGAAAGGCTATTATAAAATGGTAAAATTAACATACATAGAATGTGTATGTGTGATTGTATAAGTGGTTAAAAAATCAATGACATAATATTTATTTACTTTTTAAATAGATCAGGAAGGACCTACAATGACTTTCATTACCCTTTTAAACAGTTGTCACCTCAAATGTCACCATTTGTTGATTTATCTCACCTCTGGTTTTTTTTACTAGTTTTTTTTTTGTTCCTCATAAAAGAGAATGAAATCACAAAAATAGTATAGTGACGACCTGACATTTATAAACATTATGTGGCTTACTGGATGAAATAAAAGACTTTGCCTAGTAAAACTTGAATGGAACAGTTGACTTGTTGGATTGTAATCAGACCAAGTGCTTATAATTTATTAATTTACTGGAAATACTATAAAACTTAAAAAGTACACAATATGCAATAAAACAGCTTCTGCTAACTTTTACGATCAATCTGTTAATACAATACTAAGAAAAACACAAAAGCTAACATGCATCATAAGAAATATACTTTTTTTTCTTCTTAGAAATAGAGTAGACAAACAAAAAACAATACTTATCAAGGCCTATATGGAAACATTATTCAGTTTATCTTGGCTAATAGATCTCTTCAAAACATGATCCTACTAAGCTATCTACAAAATTTTCCAATTCTATAAACTAATCTATTGGCCGATGCATACTCTCAAACACACCAACTGTTATGCTAGCCACACACGGTTCGATTTTGGTTCAATCGATGCTCGATTAGATGAATTTTTTCATCGATTGAACGAAAATCGAGAAATGCCCACATGGTACAATCGACGATAATTGTTCGATGAAGGCAGAAAATCGAATTGAATTTTGATCGGACATGTTGGAAAATCATCGTCGATTGTGCCAAAATCGTTTTATAATCGTCGATGTTTGTGGTGTTTCTCCTGGATCAATTAGATTCGATATAATAACATAGACCACTTCAATCTGGAATTCAAACGTTTTAATACCAAAATCGACGATTTTAGTAATATTTTGGAATCTAAATCTCACCACAATCGCAAACTCAATGTGGGGTGTATGTTGATGTGATTAAGATCCATTTTCGATTAGACGATTGAATTCCTCGATCTAATCGAGCATCGATTGAACCAAAATTGAACCATGTGTGGCTAGCTTTATTATGGTCTTTATGTCAACATGGTAAGAATTCCAAAAACAATTTTTAATCTTTGAAAGTAAATATAAACTAATAAAATCTGGTCTATAACGTTGTCTAGCTGTTCTAGTGTCTACTGTCTAGATTCATACATGCAAATCTGTGAGTGAGATCTAGAGCACAGTTACTTCTATCCTCTAGTATGGGAGGCTTGGGTGAAGATTTGATGGTGGCACTGCTGTACTGTTTATGGTTCTCTTTGCTGAAGAGTCTGACATGAGGAATCAGTCCTGTTTCTACCAAGATGGCTGGCTTCACATAGATAATGCAGCCTGGTGTTATCCCATTAGTCAAAAAGGTACATCTTTAAACAATTAAACATACATTACATGTGATATTAAAAGCTTTAGTTTAATGCTGCACAAAAATAAATATGGTGAATGATCAATATTAAGAGTTTCCAGTTATCTGCAATATTGGAAAACATCTTGAATTTTCAGCAACATTCTGCCATTTTAATAAAATTAATTGAACATGGGTCAGGAGGGTAAACTACATTTGTGTGATTGTAGAACCCAGTGGTTCCCATTTAAATGTGCCCCTGAGCCAAAGCAGCCCCTATTAGCTTCGTCGTTTTTTCTTAATTAAATTACAAAATATGCTACACTTAAAAGTAAATCATTTTAAAGCAAAAAACTTTTAAGCAACTCATTAAGCACAAGTTGGAGTTAAGCCTTTGGAATGTAACAATATTTTTTACAGCAAATTACTCATCCTTGAGTCTAAGTAGAATGTTTTTTATTTCCTTTAAACATTATGTAGTGGCTTATTCCTAAAGTTAGCAAAAATGTTGCATCAAAGACCTAAATATACAACATTTTATTTAAAGAAAATTAAAACAATTAAGCCCCTAATTGGACTGCTCTAGCTTAGTAAGTTTTAGGGGTTGCTATTGTTGGTTAAACCTAATTTGATGCATAAATAAATAGTAGATTTAATCAGTTTTAGTAGAATTGCTTTTCTGGCTAACAAAATTGTTTTGGATCCAGCCCACTGAATTTTTTTCTCAGAGGAAAGCAGAGTATTTAACATATTAGAAATGTTCATTCTTTCTTTCTTGATTATACTAAATTGTAAAAAAGACAGATGTCCTTATTAATATTTAACCGCCCTAGCGTTCGGGACGGCACCATCTCGTCCAGTGCTGCTACTCCCACTATCGCACTGGACGAGATGGTGCCGTCCAGTGAACTTACAGTTTTGCACTGTCCCGGTGTCCCCAATGCGACATTGCTGCTTGATCCTCTAGCTCTCCCCCCCCCCCTCCACATCGGGGAAGTGGCGGGAAATTTGAAAGTAAATTGCACGAAAGCAGTTTTCTTTGTAAAAAACTGATTTCAATGTGCTTCTATGTAAGAAATATCGCCAAAATAAAAAGTCTCTGGTGCCCCAGATATGCCCATTTGCAGTAACCCTCTCTTCCCTGGTGCGATTGTACCACATCCATCACACCAGGTTAGAGAGGGTTAACTGCAAATGGGCACATCTGGGGCACCAGAGACTTTATTTGGGCGATGTTTAGTACATAGCAGCATAGCTTTGTGCCCGGATTTTTGTGTTTTCTCATTAATTAATTTTATTTTACATAATTGTGTGTTTCAAACATTATTATATTCAGAATGTCTACTAGACCCTTGTACGGACATATTTTGGGAAGTTACAGGCCTACAACATAAAGAAGAAATTACCATTGAAGTCTATGGTGCACTTTTAGTACAGAAATCTGGACCTAAGCAGTGCGCTAGGGAGGTTAAATGGCATAATGATGCCACTTTTTCAAAAATTATGCAATCTCAAAATATCTTGAATAATATCTAGAATTCTAAGCATACTATTTAGTTTCTCTACTGTTTTTGAGTAATTCTACAACTAATACAGACACTTCTCTACCTTTTCCAACAATTTGCCACTGTGAAATTTCTCATAAGGAATCTTTTCACAATTTGTATTAAAAGCCACATTTTCCATCAAAACAGAGTCAGTGCCCAAAATATGTATGTTTAAATAATACACTACAGTTCCCTATCAAACTAGTCTTGCTTGAATTGTAAAAAAAATGATGTGCCATATTAGGGCAACACTATTTGAAATTGTCTTCCAGCTTTCAGCCTAGATGTTCCATGCTATTTGTGATGGTGTTGGCAACTTTCTATGATGAACTTTCCCCAGTAAGCTTCCGGAGCTATCTTCCAACAAGACAGCCTGATATTAACTTGGCTGGACCAACTCTCTTGAGTAAGAAGATCTTTCCATTTCAAAAGAGTTCAATCATTCTTTGATTGCCTTTCCAGTGAGCTGCCTGGCTTGAGAGAAACAATGGCTGCCACAATTACTTTGTCTTCTGTTATCAATATGATGACTTGCTAAGTCATGGAAATTGATGGAAAAGTAGACACAATGCCAACACTCTATTGTCATATCATCTGCTACTTCTGGAGAATTGGATAGAGCAACATTAGGTAGCAGTAACCTAAACAAAGGTAGCGCCACTTCTTTTTTATTTTTTGCTTGGTTTCCTTTATGAACAGTGTACAACAATCTACGCACTTTTCATTTGTACAGGTTTAAGGATGTTTTTAAGTTGTCTTCTCTTCTAGAAGACCTGATCCCTGCTTTAAGTTTACGTATATCCAATTATGACCTTACCGTACCTGTCACCAAAACAATTCAACCCCCTGGACCGGCCACTGCTATTCTTGATCATTTGGCAGGTGAAACGAAAGCAACTTCATAATAAAACTTTTATTTTATTATTATAAAAAAAAACTTTTATAATAAAAATAGTTTTTTTGTCATTATCATCAGGTGAGTAAGCAGGTACATTTTCTGTATCACATGCTGTAATTTTACCCTACATTATATTGAGATAACTAAGACTATGTAGAATATCAGAATAAATACTTATTATTATACTTATTATCAGAATACTTGAATAAAGCCTTCTTGAAGATATCAAATATTAATTCGCTGGGCACAAAGTGCTGATAGGGGCTTTATTATTTGCACTTAGTCACTCTCGGTTATTATGTTTTTGGCAGACATTTGGGAATACTGGGCATCTATATAATGTATAAAATGCATAGACTATAATAGACTTCAAGTTTATCCTATAAAGGTGCATAAATAAAGTTGTTATGATATCAAATGTAAATATGAAAGTATACCAGATCCTGAATGACATTTTGTTAAACAATTTCGCCCACCCCAAGGCTTAAACCCCTTCTACAGTGCTGATGTGTTAGAGGTAATAAGCCAGGTTATGCTGTTTAGTCCTGGTGGTCACCTTTAGTACCTCAGCTAGAGTATGTTGTTTTATTCTATTTAATAAGTTTATTAACTGTATTTGTGGATTATATTTTTTTTATATTAAATAATTTATTTCATTATTAAAAGCATTTATTTAGTTATTTCAATTAAATTTAAAATTACAATTGAAATCGTACAGCAGAATTTTGGCCTTTCAGAATTTCAGCAGAAAAGTTTAAATTTCTATTTAAAAATTTGATTTGAAAAAATCTTAAACATCTCTAATCCTGAAGACAAAAAAGGATTGGCACTAGAAACATATACAGGTTGGGATGTGACATTTCTGGGTTGCTGCTTCATTGTTTAGTCAAAAGCGAAAAGTTCTTGACTAGGAATCATACCTAAAGTATTATCATTTGAAATGACCTTTTAAAGGTTCAATACTTTGTCATAGTCATTGCTCCTGTCATTGTCCATATCAGTCTTCACAAGCTATACTGATTAAAATATCTTTCATATTGGAACACTACCAGGCATGTTTATTCCTCTAGCCCAGGCATGGGCAAACTAAGGCTCAGGGGCCGTATGCGGTAGTATTTAAATCCGGCCCTTTGTCATCTTGGTGTCAAGATAACCCTGCAATAGGTGGAAATAGTCTTCTGCTAAAAGCTGTAATTTGATTTACTATCCAAAACCTATTTCTTTATAAATATATTATTTTTTTTATATATTTTTCTTTTTTAACCTTCCTGGTTGTAGTGTAGCTGAAGACACAAACCTTTCCTAATATGCACTTTAAAGCAAACAGGACAAAAAATTATCTCAGATAGCATGGCCTAAGCTAGAGACAAGGAAGTATGAAAACGTTTTATTTTTTGTTTAGTAACAGTAACTAAAGCAGGAATGCCTGGATGACAGGACAAGCTAAGAAATATTAAAAATTCATTGTCAATTCACAATTTTCATTTATTACTTTTTTTTTTTTTACTTTTTTGCAGCAATAAAATCTCTGTACTGTAAATCGACTGAAACTTATTTTTTCTGTCAAAAGTATCACTTTAACATGTACATCCTTTATACCCCAACATCATTTTTGTTCTCCAGACATCATCACTCTTTGCCAAAGATTACAACAGATAACTTTTAATAAATGAGCCGTAACATGAAAAAATACAGGTGGTAAAAGACTGGAGATTTGGATTTCCTTAATCTTTTAAGGAATTGCATGCCTGAGATTTTTAATAAAGAATTCCACCATAAATTCCTATCTGTATTAAAAAAGGAAGGACAGAACACCTTTTGTCTTGATGTTTAAAGTTACTGCAATCTTCCTTTGCTCTACATATTGGGGGAAGAAAGGGGGAAATGAAAAGGGGCAAAGTCAGGCAACTTTTCAAGCTTTCACAGAGGCCTTCTGGATACATTTAATTAGCCCTTGTAGGAATGATCACTAGATAGTTTACAATTACATTTGCATGTGTGTAGTCAACTTTATAACTAGAATGCATGTTTATAGTAATAAATCCACTGATTTGAACAAATGTGGAAAACCAGCTCTATTCAGGAAAGAAAACAACTGCTCTGATAGTATGTCTACTGTATATCTATAATGCTCGGATACTAGGTCTAACCAAGCTTTATTATATCACAATATTGCAAACACAAAATCATGGTTCATTTCCACTTATGTATTACACTGTTATACAGGCATAGTCATAGAGGCATAGCACTCTGACCATGCAGCACTAGAGTCCTAGGTTCAAATCCTGGCCTGGGCACTATCTGCAAGGAGTTTGTATGTTCTCCCTGTATCTGCATGGATTTCCTTTGGGTGCTCCGGTTTCCTCCCACACTCCAAAGACATGCAGTAGGTTAATTGGCTTCCCCAATTAAAGATTCTCCTATGTTAGTTACATGTGACCTATGACTGCGCTAGTTACATGACTATGGTAGGAACATTAGATTGTGAGCTCCTCTGAGAGACAGTTAGTGATATCACTATATGTGCTCTGTATAGCGCTGCGTAATATGTCGGCATTATATAAATACTTGTATTTATATACCGTATTTTTATAAGACGCACCAGTTTTTACAGCAGAAAAAAAACATTTAATATTTTTCACATCAATTGGGTAATGCAATGGATTAAATTCAGCCAGTAGATGTCAAAAGCAGCAGTACTAGCACAGCACAACGTCATCTTCCTGGGCTGGTGGGGGCAACAGCTGCAGAGAATCTCCCATCCAGCTGTGCCTGTGCAGTTTCCACAGAAAAGGAGAGAGGGATAGATGGCAGTTCATACATCTCTCTCTTAATTGCTTATACTTGCAATATTGCTAGTTGGCATAAGCAATACTGTTAAGATGGGAGATCTAGACACCGGGCGTGGGTGGATCTCTCATCTGTCAGCTCCCCGGCTAATCTGCTTGCCAGGAGGGCTGGCCAGAAGCCAATGCGCGACCACGCTGATTATGGGGGTTAAGGGTGAGTCTTATAGTCCGAAAAATAATAATAATAATAAAAAAGAGGCATAATAAGGGTGAAAAGAATAAATGCATTTTAAAACTTCTTTAGAATTCTACAATGTGAAGCAGAATAGGGAGGAACTGTTCATGATAGCCGGCACCATTAAGTTAAGACTATGGCTGGCACTTGGAGCACAGGACTTATTTTCTTGAACTTAGTAGAGTAGTTGTTTATTGTAAAGGTTCAATTTTGTTCTATTCTTATACAATTATTTAAAGTGGTAATAAATAAAGCTCAATATAAACCTTTGCAATAAGGAGTATCATCAGACCAGCTTCCGTTCTGCTGACACAGCCTGCTGCTTGGTCCAATAAGTTGGTATCCAGAGTCACATGTGTAATGGACTTCATGATCTACATGATATTTAGAGCCAAACTTTTTTCCATTTTCAGGATCTTCAAGTGCCGGGCAAGTCACTGAAGAAGAATAAGAAGAAAAAAAAGAGACTTGTATGTCAAGCATATGACTTCTTTAACATACGCAACACATTTAAGATTTGTATCTCAATTATTTTAACATATTGATATGAATAAGCAATAGACAGAAATCTGTACACAAAGTTGTAGATTAAGATTTACTCATTGGTAATTGGTTCCAAGGAGGCGGTGTTAGAGCACTTAGGTGTGACTTGATCTGTCCTCTAATAAGTAACACACAATCACACTACTTTTTTCAATATGAAATTACATATTAAGAGCCCTTGATAGAGTCATTTGAGGACAAGACTGTTCTAAATATAAAAAAATCTTTATGACTAATATTTCCTCTGTTTACTTGAGGCACTAGAAATGTCATCCAACTTGTAAACTGAAATATATATATTTAAGTCCCTTTTTTGATCATTAATTAAGTACTCCTGAGAAAATAAATCATTATAATTTTATTGCTGTTATATTGAGCTCAAGAAGCTAAGAATGTTCAATATAGTTAGCCAGAGTGTAAGCAAAACCATGGAACCTCCACCATAATCAGTTGCTAATATGATCACGAAACTCATTGATAAAGTAAATGTAAAGGCGCTGCCCTTAATCTTGTTGATAAAAGTAGAGGAGTTAAATAAGTTGGCAGATGCCTTAAAAAGTAAACTGTTTCAAATTTCTGAGGAAGGGAAATCTCCCCCCCCCCCCCCCCTCCCATTTTCACTTGCTCCTTTATGAACAATTGGTTACAATTGATATGCGAAAATTGTACATTTTGTTAATGAATTTTCTGTATCTTGTACTTTGCCTATTTTAAAAAAAAATTTGTGAAAAATTTTACTAAATAAAGAATTAAAAAAACATGATTATGTGAGCTTTACTTGTAAATACTAACCTGGTGGTTCATCTGGGCTTGCCTTAATGACTGTATTTTGCAAGTTATTCAGTCGACTCTTCATGATTCGGATTCCTTCAGCGAACCTTGTCTCTTGTCCCTTCAAAAATTGTTGCATCTGTCGAATTGCAGCTAAGAGCTGCTGTTTGTTGAGGCAGTTCTGTGGTCAAAAACAAAATTTCAGAACAGTATTCTGTTCAAAACCAACACTTGTCAAATTATTATGTTACCAGGGCCATGTGAAAAAAAAGGCTTAGACAGCTATAAAATTACATGTTTTCACACTGTCAAAGTCTGATAAATGTTAAATATGCCATATATAAGGGTTAAAGAGAGGGTTATCGCTACCACTTTTGGGACTTTGATTTAGAATTTTACTCACAAGAAGAAATAAAAAAATTTTATTAGTTCCAAAGTTAAGAAAAACAAGATACCAACATGAATACCTATACATATAGATACACCATGTTTGATACAAATTCTCCAACATTTGATCATGGAGCACTGTTTTAAGGTGTTAACGTTCAACATGTTTCACCCCCTTGGGCTTCATAAAGGAAGAGTCATATGTTGGGACCTAGGTCTGGGATACAGGTCTGTCTGCTACTGAAGATATGTAGCTTCACTAGCAGACAGACCTGTAACCCAGGTAGGTCCCATTCTTTGGATATAATTACTACACTATATACTCTGGTAGCCCCTCTGTGCTTACCATCTTGATACCCACTCTACATTGGAGGCTTTTCCTGTTGGAGAGGGGGAATACAGCTCCACCACCATCCACAAATTTAAACATCTTCCTTTGGTTGACAGGTATTTCCTAATCTACACATTATTCATTCTTTATCATTCATTTATACAACTCTATGACATACTTTCTCTCTTTTTTCTGGATGAACTAGAGATCTACCACAACTGTGGTGAAACATGTTAAATGTTAACACCTTCCAACAATGCTCCATGATCATCTACTCACATAGGTTTTAGAATTTGTATCAAACACGGTGTATCTTTATGTATAGGCATTCAACGGATGTTGGTATCTTGTTTTTCTTAACTTTGGAACTAATAAAACATTGTTAATTTTTTAATTCTTGTTGTGAGTAATATCTGGAGAGCCAATCAAAGTACAAGTGTGGACATAAGCCATTAAAATTTTATCCAATTTAATAGAAAACAATCCTTAGCATATATAGTTGTGGATTCCATTCTAAAATGTAAATGAGTTAGCAACTTTACTGCAACACACATAATGCACAGGCTCAGAGTAATGTAAAATGCATGAAAATTGTCTTATTTCATATTTTCTTTATAATGCAGTGAAATGTTCAGTGTGAAATGCAAATGACAGAAACTTTCAGTGAAATTACAACACTTTACAGATACACAAATTATGTCTGTTAATACCAATTAACACATGCTTTGTCCATACAGCAGAAAGCCACATATTCATTTAAATACAGTGGTCCCTTGAGTTACAACAGGCTTGATTTAAGACCAACTTAAGTTACAACCAAAATTTTTAATTTACAACCAGAATTATGGCTAAGGCCAAAAAGTGTTTTCACTTTTTGGCCCAGAGTATCTGACACATGTTGGAGGACTTAATTTCAGACACTGCATTAAAATAGCTAAAAAAATCAGAAGGAAGGAAGAAAAGGTAAATAAATCACAATTGAAAAGAAGAAAGAAATTGTGAAGAAATATGGCATGACCAATCTCACCAATAAGCTCAACATGTTATAATGGACCATCTCATCAATCTACAAAAGTCTACAGACCCTTCCAAGCAGAGCTATAACACCAGAGTTAGATTCCTGATGTTCTTATGGAAGGGGTCTCTCCCAAAATATAACCACCTTCTATTTCATCCTCTCTTCCTGAAAGCCAAATATGTCATCTCGAATGGTGATTATAAATTTTAGTTTCTGGCAGGCTAGGCACATTTTAACCTTTTATTTGTGAGAACACTGGGAAGTTTTTTTGTGTTTCTGGTTAAGGTACCCATTTTATACAACATGTTTTTACTATGAAAAGGCTTGGTAAAGGATTCTTTGGGAGGTTCAGAATGGATTCTGGGTATTTTCATTTTCTCTTATGGGAAAAATAGTGTTGACTTACAACCCACTGTCCACAGTCCATTGTATAACCCTCACACTTACCTTCATTTGAACTGCTTGGGACTCTCTCCCCTCCTCATGTTGCAGTTATAGATACCTGAGCTGTGAATTACTAACTATCAACATTTTAATTTAGAAGAATGAGGGATGAGTCAAACAACATACATACTTAAAAAGGGAATGAGAAAAGGACTAATAGGAGCACCCTAAACAGCAACCTATTTCCTGGCCCTGCAGCACAGATCACACATTTCTGCTTGACTACAAAGTCCATTAGAGGTTCCTAAATCTTGGTATAATAAAAGAAGCTAAAAATTTTATTTCAAGAAGACTATTGACAATTCAGAGGAATATAGCATTGAGAGCTTTATAAATTGTTTTGAAAACCAAGGTCTTTATTTCAAGGAACTTTTATCTCATCCTCTGTGGGAGTGGTATCTTCAGTGAGTTCAATAAATGCCCAAAAATTTGCAATACTGCAAAAACACCTGCAAATTTGGTTAAATAAATGTCCAAACAGGGCTCAATGACTTTCCAAACGACAAGGCTGCTAGAAAACCCCCTGAAAGCTTCCGTTTTAATCTAGCCTAAGTCTATGTTAACAAAAGTCAAGGTATTCAACTGCAAGTACATTTAAAAAGTATGCACAAAGAGGTGCCTCCCTTTTCTTTAAAAAAAAACAGGGAAGCAAAATTTTTTATTTTGCCAAAAAATGTATGCTATCAGACACTGTGGAAACATAGCCTAATGCTATGTTTATATGGCATTTAGGGATTTCGGTGCATCCCATACATATGCATGACTTTCTGCCCTGCCTGTTCACGCGGCTTTCAGCTGGTCCACCGGCTAAGTGGACAGTAGAAGTTGACATATTGCCCTGCGTTAACCTTTGGCCGGCGGACCTGCTGCTCCGTGTGAACAGGCAAGGCAGAAAATCATGCATATGTATAGGATGTGCTGACAACCCCATCAAGGCATGCGATTAACGCGCATCCCTAAACGCCATATTAACATAGCCTTAGGAGGTTTGTAAAGCAGACTACAAAACAGTGTGGCTGCGGTGGAGGGGAACACTGGAGAAACCCCCTTGTGCAGATTATAGGGACTATATTTGAAGGGTTATCTGACACAGAACCCTTGCCAAGGAAGGCTGCTATTTGTGAGTTTTGTTTTATTTTTTTTACTCTTCAGCACTGCATGCTAATTTGTTTATCCTGCCGTACCGATTAAACAGTTTGTTGCACCATGCCATAGCCTGTTTTGCCTCCTGAGAGTCTACAATATGAAGCTGGTCTCCACAATATATGTATATTTTACATATGCAAGACACCTTGGATGTAGTACTGCTTTAATCTGGTTGTTAAATATATTGGTATATATAATATAGGTATATATTACATAATACTAATATGTTTAATTGACTGCAGAATGTTACCATTGTCAGTGAAGGAAGAGGTTTTATCAAGGTTGATTGAATAACTGGTTCCACCTGCCATAGGTTTCTGTTTCAGATGCCATGTTAGATATAGCTCTGGGTGGCCCCTGTCCATCTGGTTGAAATGTCAGATATGAAAGGGGATCACAGAACTTAAGTAATGGAAACAGACTATGATAACACGCTTCTTTAGTAGCAAATAGCTCATCACTTTCATGGCTTATCACTATAATTCCTCTGCCATATGTCTCTCTTTAGCTACCTTCTGTACATTTTTAAACCTGCATTAGATAAAAAGAAAAATGGCCACACACACTGCTATTGTGCTACTTGACCTAATAACAAAGGGGTCACTGGAGTGTTTAATGCTCATAAAGGCCAAATTCAGTTTGCAAGTAGTGATGGCCCGAACTGTTCACCAGCGAACATCGCATGTTCGCGTTCGCCACGTGTTCGCGAACATATGGCGAGTTCGACCT
>CM070035.1:130961886-130999325 GCA_036250615.1 Ptychadena robeensis
TTGTTTTTAAAAATTTGCCTCCCATTGAAGTCAATGGCGGGTTCGCCGGTTCGCGAACATCAAATTCCGGTTTCGAGCCATCACAATTGCAAGTGGAGAATAACCTGAGAGTATAACCAAGCTGCTCACACCTACTAGTAAGTGTACTAAGATATGTCTGCCATTTATAAAGTTGCTACCAGACCTACTGCAAGAACCCATCTTCTTTTAAATTCTTGTACAATTATTGTCTAAAGCTCAAATCAAGCCACATTTTCCCATATTTTATTTTACAGAACTGAACTGAACAGAACTTCTGACCATACTTTTATACTGTCATTTCTATCCCTCCTTTGTGCAGCCCTTGATTTCATAGATGGATGGGGAGTGGTGGAAAACCATTCCAATCGTGTATATTCTGAATAAATATAAAGCTATTCAATACACTTCTCTGTCCCTAATATTAAACCACAATCCAAAGAACTAACATTTTCTAAAGAAAACATAAGCTTTTGAGGTGCCATTCATTGAGTTTATTAATGAATTAATCCAAACTGACCATATTGTCTGGACAATATTAAATGCAAGGTTGAATTAGGAGAAATACATTTAAAATGATCAAGACAATGTTAAGCCCTCCATACACCTTCAGATTCCTCCATACAACTTTCATGAGACCTACCAACAACTATGTAGTATAGTGACCTCCCTGATAGAATACATAGTGATTGGAAGGTGTAGAAAGGTCCTCCTATTACATGGTTTTGGTAGAAGAAAAGTTGGTTGTACAGAAGTTGCATGGTAATTGTATGTGGTGTATGGGGGGCTTTATGTTTGAGATGCCTCAGACAGAAAGGTATAAACCATGATATGTGACATGGATAGCTAAAAAGAGGTTTTACTACCTCTATAAATTTACTTGGTACCTTTAAAGTCAATTTTCTTTAGACTTTGCCAATGGTGAAATAGAGAGCAAGAAGAACTTTACAGATTGTTAACACTTCTTTCTGTTCGGGTATCCCTTATCAATGATTACAAATTAAGTCTTGGCACAGAAGTTAAGGTCTGCTCATTGCAAAAAATAACCCCTTCACTTACCTCACGGCAACATTACATTACATCACATGCAATGATATATTTATTCATTGTTAATGAGAACCTGACACATCTTGCAAACAGATATGCATTGCTAAATGGTGTGCACGTGTGCTTCTAAAATTGGTAAATGTACTTTTTCTGATGCTCTAGGCAGCTTTCACACTGTCCAAATTCAATCCAGTGCTGAAATTCGGACAATTTGGCGCACTGTCAGTATGGTTTCATTTTTGTGTTCTGAATTATTGCCACCCCAAATGTTTTGGGTGAATCACATTGAACCCCCAGTGCACCCAATTTCTATGCAATCTGTACAAAATATATGTTCTGTGTAATTTGCATCACATAGAGCATTGAGACCTGATTCCCCCCTACAGGGCAGGTCTGTTGGTGGGTGTTGTTGCAGTGTCTGAAAGGGGGGCTGGGTTGTGGGTTTGGGCAGGGGGTGTAGGCGGTGTCTGACTGGAAGAGGTGGCAGCAGTGAACTGGGTTTGTATAAGGTATGCTGCAAGAGGCAAAAATACTGCCGGGTGGTACGGCAAGACACAACAACACCCCTCTTCAGCCACCACCCTCTGAATTCTTCGTCTTTACTAGATGATGTCGGGGGCAAAAAAAAATTACGATGCCCTAAAATGTTTTTATAGTGTGTATACTATAAAACTTTGAAACATTCAGCTTGCTAAATAATTTATACTTAAAAGAAAAACGACTTGTCTCT
The DNA here is from genome assembly GCA_036250615.1 of Ptychadena robeensis. NCBI lineage: Eukaryota > Metazoa > Chordata > Amphibia > Anura > Ptychadenidae > Ptychadena > Ptychadena robeensis. The sequence goes on from CM070035.1 coordinate 130,963,682, forward strand.
TTGCACGTGTACATATTTTGATTGATTGGATGCCTCTAAATTGCAAAGCCTGTAATGTGCATCTGAAAGGTTGTATTTATAATCACTTTCAGACAACACAATCATCAGGCCTAACAACGTAATTAGCACATTGATGAAATACCCCGGCCCTAAACTTGTTTACAATGTATGACTTTGTGCACCAGCTAGGTTGAGGTATCAAACCAGCCATTGAACCCTGACGAGAAAACATTCATGGTATGTGGCATACACTAGTCACCCTTTCTTGGTCTTGTCTCATTAGCTTGTTACAGAAAGGCCCGATTATCGGTGAGGTAAGAGCTTACCGCAGATGTGACCTGTAACCTTTCCCTTCATGCTGCTGCCAGTAAACCACACAAACTCTCTAATTTCACAGCAAAATAACAGATTCAGCAACAAGGATAAAAAACATGTTTAGAGCAGTTGATTTGCTATAATTAATAAAGTGTCACCATAGCAACAATTTGAACTCACAAGGTCGACTAAGTGTTTTTGTAAATGTACACAGCAGGGTTTGTATGTTGTTTTGAAAATCATTGTTATGGGAAAGGTTTGGGTGAGTGAAACTATATATACAACATAAGCTGAATTCAGGAAATGCTTGAGGAAAATTATGAGGCCTACAAGTTAAGTTTACAATTTTTTATGTTATATATATATATATATATATATTCATATATTTTATAAAGATTATATTTTAAAAGATTTTTCTTTAAAACTGATATCATTCTAAACCATGCTCCCCCTCCTCACTATAACTAATCGCTGGTTCAAGTGTCCTCTTTAACCTCCCTAGTGATATGCCCGAAGGCCTCGGGCACGGCGCGGGAGCTCATCTGGTCCGGCTGCCGCCTCCAGCGACGTGTCCGCCGGCTTCTTCCTGGTTCCCGAGCGACAACAGGGAGGCGGGATCCGGGCTTAAAGAAAAAAAAAATTCCGTTTTTTTTATATTTTTTTTTTTACTTTTGAACTGGATCAGATACATTTCTTTATCTGATCCAGTTCAAAAGTGGATCCAGCTAGCAGAAACGCATGCATCTGGATCCACCTCTGGCTGGACCCTAGTGTCTCCGGAAATAGCCGATCTCTCGTGTGCCGATGACGGCATGGCCTGGGCGGGAGTTTTAAAAGTTTAAGGTACATAAAAAAAAAATTCTTTGTAGTTTACATTTGTTTTTGTTTTTAATTGGATTGGATAAATCTTTTATCCAATCCAAATCAAAAGAAAACAAAAGCAATGTAAACGTATAAAAAAACAAAATTTTAAGAACTTTTTTTTTTCATGTACCTCTAAAGCCACCATAGCGCTTCAATCTGTGGCTGATTTAGCGAATGATCACCATGCGCATTTGGGTTGATCGCTTGGTGATCGCGAACGCGCCCACCTGGATCAACCGCTCGTGGTCACACACAACTTTGATCAGCCAGAGAACTAATGTTTTTCTCTGACCGATCGCCAGTACTTTGAATGGGGACCAGTGTCCCCATCCAAAGTATCAGTTGTCGAATTGCAAATGGTGTATTTCGATTTGCAGAACGTTTGACCATGGCGTGATGATGTCATCGTGCTGCGGTCAAATGTTCGATAAACGCCTGCAGAGGATAGCGTCTGTGGACGGTTTAACCTCCCTAGCATTATGCCTAAAGCAAGTACAGGCGCAGTTTGATCGTGAATCAAACTGTACCCATGCCGGAATTGGGTGCAACCGCTCGCTCTCTGTGTGTCTGCAGCATTTCTACAGAACTGCAGGCACACAGAGCCTTTCCGATGACACTGATGGGGGCGAAAAGGCAAAACACTGTATCACTTTTGGTACAGAAATCTGGACCTCAGTGAACCGCCAGGGAGGTTAATGTCCTTTTTGTTTCGAAAAGCCGCAATGATACTTCCTGGTTTTGGGTCCTTCTCATTTTCTGTTTGCTACTGTCTGTCTAACATTGGGGTCCAATCTATATGGAACAGTAGAGTACTAGCCACTAAGGACCCAGGAGATAAGGTGGAAATGGTGCTAACAAGGTACCTGGGAATATAATGGGAATATAAGTGAATATTTATCGTACTTCAAAAAAAATATTGGAATGGCTAATAAGGTCTGGTAGATAGTCAATAAAGTACAGCTCAGTTCAAAAACTTATTTTTGAACCCTACATGGATTCAAGAGAGAACCTCAGAATATGACTGCTTCGTATTTCCTGCAGAGATTATTGGTCTTCCTTTTGGCATGGAAACCAGTAGGGAGACTAAAAATTTGCTATCAATCTGGAAATATTTCTGGGATAGACCAGTGATTCTTAAATTGGGGTCCTCTAGAGGACCCTAAATTAGTTAAGGGGGGAACATGTTGGGGTCACTTAGTTTCAATTTCAAACACTGACTGACAAGTTCCATGGAGAAATGCAATTTAGTTCTTCTGAGATGCACACCAATCCTATTTAATAACATTTTTTATGACTAAGATTTTCCATTTTATAAATGAATAATTATTTGGTAACAGTATTTTGGTAACAGTAGCCTGTTTGTTAATTGCAGTTCATTTGAAAGGTCGGAAAGCAATTAAAATAAACTGCAAATATGCCACCACACAACAAATCTTACAACTTTTGAGAACCACTAGGATAGACCATACATTTTTTAAATTTTAGAAAAAGCAATCAAAATTAGATGCATAATTGAACAGAGATTAACCAGTAAGAAATCAATTAACCTTCCTAGCGATACGTCCCTATGTGCAATCAAAGCAGAGTACAGAGAACTCTGCTTTGAAATTTCACCCCCACCTCTCCAACTTGAATGATGCCAAAGAGGCAGTGCCGTAAGCGATTGACAAGTCTGCCGATATTCAGAATCGACGCAGGTTTGCAGAGAATAGATATGTTTTTCTGTAAACAAACTTACCTGAAGCTACACTCGGATTACTGCCAAGGAGATTAAGTGAAATTAATGTTATTATGTTTGTGATTTTAATCACTAAGGCACACACTACACTATGTTTCGCTGAAATGCAGCAAAATCGTATTGTCTGTTCTGTCTTTGGTACGCACATCTATTGTACTGTTTCTTCTAAATATTAATACAGAAGAGAAGGTGGTAGAGTTCCAAAGCAATTGGACTTGTTTTCCAGAACTCTAGTAACCAATGTTGGAAGGGTCATGCTGCAGAAAGTGTATTGGGGCTGTCCTCTTATTAAACTCTTTTTGTAAGATATTCAACACTATGTACAATAACAGACAATTTGCTTAGTTTTGCTCTGGCTTGCTTCCTGCTGCATCACAACTCTCACCTCCACAACAATACCAGGTAACCCTGAAATTTCATATGCTAATGCAGCTAAGTTATTGATACTATGCCACTAGAAATCCTGGATTGGATGAATAAACATTAATATGGCTATTAATGGTCGATTCATGATGATACCATGCTCAGGGACTTTGCAATCAGCTCACAAAGTCGAAAGTCGAAGTCGAAAAATTCGGCCATCGCTATTGCAAAGTGATGAAACATTAATGGAAGTACTTCCACTCAATTAATTATTGATACACAAATCATAACATTACTTTGAAGTTTCTATTTATATTTGTCATTTGCCTCTAAAACTCTAGGTCTAACATGATTGCATATACACAGTAACAATGCAATGCACCTCATCAGATCACTGTTCTGACCATAGCTGTGACTGGGACTTACTGCACCATTATTTGCACATCCATGTACACTTCAGATGATTACAAATAATCACCAAACAAAAGCACCAGGATGGTTCAGCTATTTAACTGACCTAATCTTTGGCCATACTCTGTATTTGATTGATTATGTGTTATGATCTCTATAGACCTTTAGATTTATGTCAGATTTCCTTTAGATCTCCTTTTGTTTTACCAAGACCTTGTATTATGAAGGACTTTCTAAACCATCAAGTCTACCTGTGTTCAATCGCAGAGGACCCGGCACTACATAGTTGTGGGTAGATCTTAATAATATTTGACAGAGAGATCTAAAGGTATATGGCCAGCTTTAGCAGCTGTTCATTTTGAACAACATTTATTTAGCGTTAGCACTGATATTCTTTTGGAATTATCTCTATACATTTTACTCAGTGTAATGAAGTAGACAAAAATATGTTCTGTCTATTTAGCTGTTGACAAGTAGGGCAAAATCCTTGGACAAAGTTAATTACAATGGCCTATACAATGCTTGTTATAAACAATGTGACAAGAGTGGTTTAGAAGCTTAAACTAATACTTGTGAGAATATGAAAAGTTCGAGTGAGAACTGTAAAACAGAAAAAATAAATTGTGATGACAAGCAGCTTAATGTTTGCTACAGAGATATGAATTTAAGGTTTGAACTTTAGTTACAGTAGTTCTAATCACAAATAACCATATGATACTCATTAAGATGGGGAAAGAATGATATTTTCCAGCCAGAAAAATAAACTTAAGTAGTACTTGTGGTACTTTGCCAGGGAGATCAGAGACAATAAACAAAGAACCTTAAATGGATTAGTAACACCCCCCCCCCTCCCCAAAAAAAGGTGCATGACAATATACAAAGTGTAATGCTGAATATAAAAATTAGTAACACTCAGATCTGTTACCCTCCAGTAATAATTGGAGGGTAACAGCTGCGTTGATATCAGTGCTTTTACAAATACATTTTATTTCATTTTATTGTAGAGCTTTCATAGTATTTGTAGAGCTCATCAAAGTCTTATTATAATGTTTGCTTGTAGCTTGATAACAATAATGTAATACTTGAAAATCCATACACACAGACCTTGGTCTTACCAAGTCCAATGCTAAGCTTTTGACATTCAGGCTCAAGCAGTGGAACTTTATAGATGAACGTGTGCAAATCACAGAAAGCGTCACCAAACATTTTCCAGCTTCTTCAAGACAGGCTGTGCTTCTGCAACAATGTGGCCAGTCTATTCGAGGCTATAGGTATCATCCCGGAGCTTTAAAGCCGTGCTGCTTCACAACGGAAACAACTACCTGACTCACCCTATGGCACACACTGTGCATCTCAAAGAGGACTGCACCAGTGTTTCTGAGTGCCTTGAAGTATGACGACTATGGATGGGAGGTCATCGGAGACTTAAAAATGGTGTCATTCCTGATGAGCCTTCAAGTGAGTTTTGCAAAATGTCCTTGTTCCCTTTGCCTCTGAGACAGCCCTGACACTAAAGCAGGGTTCAGACCTGCAGATATGGGCCAGATCGATGGCCGATTCGAGCACCCGTGCGCGCTCACGGCTATCTATCTGGCCCATATAATATGTGCCCATCGCTGTTTTTGAGTGGGACAAATCAATCCCAAAAACAGCCATATCGGACATGACCGTAAATACGGCCGATGTCCGATGCTTTGCATAGAGACCACTGGTCTCCAGGCAAAGCTTCGGCTGAGCTGGGGAGAGCAGAGCTGTCTCCAAAGCCCCGCTGATATCTGACAGCAGCGTGATGATGTCATCACGCTGCTGCAGGGTACATTGGACAGCTTGAATATCACAGCAAGGACTGGCCTCAGCTGACCGAGTTCTCTGTGGGGAAGAGCAACGTCCAGTGGGAGCCGCTGATAGAACCTCCTAAGGTGCTGATGCAACCACTGCACATTAAGTTAGGCCTCATCAAGCAATTTGTCATGGCTCTTGACAAGAAGTCTTTCAAGTACCTCCAAGATCTCTTTCCAAAGCTGTCCAAGCAAAGGTCAAGGCAGGTATCTTCGTCTGATCACAGAGTCCAGAGAAGATCATAGAATGTGACAAAGACAAAGAAGATCATAGAATGTGAGTAATTCACCAAGCTGCTGAACAGGACGGAGAAAGTGTTGTATTGCAGTGTTTCATGGCTTCCTGGGTAAAGCTGAAAACTATGTGCAGTTGGTTTGCACTCTTATAAAGAATTACGCCAAAATGGGATGCAGAATGTCTCTCAAAGTCCATATCCTTGACACTCATCTTGACAAATTCAAGGAGAACATGGGAGAGATTACTTAGAGGAGCAAGGCGAGCACTTTCATTAGGAAAACATGATGGGGCGCTACATTTAGGAAATTATTTCACACTAAGGGCAAGCATCAGTACAAGTTACATAAGGGCAAGCATCAGTACAAGTTACATGCCACCATTTTGTTGATGTAGAATTTATGTGCTCCTTGTATATCATATAAATCATACATTCTTTTCCCCAAAGTATTGTGATGCTTGCCGCCTTATGCATTAAATGTAATGACATCCAAATCCTAATTTGATATTAATACCAAATCAAAATTTGGCGGGCAGTGAAATAAGTAATAGAGTAATCAAATGTATTGGTAAACCAAGTTACCAATATCAAACATAGAAAATACACAAATGATTTAGCAAAATGCCAAATCGTATGAGGCAGCTAGCCTCAGGGGGCTTTTGCAGCTCTAGGATAGAGATGGCAACATAGGGATAACCTTATCTAAATACATTTATTGGTACAAATACAGTATACATAAAAGAAATACTGGAAGAGAGGGTCCAGAAGTTGGATCCCTCTCAGAGTGAGTGGTCATTCAGACCGGAGCATAGACACCAGACCACCCTGAATATTATGGTAAAAATAGGGTATACAAAGGTCCATAGTCAAAGTAAATCAGAGACATCTGTTCTGCCACTGCCTCTTAGAGATTCCCCCAATGTGCTTCGGCCACAGTTGTCAGCCTCATAAGGGGGGACAGTAACCACCTAAGTTTCAAAATATCGATGTAAGCAGTAGCCAGGGTGTTCAGGATCTGTGTTCCACAGCAATAAAAATATATATGTCAGACACATTTGATCTCAATACATATTCACCATGCCTATAATCCCTTACAACCCCATCAGGTCATTGTCATAGTCACATAGATCCCACTATGATAAAATTGTATACCCAATGGGTTTTTTTGTGTTTGGGCATGTAGTTGGTATGGGTTAGGGTGGCGTGGGAGTCCGATACTGGAGACCCAAGTTCTCCCCCATGTTTTACAAGGATGGACGGTCAGGGACACTGTCCCACATCACTTCTATCCACTATCTACACTATCGATGGCATAAGTTGTAGCGGTGGGGTCTGCCTATACATCATCATTATTTTGGCTACACCTGGGGGTTGTATTTAACTTAACTTACTGGCTATTTTCACCTTTCAGTGATCCTTGGGATCCACAAGTGTGGCTGCACACTGGGCATGGCCAAACACCCCTCCTAGTGCCCCACTATCTTGTATAGATGTGCTCAGGAGGTCGGTGAGAAGTAGTAGGTACGCACAAATGACTACATATATATATATGTGTTTCTTTATTTGGGTATACAATTTCAAATGATCAAATGTCTCTGACATATATTTTTTTGTGGTTCCAAGGAACACATCTTCAGGATGATAGTGTATTTGTTTGTCTCCTGGCTCTTTGAATTTGTTTACCCAGAGATCACCGCTCACTTCATGCCCAGACAATGTTTTCCAATGCAGCTAAAACATCAGGTCACTGTTCCCCTATTCTTGCTAATACAAATTATATCCTGGTCCACATGATGAGGTTCACAGGATTCATGCTATATATGGTACTATTATGAAATGAAACTAATCATTACTTTTGGCAGCGCAATGACGTCATGGGCAGGCATTCCCTCGGCTGGGCATCGCTCATACGGAAATCTACTCATGTATACCCAACATTATTTGTAAGAAACTGTCTGTTGAGATTAAGGGTTATATACCTTTCAGTATTTGTATTAACCATGAAAAAAGCACTGCAAACTGGAAAAATAACTACACATGTAATAGGTAGCATTGGTAGTACATTTTATGTATTTTAACAATATTCTAATGCTTTGCAGCCCCATTTTCCATGAATTTTTGGTCCTTGCATTATGAAGGACAGCACACCCAAAAATAGGCGTGCCATAATGCTCACTTCACTTCTTCACTTTAACATCATAGCAAATACTGCCCAGCCACCACCTCTAAAGTTCCACTTTAAGGGCTTGTTTCCATTATACGTCGGGACCCCTACGCTAAGCGATGGTCTGTTTACACATCCGCCGGTGTAAAGGCTGAACGTACTTGACTACGTTCAGCCTTACACCGGCGGATGTGTAAACAGACCATCCGCCGGCAGGCTGAGTCTATGGGATACGTCGGGACCCCTGCTAAGCGTATACGCTTAGCGTAGGGGTCCCGACGTACAATGGAAACAAGCCCTTATATGTAACATTTTATATTTAACTTTTTCCCACTGTATTCAAAACAGGAAAAACAAAATATTGGCTAGACTTGGTCTTTAATTAGAAACAAAACATAACTGTTTCTTCTGATCACTTAAGGCATATTACTCCAAAACATCTGTTTATCATCACCAAGAATTGAAAAACACTGAGTGAAGTAATATGATTACAATAATTTGAACAAGCAATACACACAGATGTCCATTTCATTTAGTTTTGCAATGACATAAAAAGATTTGGCAATAGGGGCAGTGTTTAAATTTATATGGTAACCATAGGCAAACAATATAAAAGCTATAAGGCAAAGAATGTCAATATGGAGAAGAAAAGTAGCACACACAGCCAGGAAGTGATGTCAATAAAAAAGTGACATCATCTCGGTATCCGCTCTGTTAAAGAGACAGTGACTACTACTCCTAGCTAAGCCTACATTGTACCTACATTATTGTGAGCGCACTTTTTTGCTTAGTTTGTTGCACTAGTTTGTGCTCATGTCCCTGTTCCTATCTGTCATTTACAGCGGGGCCATACTCGACCTCAGGACCTCCACACCAACAGTTTTATACTTCAGCTCAGAAACCCACAGATGTTTCATTACCTAGCTGGAGAATTAAACCCCCTCCTATAGTAACTATTTAATTACCTGTATTTTACCCCATGAGAATGAGATGTTTTTTCTGGCACTCCTACTATGTGAATACTGCTGACAGTTGTGCACAACTATTTATTCTTTATTATTGTTTTGTTCCTAAAGGTGCAGTTATGTTGTTAATCAATCAATTTTATACTATACTCCCAAAGTATTGTATGGCCAACATCCCAAAAGCAACAACCAGAAGAACATATGATAGGATGAAGCCTATCACCAAGAATTTTCTGTTAATCTGTTAATGAACTTTACTGCACTTTTCCTGATCTACTAACTTTGGTATTTAAAGTCCCTATGCCCGTTTCATCAAGGGAAACTTCTTGGTGATAGGCTTCATTCTATCATCTGTTCTGGTTTATGTTGTTTATCAATATACTTTAAAACTGTATTGTGAAGGAAAATAATGCAAATTTAATTATCTAAATATGATGATCTTCATCTGAACCAATTTTATTATATCGGATATCATTTCACCTTTTCTTGTTATCCTTAGTGTTGGAACTGATAGCATGTGTCAGGACACTCTTATTTATTGCAAGTGATGTATTTTTCACTTCAATAACCCTGCCTTTGACCAGATACACACACAATATTGAACATAGCTGAAAGGATTTATAGGAAATGTAATCTAGAGCCAGCAGCTGGAATACTGTGGTATGTTCTTATTGATTACAACGAAAAGTGAAGGTAGAAAAAACTGGAAGAGGGAGTGATAGACGCATCATTATATTTTTTTAAATGAAGAAAGCATTTTTTATATCAGAAGCATGCATTTGTTGGGCAGTGATGTGATGATTACAAATATGGGAACTGTGTGCCTTTATATTTCCTCTAAGTTACCAAATTTATAAACAAGAGAATAATCAGGGCAGCAAACAGGAAGCAGATTCCAAGCTACTATGCCCAAACCGCGGTCCATTGCTGGAGCATATAAATAGATAAACAATCTACAGCAATTCACATTATCACAATTGCAATGTTCAATGTGCTGGCAGTCTGCAGTGCCAATGTATTTTCGTTGACAAACCTAAACATTACCAAACCAATTTGTTGTTTGAGTGTTGTCTATCGTTTTCATAAACATACTATAGATGTATATGAATTTCTAATTTCCATGTAGCAATAGTAGAGTGTTGTACCGTGTTAGCCATTGATAAATATAGAGAGTTTGGAGTTCAAGTGATACTGTTTATTGGCTAACTGAAGTCATTAGAGAAGCAAACTTTCGGGACAAGGTATTAGCCTGAAGAAGGGATCTGCGATATCCCGAAAGAGTCTTACTGCACATAGATTAAAACACTTTTGTTGGCAATCTTTCATAAAACAATTTCATTCTCACAAGAAATGCAGTTTTAAGGACAATGAATCAAATTCCAAATCAAGTTCTTCAGGGTAAAAAAAATCCAACATTTGTAATTTATGAAGCTAATCTGGAACCATTGTTATTGTTGGATAAAGCTAAAGAAACTTCACATGAGAAGTCTCAATGTGTGCATGGTTAAACATGTTCATCTTGATAAAGTGTGGACTTTTCATCTCTCTAGATCTTTTGCATTGGGAATAGACTTCCTTGCTGTGTAGGAATTCAAGCATGCCTTTCGTTGTACTTTCTTCTCATTAAATCATCTGGTACACTTTCTTGAAATGTACAAATGATATATTATTTAGAAACATAAATGGGAATGTTGTATGGAAAGAAAGGACGTTATGTAACATCAAAGACCTTGCATAAATATATAGGATCCACTAATCTTCTAGACCTCCAACTCTCTGTAAATTTGATATCAAAGCTATAGGAAATGAAATATAAAAATAAAGCCTAAAGGTGGGTTTACACGTCATGATTTTTCTTTCATTCAACTTCAGATGAGATTTTTTGATAATTTTTTTTAGCAGATATCGTTCGTCCATTTCTCGAAGGTAATTTGTTTTTTTTCAGATTTTTGTACAACCGACGCAAATATCGAATGAAAAAAAATCGGTGGATCCACAAATGAAAAATCTTTCAGATTTTTTTTTTAGGAAGTGATGTATTCTGTGGGCGTTGCTAGGCTCCAAAATATATTTTGTAAACACCTTATACCACAGCTATAGACAGCATGTTGTTACGTTCGTCCACAATGCAATTGTTTCGTTCATCCACAATGCAATTGTTTCGTTCATCCACAATGCAATTGTTTTGTTCGGAAAGTTCTACTTGTAATTAAAATATAAACAACATCAGAGACGAATCAAAATCATACATTGTAAAAATCCCAACATTCATTGCGCAGGAAATACGTCATGCTACTGGTTAAAAATCTGGTCAAAATATATTGAGTGAAATAAGGAGCTTTCGTATTTTACTCGAAATATAAACAACAGATGAAAATTTACCAACATGTTCGATAACCTTGTGAACGATTTTTGGTCCGATATCGAACAAAAAAAATCCATCGGAGCAAATTGCCGTTCTATATTTTTGTACAACGAACCAAAAAATCGGTCGTCGTTCGTCGGTCGGACAAAAAAATCTTGACGTGTAAACCCACCTTTAGGAGAAAAATCTTGTTTTCTTGATTCTAAGCTTATACCCGGGGTGTACGGTACAGGAGAATCTTATGTGAGATTTGATATCTTTGCATTTTTCAAAAGATACAGTGAGATCAGCCTTGTCTATGAAACACATGGAGAAGCCCAGATGTAAGGTAATGTGTAATTTTCATTAAATTTTTAACCTTCTGTTCAAATAGGTAGATGCCTAAAAATAAGGCTTTAATCCTTTAAAAAGGAGACAAACATGTGGCATAAGATTCTCTTTGCTATTTCATGTAGACAATATAGGTTATGGCTACTGCAAGGCACCAGCTACACAAAGATTCCTGTTGACATCATGGCACCATGCCTTAGAACACCTCTTCATGGTGTTCAGTTTTGATGCAGGTTTCCTTTTGGAAATATGTCCCCTCTCGCTACCTTCCCTGATCTCTTTTACATTTTTTTCCTTGAACCCTCTCCTCGGGTACATTTTTATATAATAGTGCTAGGCACTATTAATTACTAAAGTCACAATACAATGATCCCTATATATCATGCTTACTCATACACACATCTGACTACAAGCTTACCACTGGGAAAACGTCATCAAGCGTTTAACCACTGGGTTAGGAAAACTTAGCACATATAGGCAAAATAAATTATCGCAACATTTTAACTCGTTGCTTTGTTCTTTTATAAAGAAAGAGGATTGCTGTAGCACAGATAATTTTTGCATGAATGCACAAAGTCAAGTCAATTTGAAATTAACCTTGATTTATGCAAAAACTACATACAGTATTCTAAAGCTTCTGTTGCACAAAATCTTACCTATATCTCCAACAATTCTGGTAATGGTAGTTAATGGTGATAATACCACATTAAGGGGCTTTTTCAATAAACTTACACGTTGAGCTAATTGAAATTTTTACTAATATGGGCATTACGCTAGTAGATTTGTTTCAAATGGTTTAATAGAGAATGTGTTATACACAGCCAATGTGTTTTTGGGAGACAGGCTGCCTCTTCGCCATAAATGCATGATAACTACACTGAATACACTAAATGGCTTGATCTAAGGTCCAAATGGGCCAAGCTTTAAGTGTATTCTTAGATTATGTCTCAACTGTGTTGCCTCTAAGGTGTCCATAAATGAGGGCTAGTTTTTGGTGCAGTTTTCCCGCCAATTGGCTTTGTAAATAATTTTTTTCTGCGGTGATGGCCAAACTTGCTATTACCGTGCATGTGTTTATGGATACGTTAACTTAAGGCGTCCAATGTAATTCAATGGGCACTTTATATGTTCTGTGTTGTGTCACGTTCATGTCAATGCAGGGATCTGGAGTTCTGAAGCAGTGTAGACAAGACCTTACTCTCCAAGAATATACTGGCCTTCATAATTATCCTACATGTAATCCCCAAAGAAGTGAAAGGCCTACGTCTTGCATCCACATGTCTTAATTTTACTAGATACAAAGCATAAGCCACTTTTGGTATTCATTAAAATTCCACACTGCTACTAAGGATTTAAAAATCTTCCAGTGTATTATAAATCATCTGTTTCTCACTCTTTCACATTGAACATATTGTTGCAACAAAATTATTACAAATAACCAGAGATCAAGTCTAAATCAATCCCACATCAGCGTGATAGTATCGGGAATATTACTCTCTCCACCATCTGACATAACCTTACAATCTTTTTCAGACAAGCAGCAGTTCTCATAACAACTCTGTAGTCACACACTACATATTACATCGTAATGAATTCCCTTTTTTGCATTTAAGAGTATATGAAGACAAAAGTTTTTTCTCATGTTCTATAGAGTGTGGAAGTGTTAAAACCTCTGCCAATGTTTTGCTCTCTGTCCCCACTAATCTCAGTAATTCATGTTACTGGAAAATAAACAGATTATAAATAAAGTGGAAATATATACATATGTATTCTGCTGTGTGAAGCATGTAACGATTGCGTCATTGTAAACAATCCTTCCCTGATCATACCTAATGACCAGAGCACAAGCAACCCGCAACTCTCCAGAGGGGGGCTGCGACGCATGTCAAAAATCAAGTGCTTGTAGGGAGGGTATTTGGGTGCAATCTGGTAGGCTTTGTATGTGCTTTGGACATGTTGTTGCATGTGTCTTTTATGCAACTTTTTAAAAAAAAATTAATTGATTTCTTTGGAGTTACTTGCATCTAATAAACATGTCTGATTTGTTGTTTCTATGAGTGCATCCGCAAAATCCGCTTTGTCCCATTGAAAACAATGTGGAGCATTTTTAATGGTTGAAAAAAGCCATCCAAGGGAGAAAACAGGAGTTGGGCATGGCCTCATCCAAAAACTTTCCTGAGATGTAAAGACGTAAGATATTTGTCACTCTTAAGTTGGCCACACACGGCTCGATGAAGAAACAGATTAGAGCAGCATCGAGTGCTTTGCAAGCTCATGGCACCCATTGTTACTCTAATCTGTTTCTTCATTTGAGTCATCCATGGTTCCTTCAAGCAGGATCCATTACATTGAATGGGGACAGCGAGTCACGATCCAATGTAATGGAGGGCTGCCAGCTGAGCTGCATACAGGCTGTGTGATCCGCTAGCTGATGTGTGTGTGAAGGGGGCGTGACCAGCACATCTCTGCCAGGAGGGGGGGGGCGTGCAGACTGGCTGCTTCTCTGGCTGGGGAATGGAGAGACCCGGGGGACCGGGGAAACCGGGTCCCCATGGTACGGTAAATAATGTGCCCATGTGGTGCACATTGAGTACCATTCGATTGACCCGGGATCAATCACAGCGTAGTGATGTCACCACGCTGTAATTGATCGCTGTTTGATTGCACAGGAATCTACACATAAACAGTTAAATTCTAAAATAATACTAATAAGCTAAAAATATGTAATACATTAAAAAGTATCGTCATGGCCAAATGCTTTCAAAATGGCACAAAATTTGTAGCAGTATTTTTAGTCAGTCGTTTCTGTGGTATAATTAAAAGCATTTTATAAATTTCAAAGGCTTTAATTGACAAGTTCATCAAGTTTATGCAAATATCTGCAGTGTTGGCCTTTCTTTTTAATACCTCTAGTCCTGGTATGGTGTCAATCAATTTGTGGCCCAAATATTGACTGATGGCAATCCACTTTTTCATAATCAGTGCTTGGAGTTTGTCAGAATTTGTGGGTTTTTGTTTGTCCACTTCTTGAGGAATGACCACAAGTTCTCAATTGGATTAAGGCCTGGGGAGTTTCCATAAAATTTTTATGGTTTTCGTCCCCGAGACACTTAGTTATCAATTTGCTATTGGAGAAGGTTTTGTCTTTACTCATAGAGATGGTAAAATTTGTTTTTTTTAATTCGAACAGTTCAAGTTTGTACAAAGCCCCTTTGAGTTTGAATTTTTTACTTCGAATCTGAACTTCAATTATGCAAAAACTACATATGGACAATTTTTTTTAAATGTTCCCACAACCCTTCACTACATTTCCAGCAATGTTTGGTAATGATAGCTTCTTCAGGGGCTTTGCAATCAACTCAAATTCCGCTAGTCGAAAACATTTGTCCATCTCTATTTATTCATATTGTGTTTCAAAATTGTGAGTGAGCCCACTCCCTTGGAGGAGAAGCAGTCTCAGGATGCTTTATTGTTGGGCATGCGATTGGACTAATGGTAGCAATCAACTTTTCTTCTCTGGACAATCATTTTTCCAGATGCCCCAAACATTTGGAAGGGGTTTCATTAAAAATAGCATTACCCCAGCCCTCAGCAGTCCAATCTCTATACTTTTTGGAGAATTTCAGCCTGATTGCTGTACCAGAGAATATCAATAAAGGTACCAGTTTTTACACCAACTGGCAGTGTGTGCAGACTTTATTGGGATGTGTGCAAGGGCCTGCATTGGCAACTGCCTCTAACAAGTGCAGTGTAATCATATGCAAGGTGCAAGTCTGCAGAAAAGGAGCCAGACTGTGGGAGGTGCAAGAAGACGCCAGACCGTGACCCTTTCACATGGTACATGTTTGTGGACTCGTCACGTCCAGGTGCAGTGCACCTGTGCTTTTACACCCTCATACCTGCCTGCTGCAATTCCTGCACTGGTGGCACCACAATCCTGTAGCTGGAGACAGGTTCCTGTGCTTTCTTGGGAATGCATCAGATCCTTTTGGGGCAGATGCTTTTTTTGGGGGGGGTAATATAACGTTTTATGTCAAAGATGGACTTTGAAATCTGATCACCCATCATGAAATCAAAGCAGCAAACTTTATGGAAAACAATATTTGTGTCATTCTTAATACTTTTGGCTATGGCTGCAGAAAGAAATTGTCAGCCATGTCTAAAATGAATAAGTCATTCAGCCTTGTAAATTAGTTAAATAGGTGAAGGCATCACTCATGATGTGATAAAAGATGATTCATTTGTCTTTTAGGATGTCATGCGATTTTTTTATGTTGTTGATAGATACGACTTCTCATATGACTTCTGTATAAAAATGTGTGAGATGACACTCAAACGTTAATGGTTTTTATTTCCAAGGAAGGATATTTGTTTTTCTTGCTACTTTGGAGAACATTCTTTAAGCATGCAGAAAAGAGGCCAGTTGGGATTAAAAAGATTCCATGTGTTTATTGCAGACAACTAACTGAACAAAATAAGTATATTGAATGAGAAGCACTTGGATGATTCATTTTAAGATGGACCCTCTTATATAACATTGTTTAGAGTGTAATAAATATATCAGATTGTCCAACCATCCTCCATGATGCACCAGCAGTACATTTACGTGGCTGTGCATGCCAGTGGTCTGGTGCACTCAGCCGAAATCTACCTCTGTGGTCAGGAGCAGATACTGAGCCCGATGACTGAATTGTCAGGGCTCATGTTACCTGCATCAACCCTGACATTAAATAGATATTTTTGTATCTTTACAAGACGGTGTGCATTCATTCTTGGATGTCTCAAAATACAGAACCCTGATTCACCATTAGGTTCAGCAGGCATTTGTCTATAGATGGCAAAATCCACAGAACAGCACAGTGCAGTGCAGCACATCTTCCCTCAGCCACACCGGGGTTAATCAGAAGTTACCTGTCTGGGCATCAGCTGCAGATTGTTGCAGCTGGTGACTGATCATTGCTTACCTGTGAGGTAGTGTCCCCAATGCAGGCCTTTGCACAACGTCTCAATAAGTCCACACACACAATCACTTTGGTGTAAGAACTGGTACCTTTATTCTCCACTTCACGGTACAGCTTCACAATCCATGCCAGCCATTTGGGAGCAGCCATTGTCATCTCAACCTGTCTCTCTTCCTAGCCCCTCACTCCACCTGGTGACATACTGCTGGGGGCAGGGGACAAGGGGAAAATCACTGGTTACATGTCTGTGGTCTCTTGTCTCCAGCCCATGGACTAGCGGTGTCCGCCCCCACGAGGGCTAGTGTCCAGTGCGACACTCCGCGGCCACAACCAGTCAGCACCCCAGGGAAGACCTAGCTCCACCCTTAACTTGGCATTATAATACCTGTCCCCAGGCTGGACACTCCCATAAGGCATTTCCCAGTTACATCAGATGGAATCTTCTGGCATGTTCTTTGACCTTTACAGCAACAGTACACAGACACCTGCTCTGCACAACAACAGTGTCACATTACATTCCCTTCCAGAATCCCAGCAAAGCACACTTAACTCCTTAAGCTAGCCATACACGGCACGGATTCCCTGGCTGATCGATTCAGCACCCGATGGATTCCGGCGATTCCGCCGGCATCCACAGGTGAGAATGATCAGCCAATTAGGGAATCCGATCGTGGCAGCCCACCTTGTACGGCCGGATCCGTGTCCGATGGATCACCTCCCTGACCGCAACGCCCCCTGATCAGAGCAGAATCAGACCCGAAAAGACCAACAGGTTGGTTCTTCCTCGGATCCAAATCTGTGCCCCCGATCCATCGGATGCGGTCGGACGGGCAAGGTGGGCTGCAGGGGATTCCGGCAGGATGGATCCGCGTGCACGCGCCCGGAATCCATCGCGCCGGAATCCGGCACGAATCCGTGCCGTGTATGGCAGCCTTTAGTCACAGGTTTTTCCTACCATGCACTTCTCACTCTTTCCTTGTAAAGTCACCAAATACTATTTACCTTCATTGCTAGGAATAATTGCTACTATTTTCTAATGAATTATTTTATAACTAAGGTTACCACATTCCTCTAATATTAATAGAGAACAGGAATTTAAAATGTTTTAAGAATTACGTTTTTTTTTCCTTTTAAGATATGCCTAATTAGAAAGATTCTTCTACGTTCCCGTCTAGTAGAACTCAGAAATTAGTGTATATTGTTCCACCATCATGGGAACTATTATGGGAACTATTATCATTATTAAAGGATTTCCATTCTATTCCTGTCTTAGTACCAATTCAAATGGAATTTTTCCTCATTTTTATTTTCAGATTAGGACAATCATAGAGAGTGAATATTCCACATGGTAATAAAATAAACCAATTTCTTTCAGCAGTAATTTATATCTAAGTAATTAAACAAAAGATTTTTTTGTGATCCAACCCATTCCAAATTGGACCCATTATAATACCTGAACAAAGGGGGAAAATGTTTGGCCCATTTATTAAGACAGAATCAAACATAAATATTCATGCTAAATTAAACCCCCTATTAAACCAGGTATATCTATTAAGCTGCTTTACAGAACAAACACATTTTACTGAAGACATCCTGAGTTCAGTTAAACTTTAGGCTACGTTCCCACGCTGGCAGGCGTTTGTCCAGTCATGTCTATGGGAGCGATCAGAAAAAAAAACCACATGCTATCTTATCAAAGGGGACAAGCCCATTCAAAATAGTGTAGGCGATTGACAGCGATTCTGCAGGCGATTGAAAATCGCAAGCGCCAGGCGATTAATCGCCTAAGTGGGAACATAGCCTTACTTGTGTAGAATGTTTCTGTAGAATTCAATTTATTTCTGTGAAACATATTTTTTTTTTTTATATAACCGAAAATCTGTAAGTTACACAAGACATCCCTGTGCTCTATCTAGATGGATAAAATGAGTTAGGGAGTTATGAAAGGTGAAAATATGGTGCCGTGGTAGGGGTAAGGCTAAGGTAAAATGCCCTGCTTTAGTGGCTACAACACAAGAGTTCCCTTCAAGTAAAAACGCTCTTAAGGGTTTGTATCAAATAACAAGTATATAATTAGGTAGCAAAGAATATGTTGAATGAAATGCATCCATTGAATTAAATGTTTTGAAGCAATATCCCCTGCCAGTTGAGTGTTCCCCAAATGTTTGGACTGAAAAGGTGCATTGAGCAAAATGGCCAGCAAATCTAGCGCACTGGATCTTTTACTGCATCTAGCACTTATGTGAGCCAAGCCTCAATGATGTTATGTATCAGAGCCAACTAAGAAAAGAATATACAAATAGCTAATAGCAATATGGAAATGTCCATTAGTTGCACTATTTATTACACGTTGCTTTTGGACAAGAAAGCTTTGTTGTTTTTAGGTATCACTGAAATAATTTTAAATTTTAAGTACTTAATGTGAGATCTGTGAAAAAGTAAGGTCAGCTGAGTTTCTCACTGTTCCATGCGGCACCTTCATAATAAGCTCTCTGTCATGTAGGAACTATGTTTTACTTGATGACTGTGTAGTTTGCCAGGAGTGCAAGCAGCCATAATAAACACCAACCTGTAAAAATGAACCACAGTTTACTTCAGAAAAGATGCAACGATGGCCAGCCCTCTATCTGATTAATCTGCTACAGTTATTTAGTCATTTATCTGATCTAATTATTAGAAAATGTAGAACTACACACATGTGCAGCTACCACCAAACAACAGTATTGTAGGGGGCAATGTATAACTAGCAAAATTAAAAAATAGTCCGTAACATACTTTGGACTTACCTATATTAACCTCCCTGGCAGTATAGTTATTATTCAAAGAAAAAAAGTACAGTTAATGACAACAGATTATGATTAATTTTTCAGGACCCCCTACCGCTAGCACCCCACCTCTGAGTCTCCCACTAGCTGTCTCCTTGTACCCTTTTACCCTTACATATACCTACTCTGATTTTTAACCCTCAGATCTCCAACATTCTTAGAAGGCCAAACTTTTGTTTTTGAAATAGTGATTTACATTCCCAATTTGACACCCCTAACTGAAACCTTTTATAGTTATTAATATTTCCCTGTGATATTAATGTTTATCCAAGTGACATAAATTGTATACGTTTAACAATAAAAACCTTTACAGTAGTGTATACATGATAAAGTAAAGTTGTTTCACTATTTATTGCTATTTATTGTGTTTAAGCTACACGTACTGATGACATATCAGCGATGGAGTGCAGTGTGATGATGTCATGACGCTGCACTCCGTCACTTACAGGATCGGCGGGCACCCTTTGTGTGCTGCCCGTTATTTTCAATGTGGACGCCGAACGGGACGCTGCAGGTCTCTCACCTCTCTCCCCTCTGGGTTTGTGGGGCATTTACAAACACACCAATTCTAAATATATTGGGCACATAACTGAAAAATGTTGCTTGAACTGTGGTGTTTCCAGCTTCCCATGTGAATGCCCCCTAAATCCAAAACAGAAGTTGTTTTAGAGCCAGTTTAGCAATAGATATGGACACACAATTTAAATTTAATGGCTTATTTATATTTATTTTGGGTAACACATTTATCAATAAACTTTTCAATAAATAAACACAGAACAATAAACTTTTACATCTGACCCTGCACTATAGATGGAGAAATGCTATTCAATATTTTACTAAAATGAAACACCAATAACTATTTGTTATTACATGGTCATATAAATATACACTGTCCATTAATGGACCATCACTGTTTTTAAAGTCATGAAATGTAACTGTCTGTGCACACCTTCTCATGAGAACCAATGAACAGCTTGCATACAGCTGTTCATGCAGAAACCACATGTTGACCAATTATGTTTCCAAACACATTTTATTTTGCTCTGACACTTTTACTGTCAGGAAATGAGAATGGGACACCTAAAGCCTAATAATACAGAGAAGTGTAGACCAGTGGTTCCCAACTTTCCTTGCAGGGCCCCCCTTTTCTATATAGGAACAATATTGAGCCCACTTATTCAAGCTCCCAGGTTCAGAATGAGGTCCAGAGCAGTGCGGAAACATAAAAGTAACAGATGCAGTAGCTTTACCACCAGCATGACATGCATCATATATACACACACCAATTATACAGAAACATTCATCATCACATAGAGATAGACACACACACTACATGCACTCTACCTATTGTTTGCAGCTAGTTCCCCCATGGTTGTCTTCCTGTTTGTCCATCTCTTAGGCTTGTCTGTTTGTCTGGCAGTGGTAATGGAGAGCGGGTAGTGGGTGGAATGTGTGCAATCCCCAGAGGAAGAAGTGTGACAATGAGGAGAAAGAATAGACAGCTCAGTTCTCTCAGATCCCTCTCTCGGGCTGACAGCACGATACAGAGGGCTCCAAATGCCACCTCGGCTGTGTTCCTCAATAGAATACCTCCGCTTCCCTGCATGGGGACCCCCCGTTTGGGAACCACTGGGGTAGACGGTGCTGCTCTAAACAGCAAAGAGCAAAAAGCAGAAGCATCCCTTTTTGAATAAAGGAAAATTGACATCACTTCCGGTATTCAGAATGTCAAAGGCTTCCACATTTCAAATGCAGAAAGTGACATCAGTTACGTTGGCATTACACATCCTCCCTCCTTTTAGCTTTTATGCGACTTTCCCGGCCAAATCCCAATCTAAATAAATCCTGTTTTTTTTCCAGGATGTTGAAATCAGGGTAACTTAGGAGGGAGGGGGGCATTACTCTCCCTACCGCGTTTCCCCGATGATAAGGCACTGTCTATTTTTGAAACGCCAAAAATATGCCCTAGGTTTTATTTTCAGGGGGATATCTTATTCTAATCACTCTGTGCCATTCATTGTCCCCTTTGATCACTCTGTACCAATCATTGTCCCCTTTGATCACTCTGTGCCAAACATTAGCCCCTTTGATCACTCTGTGCCAATCATTGTCGCCTTCCCCTTCACTGACTCACTTTTTTTTCTACCGGTACTGCGCATGTGCAAATAGCCCAAGTTTTGGTTTTTCCAGGGTTATTCTTCTGATTTTCGGGTGTCAAGATTGGGGTTGGGGGGTTAAGGTTAGGGGGTTCCGAGGGTTAAGGTTAGGGGATTGGGGATGTTAGATCAATTTTAACCCCTGAACCCCAAAACTTCCACCCCGATCCACAAAACTCACCCCTACTATCAAGCACCACTCCCCCTAACCTTAACCCACCCCCCAACCCCTAACCTTAACACCCGAAATTCGGAAGAATAACCATGAAAAACACCAGCACATGCGCAGTTGTAAGAATAGGAAAATATTTCAGGGTAGGAATATGTCTCAGAACAGAGGCATTGTTCATCATGATGTATCAACCCTAGACATTACCAATGGAGATTTACATTAGGGGACACAAATAAAATAATTTGGGGGAAAATGAGTAAATACACTTTTTTTTTCTTTTTTACAGCGTGTGGGTTTATTACTAGGAAAATGATGTAACCCTTTCAGGAAATAAGTAAGAGCATTGTATAATTCTATACTGGTTCCATAGAGTTCATGATGGGTATTTGAGGGCACCTTTCTAAAATGAACTTCCAGATTTCCAAAGATTCCCCTACACACAGATCTCTACAATACCAAGGGACAGTTTTTGTGGGAAAGAGGCCCCCTACCTTAATATATGGTCTTCTACAATGTTGAGCTGTAGCGTGAAGCCTGGTATTGCTAGAGTTGGGGTTATGATTTTATTGGCAAGCATAACTGATGCTAGCGACGGGTTCGTATAAGCAGCAGGAACATTTTTCTGCAGCACCATATTACTTATACAATGTGACACTTTAGTTCAAGTAACTCCAAAAAAAAATTCTGAAATTTCTAAATTTGACAAATTCTAGATTAATTGATCTACCTTTGCAGTTAATGAGAGATTGCTAATATTATTTATAGTTAAATTAATAGCTGTCTACCTATCTCTTCTACTCCAAAAAGGATAATCATACAATTATCAAGCTTGTGCAAGGAATGCAGCTTGAGAGTAGCATTTAAAATAGCTGGTATTCCTGACACAGATGGAAATAACCATCAAAAAATAATAATATACCACAAATACTGGAAAATGCTTGCATCTGTGTGTACTTGCCAAAAGAAATATATGCCTGCATTCTTGAAATCTTGCTTCATAGTTGTAGTCAGAGGTTAACCTCACTTACACCTGGTATTTACTTCAAACATGTCAGCAGAAACCAAACTGTTCTAAGTACCACTTGTGACATTTTCCATCATTATGGCAATCCAACCTCACTAAATTCAAATGACTGACATTTTCATGACACTGGCAATTGCAGCGTCAGCATTTACTAAAGAGTTTATATATCACTGTTTTCATTTTATTTGCCTTTTGTGTTTTTACATTCCAGGTATCAAGGTTTGAAAAAAAAAAAAGAAGAAAACTTAACAGGCATGTTGAAATTTAAATCATAAACATAGATGAATGGTCTCAGAAAAGTGGCCAATTCAAGTCACAAGTAATCGCCAACAAACAATGTAAAGATTTAAATATCAAATCAAATAACATATGGAGTAGTCCTCCATGACTTGCGATGAAGTGTAAATATCCATAGAAAATATGATTGGTTTATATGGCAAAACAATTGATCTATTTCAAAGGATTATTTAAAGCTGAATTACTACTGTATTTTTCGGGCTATAAAATGCACTTTTTTACCATTAAAATCAATAGGAAAGTGTACCTGGTCCGAATATGTAAATCTCAACCATCCTGGGAGCAATAGCTATGAATCCCAGGAGCCATACATTTGTTCCATTCCCTCCAGCCAAGCCAAAAAGCCAAGAAGAGATCTAATCTGCATTAGCACTAGCAGTACCCATTCTCTGAACACACTGACCCAACTTATGGAGAGACATTTTACAATTAGATAGCATGAGTTGTGTATTAACATGAACATTCTGAATTGCAATAAATTTTGTGACAAAGACTCATATCTCCTCCCATATGTAAATAGCTGCCCATGGGTTGTTGTTTAGTGCCAGATTGTAAAATGTGTCTCTTCATAAGTTGGTCAGTGTGTTCAGAGAATGGGTACTGCTAGTGAATAGACACACATATAGTTTCAGCCCTATACACTCTGTTACAGACCTAACTCCTGGTACTGGCCTTTTGGCTGGAGGAGTATAGAGTGAATGCTGCATGGTCCAGCCCTGCCTACTTTGCTGGAACATTCTGTATATTCACTTGATATCTGAATAGCTGTCTCATTTTTTCCCTAATTGTCTCTTTAAAACCTTGGGTGTGTCTTATCGTACGGTGTCCGAATAATACAGTAAATTATTAAACTGTCCTTGCAATGGGGCTCCCCCCAGACTAAAGGGGTTAAGATACTTGTACTTTAAGACTTCTGCAGAATTTCTGCTCTTGTTTGTTCAGTCCTTTAAAGGCTAAAGTTGCTATTTTAGGCAATAATACAGAATTTCATCTTACATTAGATACAGAAAGTTGAGAAGTGTACCGGCTAAAAGGTAAGTAAAAAAGGCAAGAGATGGTCACATTTTTTGACTAGCTGACTTTGTGAGCTGATTGCAAAGCCTCGAAAAATGTCATCATCACCAAAATTACTAGAGATGTAGAGAAGGGTTGTGGGAACATTGGAATTTTTTTTTGCTCTAGCACTTGTAGTTTTTGCATACATTTTATCGAAATTTCAACTTTTTGTGTTAGGGCTTGTTTTCCACTAATGCGGGATCGTGCGGATGGCTGCGGTTGTATCTGTGCGGCTGCAGCCCCTCCAACCGCATAAATAGGCAAAGCATCGGGCAGGCTCCATTTGTGCGGCCGAGTGCGGATGTGCGCGGATGCGGTGCAGTTCTGAACGCCCGCATACATCGTTTTCGTGTGGATGCCGTGCCCGACCGCATCCCTGGACATGGGGACTGCCCAGAGTCTGCATCCGATTGCACGGAGGTCCGCGTGCATCAGCATGCTAAACAGCTTTGTTTGGTGTTTGGTGATGATACTATGCTTAGGGTCTTAACAATTAACTCGAAATGGTCGAATTTTTTAAAAAGACGACCATCTCTAGCGCTCTACTGCTACCCTAGGGGAAAAGCCCACAGAAATGGTAGATTAGTTGTTTACTTGTAGTTATGCTTTAACCCTCCTGGTAGTCTACTTATGCCTGTATTTTTCAAGCTCAAAGTGGTACATGGTTTCTTTTTACTTTTGTTGTTGCAGCGTGTTGGCATTACCATATGGTAGACAGGTTTCTTTTGTGTTTTTTGTTTAGGAATCACTCTAGGTTAACCTGTAAAAATGATGCCACATCCCAACTATTCATAAACTACATTAAAGCATATTGCAGCACCTACAACTGTGATTTCCTGCAGAAACCGGTCTACCATGCAGTAACACAAAGCGTAGTTATGCCGTGCCAATAGTGTAAAAGAGCCCAAGTGCAATCCTAGACCTAGTGTAATATGTTTGAATTTTCCACCTGTCACATGTCTATTGAAAAAGGAGTGAGACACAATGGGCTCGGATGCATCAGGCAAGCCATGCAGAGTGTGGATGAGGGCTACTGATTTTTTTTATACTGAAAATTTACCCAGAGCAACACTGGCTCTGGATTACTGGAGGGGGGGGGGGGATTGTGAATTATGATTTATTCTCCAATATACATGGATATTTGATTTATCTGAAGCAATTAAACCAAATTTCACATGAAAACCTATTGAACTTGGTTAAATAGAGGATCTTTGCATGACCAATCATATAGAGATGGATGTTGCCACCATAAACCAATCATCTATCACCAACAAAAATTGGAAAAGGCTTCTAGAAATTAAGACCGTCCATATCTGCCCGAACCTTCCCGGTAATTTGTATTTGATCAATATTCATATTGCTTTGTGTTAAACTGCAGGGGTTTGATAACTGGACTAAAGATTTCTTTAGTCAAATGAAGTTCCATTTGAATAAAAAGATTTAATGATTTTTTTATTTGCAGGGTTCTTTTGTTTTTTTTTAGGAAGGTATTTGTGAGATTGTACATAGCAATTTCAGGCTGCAGAGGCAATGTGTTAAAAAATGGTTTCAGGGCTGAATAAGGCTAGGTTTCCACAGCGTTAAGAGCCATCCATATACATGCCTACCACACCATCTGTTTCCACGTGGTTGATCCGGACCACCGGCCGGAGGTTGGTTAATCTCTCTGCCGGCAGACCGACTGAAAGATGTGGAAACAGGTGATGCGCTAGGCATGTATATGCATGGGCTACGTCGACATCCCCATCAAGGTATGCGATTAATGCAGGGGGTATCGACGCAGCTTGAATGCCATGTACACAAATAACAGAATGCATCCAAACAATGTACAGCTTTAATTAAAGTAAACTTTTGACAGAGAAAAACTGAACACAATTTTTGCTTGTTATTTCTTAATATTAAAAAAAAACCTCTTCTAATATAAAAAAAATGCAATCAGATTGACAGCACGTTTTAACCCATCATAAATTGAATGACTGGAATCTAGAATTCCACCTTAGCTAAAGGGCAGCCATGACTTATGCCTTAAGTACAGTGAAATATGCAAAAGCTGCCAAAGGATGTGAATTTAAGAACAGTTTATTCATCCATCTCCACACTCCTCCCATGACACCACTCATTCTTTTTTTGCGTCTCCTAAAATTTTCCATTAATATCAGTACTAAAGCAGAAGTGAATTACGTGTTCATATATAACAAATGGAATCTTTTTAACCGGTCAGTTATGCTTGGAATGAATGAAATTTTAATAAAAGCATCTACGGAGAGGAATGTGGAATATATACCTTAAGATCTTGAAAAATTCCACAGAACATTGCTGGAAATAGAAGAATATTTCTGGAAATAGAAGAGTAAGGGTTCAAATAGACATTTCCAGCAGTAGGATTAGCATAAAGCTGTATGACCCACATGGAGAACCATTTCGACTTATGGTAAGCACATACAAGCACAGGTTTACTGTACTTGTCCAGTAGTAAACAAGGACAGTAGGGTTTTTTTTTCTCAATATATAAATTTTTTTTATCCCACTGCAAATAAAAAGAGCATATGAATTAAATGATATATCTTTTAAACCAAATCACTACAATCTTAAAACCCAACTAAACTAAAATACATTTTAGGTGTTTGATTCTTTATAAAGCAGCCACTGAGTAGAAAAGCCTGTTCCTCTGCCAGCATGCTGAAGTAGAGAACCCTTGTTCTCTGTGGAAAGCAGAGGTCTCTCTGGAGAAGTCTGACATTCCCCCTGGTAAGACCAACAGCATTGAAACCAGCAAACATATGTATGCCTGTTGATGTCATAAGACCACTGCAGACAAATTACTGATTCCAGACACAGAGCATGGTTCCAATCTAACAGTACAAATACTTTTCTAATCAGTCTGTGTCTGATTTTAAAAGAGAACAGGCCAGTGGTGTGGGGATGGGGGTTTGCCCCATTTTACTTCCAGAGCAGGGGCGATGCAAAGCTTGCCAAAGATAACTGTTATTTTGTACACAGGGGCTAAAGCACGAGGACTATAATCAGGGGTGCACATACTTTTTTTGTGAGCTACTCAGCTACTCAGATGAGTGTCATTTATTGTTCGGTATGCACCCCATATGTAGCATGGTTTAAATCAGTGAAGTCTTCCTTACCGTCTCCCTCACTGTCCCCTGATTCAGCTTTGTGCATGGTAGATTCTGCTGCAGATGGACCTCCCTGTTTTTGATTGAGCCTCTGATTAGCTGTATCCATCCACAGAACATTTGACCCCCCAGATCTCATGCCTCAGTACTGCAACCCTGAAAGTTTCTGGGTTAGTAACTAACCCTTGAGACTACCTGCAGTCCGAATGTCAACCTTTCATAGTCATATTCCAACTGTCAAACAGTGCTTTTCTCTTGTCAGATTTTACCCTTACATATGCCTACTCTAATGTTCATCCACCAGATCTCCAACACCCTTAGTCCAATCTTTTTTTTTTTTATCAGTAATTTGCATTCCCAATGTGACACCCCTAACTGCAACCTTTCATAATTATTAACTTACCCTCCCATTTGTTAATGATACAGTCAGCTTCCCTTTAGACAAGCATACTGTATACCGGTTGAGGCCTGACTCTGGGAAGCAGTGATTCTCAGCTCCATATGCTGATATATGAGATATCAGTGGCTGTCTTGCCTCAGGTCACCCAGACACTTGCCATGCCACTCTTTTCTCTCTTGGTTATGTCTTCTATGCCTGTCCTTACAGCACCTCCCCTAGCTTCCCACCCTCTGCATTTGTGATATATGATTGCCCTCTGCCCCTGCTGTGTCTATATCTGTACAACATTGCACACAATTTGATAACTTGCACTGTGATGAAAGTCACACACATCGCAAGTATGCGCCCTTTTATAATGAATGAGATTCGTGAAAAAGACGCAGCCACTTAATTTTGCTGAATTTTTTACAAAACATAGTGGAGGCTTGGGCTTTGACACCAAGAATGGCAAGACAAGTGGAGCCTTAGGATTAGGTATAAATGGCAAAACGTGGTGATACAGAAATCTTTATACTAATCATTCACGATAGGAACACTATAGGTGAGCATTTTCCTCTAGTAACCGTATGAATGAGGTTTTCATTATTTTTGTATGATTGATTGATTGAGGAGTCACATTTGGTTGAGGGACTGTTAAAGGAAGAGAAGCAATTGGATACATTAGCTCAGTGGTTCCCAAACTTTCCTTGCAGAGCCCGCCTTTTCTATTTAGGAACATTATCGAGCCCCCCCCCTCCCCATTCCAACACAGGTTCAGAATAAGGGCCCGCGCTCCCCCCCCCAAAAAAAATACTTGCGCCCCCCAGTTGAGGAACCACTGCATTAGCTGATGGCAGATTATTAGATATATGAATCATACTGACTTGCCTGATTTTTTTACTTTTAACTTGAGAAATACAGCATTGGAAATTACAGATATATATATGGTGCAATAAAATGGATTTGCTGTATATAATGCCTTATTAAAGTCCCAGATAATGGTTTGACTTTACTAATCATGGTATATTATTATTTTTAATAGGAAATACTGTGCCTAAAAAGACTGATACAAAAACAAACTTCACAGCTTTTTAACTAGGATTGTGCATTACCGTCCTGTAATATATAGGCGGATAAGGATTAACTATAAATTGGATAGTAAACATGGTCACATTTTCTGTGAGCGTTTAGTCTAAATATTACATTCCTCAAATGTTTTTACAGTCATTTACAAGCCTGTCGTGTTTATTTTGTCCATTACAGTAGGGCTAGACAACCATTGGTCAAGCACTTCCAAAGTATAAATGAAAAGTGAAAAGCTAGAATTTGTAATTCCCCAAGATTCAGCATCTTGAAGACTCCTGTATTGTAGAGTATTGGATTTCTATTTTTAGAGTTTTTACATAAACACCTTGGAATCTGGAAAATTATTAAGGCACAATAGTATAAGCACCACAACACAATTTGCAGATGTTTTGTGGTGTTGCGTCTTTTGAATGCCTGATGGATGCCTCATTTTTGTGTTGAGCGCATTTAGTGTTAAAAACACCACCATTGACTTCAATGGAAAAATCTTGAGCATTTGTACAGCTTTTGCAAAGCTATGGAGAGTTGTTTTTACATCCATGGGTGTCAGGTTACATGTCAAGAGAACCTGATAAAAGACCGAGTTCAGGACAGATTTAATTTGTAATACTATGGCAAACCCGGATGGCCAGGAAGGCACGACCCTTCCAAGCACAACCAGAATGGATGCCAAACCTCAAGAAGGTGTAGACCAGTTATAACTGTAATTTCCACACATATACAAATGTATTGTGTATCTGGAGAGGATAATGTAACGGGATATTTTCAACAGTGCAGGGAGTATGTTGAAGAGTAGAACTTAAAATCAGAGTTGGTGTCTATATTTATAGGAACCCTTATCTCTCCCATTTAAGAATGGGTTAGGGGTCCCAGGAACCTCTGAACTCATGTGCACCCACTAACAGATCCCAAAAACATGTTTGGGGGAATGAAGCTCTCTTCATTAACAAGGGATCGGCCTATTATTGTGTTATTACGCTGGGCTTGGTTTTGCTCATGGGGGGTTCGATACTTGTCACTGCCCCTACCTGGCCAGGTGATGTTTGAATGGAGACCTAGACAATTCAGCCCCCCCCCCTTTCCCAATGCTTTGTCTGGCTCTATAAGCAGAGGGGGTCCGATATGACTTGGAGGGGGGACCATGTTTGTTTGTTCACCCACCTTCCTAGGCCTAGACTGATACAAAAATAAACTTAGCAGCGTTTTAACTAGGATTGTGCGTTACCGTCCTGTAATATATAGGCGGATGAGGATTAACTATAAATTGGATAGTAAACATGGTCACATTTTCTGTGAGCGTTTAGTCTAAATATTACATTCCTTGTCAGGAACATTTAATTTGTTATGACATTTCCTGAAAGCTTCATACACTAGCCGGGGCCTTGCAATAGTTTAAATATATTGGTAGCTGTAGATGACAGTTCAATGCTTGTAAAAAATGGTGGTAACAGCATGTACATCTAAAGACAGCGCCATCTTCACCTCTTTTTACTGTACTTCTGTACTACATTTTTACTTGGTGTGCACTTTACTTTACTTGATGTGGACAGCAATGGCACCAACAATTTGAGGGCTTGAAAGTAGAGAAAGTTAAGTAAAAGTAGGGAGTAGAGAGCTGACATAATTACTGTATTGGCCTCAACAATATCACCAGAGACACACCTGGGTTGTAAATGTAATGGAATAGTTATTCCCCCTATAAATATTATTCTCCAGTATCCATTATGAACACAAAACATTACTAAAATGTGCAAAAAGATATAGATATAGATAAGTGCGTAAGGACAGTAAATGGCAATAAGGAGGTAGGAAGGAAGAGGTTTGTCTAGTCAACCTCCTCTCTGGTACCAAGTCCTTTGTCTAAGTATCCAAACGTCCATGCTCCCCCACTCCAAGCTATAACCCATTTTCCCTGTTTGACCTCCACTTTAAAACCATATCCAAAACCAATCATAGGGATAACCTATAGGCTGCAGAACTGACCTGGGAATACAGGCCTGGGAATTTGCGAACATTGATGAGCAGCACAAAATGTAAGACTTTGCATTCTTCTTTTATAGTAATGCCTGTGTTTTATTGTTTGCCTATATTAAAAGAATGAACCACCTTCAAGCATTTTCAAATACATGCAATTTTCAATCAAGGCAATTCAATAAAATAAGTAACATTACATGTATTAGATTGTAAGCCTGACCGGACAGGGTCCTCTACTCCTCCTATGTTATAACCTGTACCTGTGTGTTATCTTGTTTGTATTTCCACTCTAATGTATTGTACAGCGCTGCTTAAGATGTTGGCGCTATAAAAATAAATGATAGTAATAATAATGTATAAAAATAGAAACATACAACCTTGTTCACAAAAACTGAAAAATGGCGCACAAAAAAGCTAAGAACATTTCCAAGGTATCATTGTTCAGACATTCTGAGAAGCTCAATATAACTTAATGTCAGTTTTTTTGGCAAAACACACAAAACAAAAGTTGCTATTGAACCGAGAATAATGTGTGAAGTATAACTTCACTGACTTATAGGTTACCTACTGTACATAACTTCATAACATTGCATTTATTGTACTATATGTACAATTGCTCATATTTTATAGACAATGAAAAAAGAACAACATTAAGGGTTACACATGACATAAAGTAGATTTATTAGAAATGTCTAAATCTAGGTTTGCTTTCAGCTCACAAACACTTTGGAAGAGGTCACAAAAAAAGTAATCAATGATTGGTTGCTA
Organism: Ptychadena robeensis; assembly: GCA_036250615.1. Classification (NCBI taxonomy): domain Eukaryota; kingdom Metazoa; phylum Chordata; class Amphibia; order Anura; family Ptychadenidae; genus Ptychadena; species Ptychadena robeensis. The sequence continues at coordinate 130,995,097 of CM070035.1, forward strand.
ATGATGCTGCACTACATGTTGTACTTCTACTGTATGTTTCATGTTTAAAGGCAATAACAACATAAGTTATAGAAAAATGGATAAATATATTTAAAACCTAGGAAATAAAAATGGGAAATAAATTTCAAAATTCAGTCCAAAAATGTAGACACACTTTATAAACCTATTAAAAGTACCTGTAATTATGGAGCATAAAGTTATCTTGTAACAATAATTATAATTTTGACTTACCTGAGCTGCCTGTGACTCCTGAAAGGCTGTAAAACAAAGGAGGAAAAGTAGACTGTACTGAAATCCAGAGGTCATACTGACAAATCTTCAGAGCAAAAAGTAGTCAGTCTGGATATTAATAGAACCAATAGTTCTTTCTTGATGTCCTTTGGCCGAGTTATTCTTTGGAGTTGTCTTTTATGTAAAGCGCCACTAGTATTGCAAGCTCAAAACTGCATATTAATCATGCAGAAAGAATCAGTAGCAATTCACACTGAGTCTGCTCCTAGAACACAGACTTCTGCAGTAAATGTTGACACCTAAGTTACTGTTTGTACCTTACTGAGTCTCACTATATCCCTCCCACATTTTTCCTCTCTTCAGGGATATTCAGTAGGTGGAAAAAGACACTGCATGGAACGAGTACCCAGCTCCTGACAATGCCAAAGCAAGTTTCTACTGCTCACATCCAGCATGAAAAAATGCTCTAGGAATTCAGTGCAGACTCCCTGCATTTGAAGAGTAGAGACAGGATGTGTTCATTCATAGGATCACGCTCTCTGCTGAGCACAAACTATTTCATTTGAATGCAAGGAGCAGAAACAGCTATTGCAATGCCTTTTCACGCTTAGTATAGTTACATAAGACATTGCACGTCTGAGAAGAAGAATACCAAAGACTGGCAAAATGAAATCATTTTGATATTGTATAAGATTCTCAAAGGCTAAAATATTTGTCAAACATTGAGCCGAGTAAAATGGCATGCTGACCCCAGTCAGCAATACTTTCTGCCAGTTCCAAGTGATATGAGGTCAGTGTAGGACAGCCAGGGGTGGAGATCGAATGTGAAAAACCATGCGAGAGCCATACACAGGTGCAATTTAAATATCGACCGTCAGTCCACTAGACATGATGCACAAAAGCTAGTTAGGATTTCTATGGCCAATCCCATTACTTTGGATTGGGACCAGGGTAATTCAAAAATGTATGGCTACCTTTTGGTCTAAAAATCAGTATTGGATAGTTTAGCACAGTGATGGCGAACCTCTTCGAGATTGAGTGTCAAAACTTAAACTCAAACCCCACTTATTTACCATATTTTTGGACTATAAGACGCACCGGTCCATAAAACGCACCCAGTTTTTAAAACAGGAACAACAAGAAAAAAATATTTGATATATAAAAGTGTTCACATCAATTGGGTTAATGCAATATTAAATAAATGCAATATCAAATTCAACCAGTAGATGTCACTAGCAGCAGTACACACACAGCACATTACGTCACCTCTTCACTGATCAGGAGGAGGGGGGCAGGGGGCTGCCCAGTCTTCTCTGCTCTGCTCTCTCTTCTCTGGCTGCCTGTGTCCGTGAAAGCTGCAGAGTGATTTCAGTTTCCTTGGACACAGAGAGAGGGATAGATTGGAGTTCATCTATCCCTCTTTTCATTGCTTATGCCAGTAGGGCAACTAAACAAAATATACCATGTTTCCCTGAAATTAAGACAGTGTTTTATATGAATGTATATGAATATGGCACTGGGGTATCAAGATGGGGGGGGGTCACTTAAAATGGCACAGGAGACACAGAGGGGATTACCATTTTAGTAACCCCTCCTGATCCTCCCTGTCCAGAGTTACCATATTTTCGTGGGTGCCATATTTTTAGAGGATGCCTTATTTTCTTGGAACCAGTAATAGTTTGTCAGTTCAAAGTCTAGATAAAAGAAGCTGTACCTAAACATTTAACTTTTGAACCTTATATGAATATGGCACCACACTATCCTACTGGCCAATGGGAAGATGAAGTACTGTCAAAACATTGGATTGGGTGGACAAATTAACATTTAAAACTGTATATTCTTTAAAAGGAGGCATGGCCCCCAAAGTCTGTTCCATGTATGAACATTTTCTTTATGGGAGCTTTTTTGAAAACTAATAACGGCTTATAGAAGAGGAATGTTTAAATTATTGTATTAACCAAACGAAGAATCATTTAAATTACGTAGGAACAAATATGTAAAGTAAAGATCTTTCATGATAGTTCTTCTAAATGTGAGTCTACAGAAAAATTAGTCAGTAGGTAGAATGTGGTCAGTTAAGTCGGCTCATGGCCTTTAAGAAGTATTTGAAACTTTAAACAGCAAGATCTCATAATTCACACCTTTTCCTGTGTACTTGGGAGTTGTGGATTTTCCATTCTTTCCCTCTATATCTTACATAACATAGAATACATTTAAACACAGTAACAGAGTGGTACCTTTTCTCAAAATAGACACAGAAGGTATGCAGATGCCGGAACTCAAGCTGTCAACAACACCTGCGATGTATAAAAATATGCCAGGTTTAAGGTTAAGCCTCTACCACATAAATAAGAATCTTTAAAAGGAATATTCAACCAAAAATAAAATGTTTGTTTCAGATGTACAGTGGTGGCATACCTGGGCTACATTTGTGTAGCTGTTCCCCCTTCAAGAGATGCCCGACTTTAGCAAATAACCACATATTATTTAGCAGTTTAAAAATTCAATGCATGTAGCATATAGCTCTTCTAAGGGCCTCTCTAGAAGCTAACGGGCTGGTGAACAGTATTTCCTTGGACCTTTCCTTTTTAAATTCATTTTGCATTTAATCAGCCGATGCCATCTGATAAAATAAGAGGGTTTTTAGTAACAATTCTACTTTATCAGAGATGTCAATACAGAAATAAATATTGGAATCCTGTAGTATATGGTCAATTGACAAATACAATCAAACATAAATCAGCTCTACATTCATCATTATAGCCCCCCCCATACAAATTTCGAAAAGATCTCCCGGCAGATCGGCGTCATCATGCGCGACCACTCCTGCTGAGAATTGGCCGTGCACCCTTTGTATCCCGGCACTTACTTTGGATAGGGTACAAAGTAATTAAAATCAGTCTAAGAATTATGGACATGTCCGCAATGGCTTAGATTGATTTGGCGCACAATTTCAGGCCGAAATACAAGTTTAAGCTTGAGATTTTCACCTGATTTTTCTGCCGATTGATCGCCGTGAGCATGCACAGTGGTCGATCGGCCGAAAAATTGGGTGGAAATCTAAGCATGTATGGGGGGCTTTAGTCATTAAATGTTCACTTGTGAAGGTTTGACCATTGTTATAATGGTGCTCGGGATGGCAAAACCTTACCCACCTTAAACACAAATGAAAAGATAATGCAAATGCATAGATGTGAAGTCAGTCAACAAAACCAAAGGTATATATAGGAAGGGTATATAGAGGTTAACATTAACTATGTGTTGGTATATGTTACTAAAAATTTTTTTTAAATAGCTAATAGGTAGAGATTCCCTGTTGGCATGAATTTATTATAAATGTACTTTCAATATTTTATAAAATATATATGTATACGTTTTTAGAACAGATTGTATGTATATTTATTGGGATCCAATGTTGGGTAATTGAGGATATAGTGATATGACCTGGAGGACCCTTGATGGGTAGCCAGGTAGGGTGAAATTAATACCTCTATTTTTCTTTATTTTTTTTTTATTGAGGTTTTATTGAAGACAAAAGACATAACAGCAAGCATATAGAAAATAAACAGGCCTACAATACAGGCGAGTGTTCGGCACGCAGGCACGTGGTCTATAACAGATATCCCCATGCCCCAACGAATATCCCGTAAAAGAGCCACGCCCGGCAACACCCACTCCGGGCGTGTCACCAGGGCAGCCACTGTAGTGCAGTAGTAGAGGAGCGCAGAATGCAACCTCCCACCTAGCACCTGCCAAAAAACGATGTCACAGAGACATTCCTAAATAAAGGGAAGGGCCAACCAACTCAGTAAAACAGGATCAACCAGTCAAACAAAACCGACCCCACCACAGGGGATCAACACACCACAGACAGACACCCATTCACACAACTGACTTTACCCCCAGGTCTTTTTCTTTTTTATAGATTTTTCTTATAGATTTTTGCAGGGCTGTGGAGTCGGAGTCGGAGTCGAGGAGTCGGAGACATTTTTGGGTCC
>CM070035.1:131003173-131022767 GCA_036250615.1 Ptychadena robeensis
CCCTATTGATACGCCTCCCCCTGTGAGCTGCAGTGTCTGGTAGGGTGAGCATATAACCAGGGGTGCACATTCACATAACTTTTTGAGTTGGCTACTCAAATGAGTATGAGGAGATGTAGCGGGGTTATAATCAATGCAGTCCTTCTCACTTGTAGTGAAAGAACATCTGGTAGATTGAGGAAGGTATGTGGAGATGGTTAGATTGTAAGCTGGATCAGACAGGGTCCTATACTCCTTCTGGGTCATAACCTGTACGTTATTGTGTATTGTACAGTGCTGCGTAATACGTTGGTGCTATATAAATAACTGAAAATAATAATAAAATGGTAAGTAACAGCCTAATTAAGTTAATAACAATATACCTACCTTTATATTTTAAGTTAAAAAAAATTTGGCTCTCAGAAAGTTCAGTCGCTATTTTGTTGATATTTGGCAATCTAGCGCATAGAAACTCGCTTGTCCACTGATTCCCCGCCGACACATCCTCACGCGGTGGCCTGCAGCTCCTGGTTTCCTGGTCTTTTTCTTTCTGTTCCAGGTAACATGTAAATAAATTAGGCGACATGGCTATCTATTGGACTAATTATTAATTTTTCACTCCATTTTGAAAATTTCACTCTGACATTGTGACTTATTATCTATCTCCATCTTTGTGGAAGGTTTGAAGAAATATTCTTTAAAAAAAAAAAAAAGAAAGGGGGATTGCTTCAGCGTTTATTAGTCGTTGAATTTTCAAATGCGAATTTAACTTATGCAAAACTGTACATGCTTGAGCAATTTTGTAATGTTACCGTTCAATATATCTCCAGCAATTTTGGTGATGATACAATGTTTAGGGGTGTTACAAATAAATCACAAATTCAGCAAGTCTACTAATGACACCAGACAAACATCAGCCCTACATAACCAGGAGAGGGGTTATAAGGAATATTCTAGATCAGAGGTATGGGAGTTTTTCCATCACACCTCCCAAAGATAGACATGCTCCATCAGGACCCCCTACGTAAAGCACAGTGCTTGGTGGGGTCCCAATGGACCATTCACATTACGTGCCTGGCGAATCCTCTGTTTACACATCTGCCGATGCAGGGGTTAACATACTGCACTGCACTACACTAACTCCTGCATCGGCAGAACGCCATGCGAACAGAAGATCCGCTGGGCAGGTAATGTGTATGTGCTTCATCAGGACCCCTGCACTTAACATAGAGAGTCCCAACAGATCACACAATGCAGTGGAGACATACATTTATTGGGGGCATCCAGCAGCAAAGGGGGGAAAAACATGGAGGGGTGATTCTCAGATGTGATTTGTAGAAGGCTCTTCAATTGCACTGGATCATGTATTTTTACTTAAAGCGGACCTACCACATTGTAGGTCACTTTGCACTATCGGCATCAGGCTGCCAATAGATAGGGCAATCACTGTCCAAAAAGAAAAAATAATAAAAATCTTAAAGCAGGAAAGACGAGTTTTTCCCAAGGTAGCACCTCCCATGCTGTGACGTTGTGCCCAGGGCGCTTGTCATAGCTAAAAGGGCTGCCGGGAAAACATCAGCTGTGTGTGCAGCCCCATAATCCTCTGCTCTGCCTCTCCTCTGTGACGTCACTATCACAGCGATTCACTGTGCAGCTCCTGTGTCCTGTGTGCTCTCTGTCAGCAGAAAATCAATTCTTGTGTTGCTAGCTGTCAGGCTGATAAGAGCAGGAGGCTTAAGAACACAGGAGCTGTGAGGGCAGAGAAGTAAACAATGACAGTCACATGGGAGGTGTTCTGTCAGTGCAGCACCCAAATCCTCCTGTGTGTCCTCCACCATCATCTCCTATCTACCTAACCTCATCCTCAGCCTGTTTGCCCCCCAAATCCATGTCACCCCCATATCACCTGCACACTGAACCCCTTCAGTCTCAATCTCTCCTGTCTCCTACAGTGTCCTCCTTCAGCTTTACTCCTGTCTCCTATGCAAACTGCAACACACAGATCTCTGGAAGGACCAGAACTGTGCTCCCATACCAAACCCTTTGGGATTGGTAAATATGTCTGCAGGGGAGGGGCACCTTAGTAATGTTCAACAGAATGGGCGGAAGTGGCTTCAGGTGCCAGTACTTAAGATGGTGCCTTAGGGAATGAGGAAGTGAAGATTGTAAGTACCTTTTTTTTTCTCTGTGTAGCAGTTTTCACAGATGTATACTGCTGACAGGTGTGTAATATGTCCATGTAATATATGTGGGTTTTTTTTTTTTTTTTAGTTTACAACCGCTTTAAAAAACCCAAAGCAAAACAAAAAACCACACACACACACCCACATAATTAGAAACACCGTTTTATTTAAAGTCAGAATAAGTTTAAGGCACAGTAACACAGACTCGTTTCAAGTACAGGAAGTCCTTCAAAATTAACATGTCATTCTTACTTTCATTAAACCCCCCCCCCCCCCAAAATAAAAACTTAACTAAAAGCAATTTGTTTAGCAAATCATACCACTCCATTCAATACTTCTGCCAGCAATAAACAGTATAAAAGGATTTTACATTAGTTTTAAATAAACAAAATATAACATAAAAACATTGGTATTTGTATCCCCCAATGACGTAGTGCAAACTGTGTTAAACTGTAGAGAATGGTCGGTTTCAGATTTTGATGCAATTAAGTCACAAATAAACATGTTGCATACATTAACAAGTTACTACAGACCGTATTTTTCGGACTATAAGATGCACCTAACCATAAGACACACCCAGTTTTTAATGCAGGAAAACCAGAAAAAAAATATTTAAAGGGTTCAAATCAATTAGGAAATTAATTCCCGACAGTACCAACTTCAGTCACAAATAAAAATGGTGTCACTAGAGAGCACATATTCCGACATCTCATCTTTCTCATATATGGGGGAAAAGGGAAGGGGCCACCGGGGAACGGTTGCAAATGTGTCCCCTCTAGTGTGTGTCAGCGTAAGCTGCCAGCATGAGTGCAGATTTTTCCACACACCTCTCTGCATTGCTTACATCAGCAGGGCTCTGCCGATATAAGTAATACAGTTCAGATGGGAGATCCGGCTGTGTGCAGATCTTCCATCTGCCAGGAGAGTAAGAATGCTGGTGGGGAGCAAAGGTGCTCGCACATTCAGTCCATAAGACGCAGGCACTTCTTCTTTCGATTTCGGGGGTGAAAAAGTGCATCTTATAGTCTGAAAAATACTGTTATTCTATTTAAAAACAAAAAACACTAAACTGTACTGAAGTGTTGTTCATTAGTACTCCAGATGTCTCCACTAGCCTGGATATTATCACACAAATAGGTCTCAATTAAAAAAAAATTTATAAATATTTCTGCCAAGATATAAAATATTCTGAGGAAGCCCGGTGGGCAAAAAGCGAGGAGTGGACTATATAGTAGTAATGTGGATCTCTTGTGTCCAGTGTATATGTGTCTTTTTGAAACTTATGCATTGAATACTGTTCTAAAGTTGTATATTATGGTGCAATTGTGTAAAAATACAGACTTTTAGATTTACATTTAAGTAATAATTGGTGGAACCTATTTAGCTATATATCTGCCTATAAACCCCTAGTAGTATTGATACAATGGCCATTGCCCATCATTAGGGAATTTAAACAAGATGTTATATACATATTGCGGATCTACAGCCAAAACTTCATCTTTTGTTGAACAGATTGTTCCCCCTCCCTATATAGTTCCACTTCCAGTCATGTCACAAGAACAGGAAGTGAGCAGAAAAAGTTCAAAAGTCAAGGTAAATCTTGTATATATTACTTTTTTATGATGTGACATATTCTATTATAAATATACAGATAAGTACTTGACCACACAGCAATGTTGTGACTGCACTATGGCTAGTGTGAAGGAATGACTGCAGGGACAACACATCAAAACATGGCATACAAATGAAGGCATTCATTTCTCTGTGCTATAGTTTAGTGTGTAATAGAAAATTTAGCCTCTCTGAATTGTACATAATAAAAGTGTTTTGTGGTCCATAGAAATACAGTATAGTGTGATATACATTTAAATGATATATGACCAGCGATATTTTTTAGGCTGAACCATGCAAAATGTGTGAAGGGAAATGCAGTAAAGGCACATTAACACCCAAAAACACACCACAAAAAGCATGCATTTTCATAATGCAAACTTTGAATACAGCCTTGTGGTCACTGGTTACAAATCCTGCAAACCTTTGTGGATTAGAAGACATTTCTGTTCACTTATCAGCTTGATACAGACACACACAAGCAGTAAAAGCACTAAATCAGGGTTTCCTTGTATGTAGCTGCTGTGGGCCACAAAAGGCAAGCAGCTGGAACGTGAAAGACTCCATAGGCAAGAAATAAAAATTTACCATTTGGGACATTGGAGCAACAAAGTGGATACAAAGAAAAAGTAACACTTCACTCAGATTAAGTGCCATGCTTTTACAGTGCACAAAAACCAATGCTGTGTGGGCTTCGTAATCAGAAAACCGCATTCTTTATTACAATACTAAAAACAATTAAGCAACTTTACCTGCTTCTACACATTACAGGATCTAACTGCCTAGTGTTCCCTATAACTTTTACACTTTATTGAATCTGACAAACTCCTGCCTATCTGGCCATCATTGGTTGTCCAATGTAGATCAGGTTTTTGTATGTGGATACCAACATACTATATTGTTCTATCCATACATGTGTGCTACTACAACACCTTCTTGGAAATAATTACATATTCTAACCTCTATAGAAGATTTAGGTCATATTCACATTTTTAAACATTTAAAACATTTTATGAACCAAGGTAGCTGCATAAAACTCATCACTGAATAAATATTAGGACATTGTCCTGAATAATTATTGCTTTTGTAACAAATCAGCACAGCTGCATAAATAGCTGCATAAGCAATGTGCGAGTTAAATCCACTCTGTTTTGCTTAAGGTTTGTCAATGGGATCTCCAAAAAAAGGACCAAGAATACTTTTGCACTTATATCTGCCAATTTCCCAAAAGGTGCTTGCCCTAATAACAACAACATTTTGTATTCGTAACGAAAAAAAATGTTAATTAAATAAATCGCATGGATCTTTCACACAGCTGTATTGGAACAGGTGGCAAACATTTGAGAACTTTAAATAAAATGAATTGTTGTTAGCTTACAATTGCAAGCTTGCCGTTAATGGAAATCAGTGATTTTTCTATAATAGTGACTGAAAGGTAAAAGGTATTGAAGCGGTTATTGAAAACACATCTCGTGATGCTCCAGTGGCCAAGCACAAAATGTCTTATAAATAATCTTCGGACCGGAACTTGATCCAACAATTTCTCTTACATAGTGAATAATGCATTCAAAAATGTAAATCTGAATGGAAGTTGAAGAAGTCTTTATACTGCTGTAAAGTAATCTCCTTACGACATGTCAGATGTATAAAGGAAGATCAGTTTATGATTGGATAGTACAAACACGTCACATACTGAATTATCAGAAGTCTTCAATACAGAAGTAGCCATTACCAGTCCAGGCCTTCTGGTGAAGAAGTTCATAGTTCATTGCCAAGAAGCAATTTTCGCAGACATTACTCAATCTTCGACATTTCATATTTGGTCATCATGATCTCCTGTATTAAATAAACAAAAAAACCCATAAGGCCACAGCATTGACCCAAGTATATAACCCTCAATGTGCATGTCTCACCTACCTCATCAGAATCCAGCAATACAGGAAGTGCTCTAAAATATAAAAAGGGGAAAACAAAAACATAAAACACCAAGTTCAACAAGGATTCAGCCAACATGTACATCAACTCGATTTATATTAAAAGATAACCGCACAAAACAAAAATAACGCACACCACACAGAACAGAAGCAGCTGAAGGATATGCCAGAAAAAAGAGAAGGCAAAAGAGGCAGCAGGTCCACAGGAGATTCTAGATCTAGAATGAGGAGTGACTCAAATAGAAGCAGATACTAGAAATCCAGTAAAATGAAGGCAAATATTCTTGGCTTATATTTAAATACAGTATATACTCATGTGGCTCTTTGAAGAGATCAAAAAAACATGTTATTTCATCAAGTACAACAGTAGAATAATATAAAACATATAAAAATTTAGGACAGGTTTCCAAAAAGGAGAGGTAGTACTTACTGATGAGGGAACAACAACAAAGCCCATATATAAAAACCGACTGGGAACTGAATATGCCCCTAAACTAGATTTTATTTCATTTTCTGAGGGAATAGAATTCTATCCAAACACACACACACACATACACTAGGAATGAAAAAATATATAATTACACATCTGCAAATGAAGATGGGATATTTTCTTCCACCCATTTTAGGTCTTCATCCTAATAACATAAAAAAAATGTTAACTGAAGTATAAAGTAATGAATGTCATAGAAAAGCTACATTCCCAAATGGAATAACTGATCTGTCAGTTCATATAGAGATAACATTATTTACACTGTCTGATTTCATTACAATGCTTGACGAGTGGGTGTGCACAGAAATATCAGGACCCCCCCCCCCCAAAGAAAAAATACAATAAAAAAATAAATAAGCAAGCTGATCTAGAACTTTATAAAACGTATGAAGTTGCCTTTTTTTTTTTTTTTTTAACTCTGTTTAATATATTTTTCAAATAAAGTATAACAAGAAAAACATTGAAATAGGCATCGCAGTGCCGATTAACCTTCTTAGTGTTCATGACGAGCCCATCTCGTCCGGAGTTTGTGTGAAGAACAAACTCTGGATGAGCTGTGCTCCCATGAAATCTGCATATCCCCGGAAAGCTACGGCGATGCTGCTTCCAGCCACAGCAATTCCGTTCTGCGGCTTCACTGATCGCGTCGCTCGATCTCGGAAGGGGCGAGGGTGAGCAGTGCCATAGACCTCCATGTTAATGGAGGGGCTTCTGCTCTCCAGACCACACTGCCAGTGTCATGAATGACACTGGCTGTATGGAGAGGGGAAGGGGGAGGGAGGAAATGGCAGGCAGTGTACCTCGTACACTGCTGCCATTGCCTGTACCACACTGTTAAAAACGGTGCGGTACAGGCGGTGCGTTGGGGAGATTAATAACAAGGAAACATAACAATAGGTACAATAAGGCACATAGAGGCAACATATACGTTAACCCCCATAGCATGAGGAGGACCCCCACAGACTACAAAATCCGATAAACCATATCATATCAAGACCCCAGGAGGTTATCGCAAGCCCCCGGTATTAAACAGGACATTCTAATTTGCGCTAATCGCAACCAGAACCTCCCATGACCCATATACAACAAAAACCACTTCAACAACACTGAAAAAGGCAACCCAGGGGGGGAAAAGAACCAACGAATGGAAGAGGCAAGGAAAACAGCACCAAGATAATGCCAGGTGGCGGGACAGAGACAAAGCCGACTAGACGAAAAGGTGAAAAAAACAGAAACAGACAAAAACAGAGACAGGGGGGGGGGGGGGGGGGGGGGGGGGGGGGACCCCCAACCTGCCCAGAGAATGACTAAGTTGAGCCTGACTATACCATTTAGTGCCTGTGAACACACCCATAAAGTCCACCAATTGAGTATCTGTGAGCTCATGGAAAATAAATTTTCTCCAGACCTGCAAGAAACCCTTGGTACGCTTCTCCTTCTCCTGTGCTGCAAAGAATTTATCAAAATACATATATGCCATAAGGGACTGACGCAAGACAGAAAGCTGAGGTCCGGCAAGTCCAGATTGCACTTTGGACATGCTGTGAGTCTGGTAACGTCCCCAGCCTTGGGTCGAATGTTGAAAGCACCATAGGCCCGATGTAAGATCTTCAGCTGGGTTTCCCTCCACGTTTCATTATGCACATTACGACAAACCGCATCCCAACATTTTTGTAAAATCTCAAACGCGTCCTCCTCTGCGGTGTCCAGCACCGCTGCCCACCTCCTAGCATAACAGACCTTCTTGGAATAACCCGCCTGGAACCTACAAATATCTCCATAGAGGCCAGAGATGGAAGTCTTGGGGGTCAGCAACTTGTCAAACTGATAGTGGGAGGGGAACGAGACAGGGGAGCCCAAAACATCCCTCAGAAAGGCCTGAACCTGCGCATAGTGCAGAAACTGGGTAACAGGGAGCCTATACTTAGTTGCCAAGGCCGAGAAAGGTAGGAGAGAGGAGTCCTCGTCCAGCAAGTCCCGGATTGCATGGATGCCCAAATTGCCCCAAATCAGATATCCCGATGACTGTTGGCCCTGAGGAAAACAAGGGGCCGACCTCAGAAGCATGTGGGGCGATAGCAAGCCTGGGAGACTGTACAGTTTCCTCATTTCCCCCCAGGCCAAAACAGAGTCCCTCAATATACAATGTTGCTTGATATTAGCTGTGAGGAGCCGTAACGGGGTGTGAAGCACCCCATTTAATGACCATGGGGCGGTAATCTGCGCTTCCAATTTGATTGGTAAAAAATGACGTATCCTGCACCCAGTCCCTCGCATGTTGAAAAATACAGGCCAAATTGTAGTGTCGTACATTAGGTAAATTGGCTACCAGATCCGCACTAGAGCGCTGGAGTTTGGCCAAAGAGATCCGGGACCTCTTACCCCGCCATAGGAAAGTGGAGAATGAAGTTGCCTTTCTATCTATAAGTTCTGATAATGCATGATCCAGCATATGGGGAAATGACGTTATATTAATTTCGAATAGCAGCTCAATCACATTTCAGTGTGAAACAATACACAAATAGGAATCATTTGTGCACTGTGTCTGAAAGAAAAAAAAAACAAAAAAAAACATGCCACTGATTTTTTTTTCTGCGCCATCTGTTAATTTCACTATTCAATATTTCATTCCTATTTCTGATTCTGGTGCAAAGCATTGATAGGATATTTACGTGTAGACTTAAGAGATTTCTCCCAAAATTTTAAGCACCCGATATTAAAAATTAAACCCCACCATCCTATAAAATAATAGCTGCAGACTAAGAGAACATCGTAACAGTGTTACTCTCCAACTCATACCGGACAATGGTTTGATACAGGAAGCTGGGTAGAGTCCTCCTGTACCTGTGTGTGTTGCATCTCAACTCTAAGTTATTGTACAGCTCTGCGTAATATGTTGGCGCTATATAAATACATGATGATAATACAGTAGTAAGAGGGAATGGGAGGGAGGAAAGGAACAAAAAAGGAGAGCACAAGATTGGGGAAAAACTATAAAAATTGACTTTTACCAAATAGAAGTCCAATCTTCTTTAATGGATATATTTGTCTGATCACAAATGTCACCAATGTGAAATGTAATGTAACAGAAAAAACAAAAAGTGTTCACTCACAGTATTAGCAGCAGCTGGCTTAGCTGTTCCATTTGGCTCCGACTTTGTTCCCCTTAACTTCATACCTTCCGCTATGAACAGAATATAAGAATGTTTACCAACTGCAGATGGGGGTGCAGCGAAGATGGTGGTAAAAGTTAAAAGGATCAGAGCAGATATTACCTAAATGATCTGTAACAAGGAATTCTTCTACTTCATCATCTGAATCATCCATGAGAGGGGTGAATGCATACCTGAAAGAACATAAAAACAGGCTTATGTAGAAATTGACCCCGCTACAGAGGTAATTAAAAAAGATACAGTATCAGATGTATGTACCGTTGGTTGTTTGCAGAGGGCCTCCATAAAAACATTATGACTAATAAGACCACAGAAAACAGGAATCTCCAGAAAGCATCATCAACCCAGAGCTCCATCCAGTCCTATACAAAAAAAAAATAAAAAATAGGGAGAAGTCTTGTTGAGTATTAGAAGACACTGAAGTTGAGAAGAAAATAGTTCTATGCATTTTATGGCAACTTTAGGAATTATATACATAGGTGGGTATGCCCTCTATGATGCTTATTGAGCCACGACAGCAGCTTCATATTAACTTAACTCAGTTTGCAAACAAGAACGCAAGAACGCAAGAACGCAAATGGGGCCTGCTGTCATTGTACAATTCCACATAATACTGCGGTGAAGACCGTGATCACAAAGGGGACCCAAATCCTGACAACCAATTCTTTACTTGCCAGATTTCACTCTACTGGCTGTTTTAAGAAAAGCTAGCAAGAATTTACCCATTAAACAAAATTTATAATATTAGAGTCTTAGGAGACCATGTGATGATTAAAAAAAAAAAAGGAAGAGCTGAGGGGCTAACATATATGAGATGGCTGGGTGAGTTCACAAGCAATTTAACAAAAATGTACTATTACTATTTTAACTAATAAAGAAAATGTGTACACTTATTACATAGAACCCAGTTATTTTTCAAAGAGATATGTACTTATACCATGTTATGTTTATCCAAGTTCTCACCAAAATGTTCAGTTCAAACATATCACAGTGGAGCAAAATCAACTAATTTTTTTTCACATGAAAATAGGAACTATGACAGTTTGAGATACAATTAAAAGTACAATCTCATTTAGATGAATATCCACATCAATTATCCTTTTGTGATCGGTATATTCAGCCAGATGTATTACAGCGCAAAAAGCACCAATGTGCAGGTATCTGTAGCTATCAAAAGGGCCTTAACTATTGTATAAAATATTTTTAAAAACTCCACTTGGTCAAGATGATCACAAGGATCATCTACATTACTTTGTATACTTACAGATGGACATGGTGCCAGTCTGAACTTTTTTGTAGTCCATGCCATAAAAATTACAGATGCTAGAAGGCAAACATAGAGAGGACACAAATTAGAATGTGGCTGTAAAGATTTGTGGTAAAGACAAAAAAAAAAAAAACACACAAACACTTACCTAATATGGCAAAAATTAATGTATTTGTAAAGTGTCTGTATAATGAGTATTTAACAGTGTTCTTTCTTAATTTCAGTGTCTTCATTGTTTGAGCCAAGCTTACAAAAATGTATAGAGGAGCTAAGGAAAGCACTTAAAATATACAAGCGATAAAGAAGAATATACAACCAGTAAAAACACCTCAAGAATTAGCACTTATGAAACAGCAAGGTCTTGACACGACTCTACAGGTATAAATTATGGCATCAACACACATCAATATAAGGCCCACTGGATAACCTACGGATACCCACAACGCCAATCCGCAACTATGGAGACAGGCACCAGGGGACAATAGGAGCCGTTCGGGCGAGTCTTAAAAATGCACCCAAGCTGCTCCCCAACCACCCCAGTGGAGCCTCAGCCTTACGGAGCTGAGCATTGAAAATTCAACGACACAAAAGACAGGCTACTAGTTTTTACCCATATGGCAATCCCATCTTTTTGCATGCTCCGCCAATAGTATTAGGATACCCATCTTTACACACACTTAGGGGGGGTTTCCACAACGTTGTCTGATCTGTCGGGACCCTACGTTAAGCGCAGTGCTTGGCGGGGATCCAGACCGATCACATACACTTTAGCTGACCCCTTTGTCTTGAGCTGACGTATGTGGAAACATACCCCGACTTTAATGATATCCCATTCTCAATCCGAAACACTTTATTATATAGTTGGTCAAACCTTAGCAGACATAAAAGCTTAATACTGAATAGCCATGGTGAATAGCATACTGACAAAATGGAAAAGATATTTAGTGACAGGGCTGAAGACAGACAAAGTGTGATGCTATATGTATAAGTGGTATTCAGAGGTATCATTTAAAATGGGTGAATATGTACATTAATTCCAGAGAGTAATTGGACAACACAATTGCTGGCTTCATATTCAGCAAATGCTAGTTTCTAGACAAACAAACGGTCTTCAGAACAAATGAGGACATTAAAACTTAATTTGTGTAGTTGCTAACCCAGAATATTAGTAACCATAAGTGGTTCCCAAACTTTCCTTGCAGGGCCCCCCTTTTCTATTTAGGAACATTATCGAGCCCCCCCTCCCCATTCAAACACAGGATCAGAATGAGGGCCGTGCCTCCCGGGAATACCTTTGTGCCTGCTGCCCAGTTTGGAAACCACTGTTGTAAGGCAAGATAATAACCATATAAAGTATTGCATTGCCTTCTATAACATAACAAATAACAAATATTTTTATTTTAAAGGATATCCACCAGCATAATGCCGAGTCCAGAAGAGCTAGTGGGATACTGGCAAGTAAAACCAAGTCAGATTCTTTTGTCTGCAAGAAACAACAACCACAAACAAGCCAATCAGGAAAGTTTACAAATTAGGATTTTTCATCTCAATAATTCATTTAAGCAGCATAAAGACATTAGATAATTGTCAGTCAGTCAACTATTCAATGAATTCCTCTGGGGAATCATTTGAGGTGGATGACAAAGGCAAACAAAAAGGGAACTTCAAATCAAAATATACCAGATTTTTTGTTTTTTAACTACATATATAACACGCAGCCAGGGTGGGGGAGTTTTGTCTATCTAATGTGCACCAGCAACCACCACCAGCAGTAGTTTTTAGTCAATGAGTGGGTGTGGGGCTGGGGGTCACGCCATTGATCTCCAACCCAGCAAAGAGCTGAACTTAGCCGGGGGGAGGGAAGATCCCCTCATGGGTGGTTTGAGGGGAGGGGAAAAAAACGGCCACATCAGAGCATAAAAGTCTGCACCAAAAATTCCACTACAGTTAAGCAATTCTGGTTATGGACCATTTGTGATAGTTGTAAGTTGATAGCTTTAAGTGAGACTTGGAGCCCATTAATACATCTCCTCCCATATCCCATTGCAGTTCAGCATTAAAACAGATATTTCTACATAGTTTTATGTTGTATGTAAGAACACATTTTTTACCCCAATAACTCGCATAACTCCTTCTACTGCGGCAAATATCAGATAGAGGACACCCATTCCAACTACACGATGCATCACTGCTCCCAAGCGTGGCCTTCGTAAAAACATAGGTAAACATATTAACATAAATTACTTGTTCATGTTACAATAATTACTTTTAACTACAGAATACAAACACATTGTGCAGTGGATAAAATCCACATAACAGTTAAGCAGAGAGGCAAGTAAAAAGCATTTTTAAATTTGTGTACGGCATGTGATTAGTGTGGTTGGGGTTTGTCTTTACTATGGTGTACACATTAAAAACACTCTGAACAGTTATGCAACATACACACTGCATCTAATGTCACAAAATAAGTGACAAGAGAAGTTTAGGAATAACATCCACAGAGTGGAACAATGTTCTTTTGAAGGATAATCTGACCCCTTTTTTGTATAGGTCAGATGGCAAAGTGCAGCAAACCCTTAGGGCTCTTTCACACTAGCCACGCTGCAGCTCTGGTGCGGCACAATACCACAACGTAGTGGGGCTAGGGTTAACAGAATGTACACAGGTTTCCATAAACTGGCTCAGTGCTTGCCTTAATGCAAATACACAATGCTGGATGTTCGCACAAATATCCTGCAGTCTGCATTGCATTTGTATGGGAGATGCAGAAGCAGTGTAGTGCAAAATGTGTTTGTGTGAAAGCTCTCAGATACAGTAGATCAGTCTTTTGCTCTAATTGCCTTAGGCAAGGGGGGATAGTTACAATAAGTACATAAGAGTGAAATGTCCTCTGCACTTTTAGCTTGGGCCAAAGTCTAAAAGGTGGGAGGGATTTTCCAGTTCGACCATTTTTATTTTAACAAACATTTATTGAGTACTAATTGGAAATGTTGGCAAATTTCAGTTGTTCGTGGTACAAGGGATCATTAGGCTGACTTTACATATTTTAATCGCACAAGCAGATCAGATCGAAGATAAGTAGCATGTATGTCAACCACAATAAATTTCAGGATGTCTTTATTTCTAAAAAACTGGTCAGAGCTCTCATATGTAAGATTAACATCTCCACCCTTAAAGCTTAACATATACTCTGTTGGTGGGACAATAATTTGAGACAAAATACCTGTTCTTGATATTCATCACAGTCAACAAAATGCTTTAGCAAACCACACGAATAAAGGAAGGTCAATACATAGTGTTCAAAGTAATGGATATGATGGTGGGGATGAGTATGTACTCCACTAGAAACTGTGGTCTGTTCTGAATGACCTTCCCTTTAAAGGTGACAGCAGGGCAGACACCAATTCGATTACAACAAGTCAAACATGTTCAATTTACAGTTCTAATAAAGTTGTCAGGAGGCTTTGCTGCACAGCAATGTTTCTGAACAATAGACCCAATGTCAATAGTAATTAACATTTGGTTAAGGCATGCCCAGGAGGAAAGAAAACTCCATTATTGGTTTGCATTTGCGATTTTCATGCTCATAACCATGTGACTTGATGTTCATTTATAATAGGGTATTAAGCACACTTACTTTACTATTCCATATCCCAAGCTAACGATGGTGACCAACAACCGAGCCAGGGTTCTTTTGATGGAGGAAACCAATTCTGCAAATACCAACAGACCAGGTGCTACACAAAGAGAAGAAGGACATTTATTACAGATTTAAATATACATATTATACAATACAGTGCATACCAGGATAAGAAAAAAAAAAAAACACTTACATGACACTCCTGTGACATTGATATTTTGATATTCCGCATAGAATACTGCTTTTTCCAGCATTCCCAAGAAAATTACAGCAGCAATCCAAAACTGTATCCTTAACAAATCTTTCCAATAGCAGGCAGACCAAACGAACCACAGGAGTCCAAACACTATATACATTATGCACATCACCATATAAAACTGTAACAAAAGAATAAATGATCAGTTAATAAACAAAGTCAATCATTAAAAATGTGATCACATTTGGAATAATCACAACCCTACATATGTGAGGGGAGGCAGCAACTTTGAGTGTTCCTATTCTCCCAACTACGATATATTCATGTACAAATGTGTAGCTTATTAAAACCACAAAAGACAATGTAGGGAAAGGAGTTCTTATTTTAAACAAAATGCCACCAAATATAGCTACCTATTTATGATTTGTACAATATTAGAACCTCTTAACTCCCATCTATTGGAGGCAGAGTAAGGTCTCATTTGAATGTGCACTTACAAACCGCCAGTTTACCACCCAAAAACGGCTGTCTGGGAAACAAAACATGAGGCAATCACTGGGTAGTCGCTCATGCGTACAACATGGGTGGCGGCTGTTAAAATATGACAACCACCACAATATGTGCAACTGTCGCTCATAGTGGATGGGGGCACGGGATGCGATATCAGGGCAGCAGTAAAGTACCAGCCATTCTGATACCATATGTGTAAATGGGACCTTAAGGCTTTGTTCCCACATAGGCGATTAATCGACTCGCGATTTTAATCGGTGCAGAAACCGGCGTTGATTGCATCCATTCAGTTGAATGGTCATGTTTTTTGATTGCATTTGGATTTTAGATAGTGTGGTCAATCGCACCCAATTGCGATTAATCACCTATGTGGGAATATAGCCTAAGGGAGTTGTAGCAAAGTCAGCAAAACAATACCATTTCTCCTGAGGAGACTTGCTCACAAAATACGATATACTGTGAAGCACAGTCCTGTGAAGATATACTGTGAAGTCACAAGACCAAATTTCTGTCAATTAATGGTCCACACTAAAACTAACTTTTTTAAAAAGGTCCCTTTAAAATAAAATTTATTTTATAATGCCCATCATCTTTTTAAGAACACCGATTTAATATGCAACTGGCAGCCAAACTTACAATCATTAATGGCCACTCTGAAGCAGAAATGTACCCGTGAGGACCTTCCATTGAAGCATAAACTGTTCAAGGAAAAGAAGAAAAAAGTAAAATAATAAAAATATTTTCAACATTTTACCAATGGGCAGATGCCTTGTGATTGGGAGGTGTGCACACAGACAGACAACTAGCAAAATAACAGCATATAGAATTATAGCCACTAACCCAGACAAATAATTCATTTTCATGTGTGGGATTTGGAGTTTGAATATATTTTGAATACCATAAAAGTGTTTTAACTAACCTTTACACACCTTTACAAAACCTTCTGCTAGCTGCGATAATGTGATAATTCAATTTTTGTAATATTTCTGTGTCTTTGGCATGAACATGGCAGTTTGTTTTTCTAAGTTCAAACAATAAAACATGGTTTCCCTTTCGGCTTACTTTACAAGGCTGAATTAATTTAAAAGAAACCGTGCTGAGACAAACCAATGGGAACTGCCAATGATCAGCTTATAGGAATAAAGTTAAAAATGGTCATCAGGAACTAGGCTTTTTTAGTCACTTATGCAAAGTATATTACAATCGAATAGTGTATCTTACACTACCATCTCTACAAGTTGACATAGCAGCTAGAGGGTTCTCCCTTGTTCACCTTGCAAGCGAGCACCACATCAATGTTAATACTCATTGGAAGCCATAACCAAGGCAGCATGCAGAGATACTCCAATAGGAGTAGCGAGCATGTTAGGGATGAAAATGACACTTTCAAAAGGCTGTGATACTCTGCATGGTGAAGATCACCAGAATGGCAGTAGAAGGCAAGCATCAAACCAAGACTGAACTCCGGAAGGGTGGTGGGGGAAGGGTTACATGAATTAAACTCCAACTTGTACCAAAAGGTAAAAATCCCCATGTATGGTGGAATGGACAAAACGTTTTATTTTGTTTTAGATGGGGTTTGTTAAAAACTATTTTTGTAATAGCATGAGGGAAAAATACCTAGTATCTCGGACCTTAGTACCCATCCAACTAGTGTAATTCCTACAACACAGGGTAGTTAGAGAACATTCATCTGTGAATACCATGGGTAGCAAAACTTACATTACTTGTAGTCATTGAAACCTATGAGATCATGCTACTTCAAAAAGGAAAAATACCTGATAAATTCCATTTAGCAGGACTCTGCTCCGAATTTAGAGAAACCATAAAAATAAAGGGTCCGTCCTGCAGGGTTTGAGCAACATAGACCTGAGAAAAAGACATGAAATATTAATATTCAAACCATCAGCTGGATATTAAAACCAGAATTAAAATGATAACATTAAAGGCAAAAGCGCTCAAATCCATGAAAGCAACACAGCAGCACTGCCAATATGGATTGGTGTCCTAGACATGGTCAAATGTAAATCCTTTCTACTGCAATAAACCAGACCAGTGATGGCGTGCCAGAGGTGGCACTCGAAGCCCTCTCTGGGCATGCGAGCGGTCAACCACCACAGAGGAAAGAACAGCAGCCTATTGGCTTAGTTCTCTTCCTCACTTTTCTGTTCTCTGTGTCCCCTACCTTCTCCTATTCTATCTTATAAGAGAGTCTGTGTTTACATGTTTCATGTGTGTATACGAGTTGAGTAATTCAGGTTAAATTGCCATGTCATCGCTTTGAGATAAAGAAGTGCGGTTTGGGTTTCAGTTTGGGCACTCGATCTCTAAAAGGTTCGCCGTGACTGCCCCAGACCAATTTAAATTTGAGGCTCCCCCTGGAACCCTCCGATTACTTCATTTTGTGGGATCTTATTCACAAATCTGTGTGCTACTTTTGTCTTCCCCTAGGTTTAGCGCCATAGGATACTGCAACTTGTGTATAAACAATAACCCCCCTCCCAAAAATAACAAAGTGAATAGACACAGGTTACCAGCAACAAGCACTGTATGTCAATGAACTAAAAAGATCAACAGTGCCCTCCATAATCTTTGGGATAAAGACATTTTTTTTTTTTTTTTTTTTTTTTCTCTCCACTCCCTAGTGTAAATGTCTTATAATACAATTTAAGCAAGATTATATTCCAGATTGTCATTTAGTGTGTTATCTACATTTATTATAGTCCCCGTCATTTTAGAGCACTATAATGTTTTGGACAATTGGTTTCCCCAGTGTGTTCTATTACTGCAATATGGAGGGATAAGATATGGAGTCGTTTTAGATCGTAATTTCTGTAAAATAACCACAGGAAATCTAATTTTGGAGCAATTTTTCTGGTTTTGTCGAAATGTCAGTGAAAATAATCGCGTTTTTATACGCGACTATGTGATTTTAAAAATAATTGAATGTAAATAATACAATTATATATATATAATATATATATATATATATATAATTACATATATAGTATAAATATATTATATATATATAGATTATATATATATATATATATAAAATTTTTTTTTTTTTTAAATTCTATCTGTATGTTTAGGAACATATTCTAGGTATAAGTATGTAATTATGTGTGTATGTAACACAGATAATGTGTAGTATATACTATGTAGATTGTATGTAGGTAACAACAGTATATGGTAGGATATACTATGGTAGATGGATGTATGTATGTATCTACATATACTTATAAATTCAAATACAATGGAATATATCTTTACATCAAACCCTATCGCAAAAAATTAATCTTGGGAATTTGAATACCAGGACTTAGTAGGTGCTACACAGAATGTATGTGATCGTAAAAAAGAATTACGATCTAATATCATAAAGAAATTAACCTACAACTTCAAAAAAACCTCTCCGTCAGTTCAAGTAAACTATATTGTGTGTGTGGATATATATTGCTATGTGAATAGCCACCATGCAGCGGCAGCAACATGCCGGCGACGGAAGTCTAATATGCTAAAGAATCATCGGCACTAATGGGCGGTAAACACTATGAACTTGCCGATGTTCCCGACCAATAAAAAATTTCAACTTGTCCAATGACTTTACGATCGAAAAAACAGCATTAGAATCGTATTTATCTGTCGTACCATGTGGACATGTGAGATTTCAGGCCGATAAATTGTACATGGTCGGTTTTAATAGATCAATTTTTATGCAGAGTGTATGGTAGCTTTAGTTTGACTAAATGAATTGGGGCTTCTTGGATTTGCTAATATGTTGTTGTGGCTGTAATTGAAAACAATAAATTCCTCTTTCTTTCCATTTAAGTTTTCTTGAATTGCCTTTGGGATGTAAGTATTGCTTTATGCTCTCTCCTGTACTTTGAACCGTAGCACCTCCTTTTCTTTTTCGACATTATCTTATCCGGACAGTCCTCTTCAGACATGAATGTATTTAGTTAGTACTGTAGTGTCCCTGCTCTAGTTCTCTTCTGGTTATCTTTATTTCTTTTTTTTTTATGTGATAAATTTAGATCTAGACAAGTTAAGCTTGTTGAAAGGCTCATTTAAGTTTTTTCTGCAGGATAAGCCTTACATCCAATTCAAAGGTAAGAGAAATGGACATGCTGTGTTTTTGGTGTATCGATGTGTTTCACTATAGCACAGACCTGGTTTATGCGAGATTTAAGGCCCCACACCACATACCGAGTAGGGGCTGACAGAACAGGTCAGGTAGCACCCTGTTGCTGGACCGTTAGCTTCAATGAAAAGATGCTGGTCTTCATGTGAGTTAACGGCAAGTGGCAGAGATATCGGTCATGTCCTTCCTCGGCCGGCCGAAGCTGTGGGGCAACAGGGATCTGTCGCCCATGTGGGCACCCCTGATCGGCAAAATCTGCGCGTGAGCACAGGCACGCACGCCCATCGGTCGGGGGCAAAATCAGCGGCGATCGGTTGCGTGTAGGCTAGCGGTTAACTGACAGATTTCACAAACAATGGTTTTAGGTACAAATTTCACAGAAATAAGCGTTGCCCTTGATAATGTTTGTGTTCTCCTTGGCTTACACACCATTGCAATTTACAATTTCTCCCTTTGGGATCATGGAG
>CM070035.1:131038824-131049122 GCA_036250615.1 Ptychadena robeensis
AGATGTTCTCGATGGGCCCTGGTGGGGGGGGGGGGCTAAACTTTTTTAAAAAGTGTGGATTCTGCCAAATTTAAATGTATGTATGTATGATGGATGGTATAATATGTCAGTGTATATAATACAAGTACCTTCCTATATCATAGTTGCTAGGGTACCCCATACACCTTTAGATTTCTCAGTAGAATTTCCTTAGATCTTCTTTGGTTACCAAAACATGTACAGGGGTGCCGGAATTATTAGGCAAATATATTTTGACAACATTCATCCTCTTTATTGATGTTGTCTTACTCCAGGGTATAGGCTCGAAAAGCCTACTACCATAAGCATATTAGGTTGATGTGCCATCTCTGTAATGCTTAAGATACTCCAATAGCAGTGCAAGTTAAGCAAAAATAATATTATATGTTATATAAATATATAAAAAATATAATAATAAGTACTGTCCCCATTAAATTCAATGGGAAAATGTTTGTGTGTCTTATGATAAAAGTACCAAACATCCTGGGAGCGATAGTTCTGTATCCCAAGAGACTGGAAATTGATCCATTCCTCCAACCAAGCCAAAGGGTCACTGCCAAAAGGGAGATCTTAGCTGTATTAGCAATAGCAGTATCCATTTTCTAAACACACTGACCAACCAGCTGGGTGAATTGAGGCTATAGATAGCATGAGTTGGATATTAACATTCTGCATTGCAGGAATAAAATTATATGACACAGACTCATCTCTCCTCCCATATGTAAATAGCTGCTCATAGGTAAGTTGTTAATGCCAGATTGTGAAAATGTGTCTCTCCATAAGTAGGTCAATGGGTTCAAAGAATGGAAACTGCTAGTGTATAGACTGCATATATTGCTGCAACATAGCTCTGCCTCCTGGCACTGGCCTTTTGGCTTGGCTTGAGAAATATAGAGTGAATACTGCATGAACCAGACATAGTTTGCTGGAGCATGCTGTATATTCACTTTTTATTTGAATTGCTGTGTCTCTGACTGTTTTTTCTTTTTTTTATTCCTAATTTTCTCTCCATAACCATGGGGTGCTTCTTATGGTCCATGCGTCTTATAGTGCAAAACATATAGTACCGTATATGCCGGCGTATAAGACGACTTTTCAGTACTTTAAAATCCTCCCCAAAGTCGGGAGTCGTCTTATACGCCGGGTGCTGCAGGCTGGGGGGGTGCAGGGGACCATCTCTGGAAGCCGTTACTGTCTGTGCGATCGGGTTATTGTATCCTGCTGCCTGAATCTGCCAGTGCTGACTAATTATACATTGTATCAGAGCAGAGCAAGGGAAGAGTGTTGCCATGGCTACATGATGCTATGCAATGATCACGGAGAACAGGCTGTAGCTCTGTTTTAACTTTTAACATTCATAGCAGGAAAACCATTTGTAGTATAATGATGAAACTTTCAGGGTCAGTAATTCTCACCTACTACTACTTACACCCCGAGTTTCACCACTCTAGGAAGAGGGGGTAGTCTTATACGGCGAGTATATAACAAACTCTATATTTTAACTGTAAAAGTTGGGGGGTCGTCTTATACGCCCAGTCGTCTTATACGCCGGCATATACGGTAGTCTGAAATATTGCCATTTAAAAAAAGCCTACAAGAAAAAAATGTAAAGTATTCTTGAAAACCCCTAAATCTTCAGGTGATGTAAAAGACAAACAACCTTTTTATTTGAATTATAATAGTATAATATACTTGATCTTTAGAGGCGCTCATAGTAATAATCCCCAATGACAACTGGAAACCCCTGAAAAACAATAATTTCCTAAAGTAGACAATTTAAATTTTCATTATTTATTAAAAATTAAAATACAAATAGAGTTACCAAATATATTCTTTATTAAAATCAAAGTTTTGAAGGAAATACAGTGTATTCCTGCTACATATTAAGTTCATGTGTAACCATTACAAAAATATACATCTAGTTTACTGGCTCACGGTGGATAAATACAGACAGTTAGTTATCCTCTTTATAGAGGCTGTGTAACCATTTAGCTGAAATATGATAACTTAGTTTGGATTTTGCAGATTTGTTTGGATGATGTCGGATTATTGTTAATATACTGCTATTTAGAGAACTATTTAAACAGATTGTTATAACAGTAATGCAATTCCATATTTGGTTTATATTCAAACCTCGCACTTTGATCCAAGTTCTTTCCAGTTTGGTGTCATTTGTGGTTATCTGCTGCCACCTTGTGGAAATAAATGATACTTCATGCCTCATGTTGACAGAAGTTGTTTTTCAACACCCCTTTTGTTTTCATATGCAAATGGATGTGTTTGAGTGTCAAATGGTGCAAAAAAAAAAAAACAGTTTGCCTGGCTTTGCCTGCATTTCAAATGCAGTGTCCAAATAATTGCAGCTCAATGCAAAGTAGGTAAAATGCAGTGCTGCTCAGTAAAACTGAATGCCATTTTCTTTACCTGCAGTTTTCTTGCCTTCCAAATGCACATAAACCGCGAAAAAACAATGCCTAGCAACATACTAATGCTTCCATACTAATTCTTGCTCTCATATATGTGGATAAAATGGAGTTTTAACTTAGAATGCAGAATGCCCTTATGTATTGGTTTGCAAAGGCATTTTTTTGTGGAGAGTAATAATATCTGATCAGTGGTTTTAAGTTGGCCATACACTGGTCAATTCCTGTGGTCAATAACGTGGTGACACAACTAATCGATCCGCACCTCCCTGTTTGTCGGACATTTTCTTGGAGCAGGACCGATCGTTCCAGGTGGGCAGCTTTCAATTCACGAAAGGTCAGTCGCCAAATGGTCGATGTGAACAGGCAACGCTATCATTCAGGAATCGAACCCTAAATCAACCCGTGTATGGCCAGCTATACTTTCTACAAGTCTCTGTAAGTTAGTTCATATCATAGCATATCATTTGCACTTACAAGATACCCCTGTCAGCCTTGAGATTCACATTTGTAGCTGTTCATGGTCACTTGCATACAGGGAATAATGCTATTGGAAATACTTCACTTATTTAATATCAAAATGATTTTGTATCTATATTAAAAAGTACATTGATTTAGGTTGACACTGGCAGATTTTATATGTCTAAGCTACTTTATAAAAACAGTATAAAATAAACAGTGTTTTTTTTTATTTAGAAAAATATGTTTCTGGGAAGTAAAAATGACATGGTAAGCCTTGTATTACATAGTTGATCTATGCGCACAAGATGGTGATGGAAGTACACTTATCTTTTAATATTTGTCTCTTCTGATTGCAGTAACATAGAAGGATCCCAATGCTTTATAACTAACATGGAAAGAAAAATATCAACACTCCCACTTCTACGCTTAAGGCTAACTAGTGAAATGTCATGGAAATTTGAATATTAGTCCAAAATAAATTAATTAACTAATAATTTATTACATGTACATTATACCTTGAGTTGAAGCCTATATAGTGAGGGGATGACACCAATATACTCCTTGAACTCCCCCTGCATAACAAATATTATCGGCAACATAACAGATATATTTGGTTTACTGAGGTCTTGTGACTGCAAATATTGAAATCAATGACATCACAAGTCACTTGGCCTACTAATGCTTTGTCTGTTAGTCTGTTTACAGATAGTACCCTTGCAGTTAAAAAGGCTAGAAGTCAAATGCCCAGAATAAAACTATTAAAAAGGTGTGTGTGCTGATTGGAATATAGTAATTTAGGAATGGATTATTAGAATTTTTAAACAATACAGCATGAAGAGGCAGATAAGTTTACTGAGACTATATTTACTGTAATACAAAAGTGGTATCATCCTCCTGACTATATTGTGTGGCAGGGCTGTGGTCATTTTAGAACTGGGTGAACAGCTATACACATGTTTGGTAGGTATAACAGCTCCTGTATTTGTAGTTAATCTAAGTAAGGTATTTAGATGTTTTTTTTTTCAGGTAAAGTTTTAAAGTATGTTATCAATACAAAAAGTAACAGCTGTTGTTCTTTCAGGAGTGCTTTTGTGTTACATCATAAAGTACATCCTAGATTCTCTAACTCCAATATATAATGCACAACATTCAATGGATGCTCAACAAGGTAAACAATCAATATCTCCCTGGTATCGACCATTCACCTGCATTCCACCATGGATCCATTAACCAGGACTGAACAAGGAATGTGCGCTGCTCCCCACCAAATGACAATCTTAATAATCAGCTATAAAGCTAGCCATACATGTTCCGATTCCATGGCCGATCGATCACCCATCCGATCGATTCCGCGATGCCAGAGGGAATCGGATGTCCGATCGATCGCCCAATTAAGCCAGTCCCTACCACCTTGGACCACCGATTCCTGGACGATTCCGTGCCCGATCGATCACTTCACAAATGGCAACTCCCCCTGATGTGTGCTGAATCGGATCAGAAAGACCAACATGTTGGTTCTCTGGCAGATCCGATTCTGGGCCCCCGATCGATCGGACGTGATCGATCGGGCAAGGTGGGCTTCACGCAATTCCGGGACGATCGATTAGCGTGCACGCACCCGGAATCGATCGTCGCGGAATCCCTTGGGAATCGGACCTGTGTATGGGGACCTTTAGGCTAACAAAGGTGGTAGATGATGGTAGATGCGGTATGGTAAATGTGAAGATCAAAAAACACTTTGATTGGATGGTGGTCAGGAAGCACTTCCAACATTGTACAAATGTTTGAATCTGACAATTCCTAATCATTATTCAATATATCAAACAAACATTGCTCAAAATGCCCTTATTGTTAAATATTGTTAGCGTTAGGCTGAGGCTCCACTAATGCAGACAGAAAATCACATGCAGCATGTGTTTTCTGTCCAGATTAGCCGCGGTTTACTCACGGTTTCCCTGCGGGTTTTCGTAACTTGTAAAAAAAATTAAATTATATCAATGGAAACAGTGATGTGGGCGTGTGTTTCAGTGGAGCGGTGCCGCTTAGAAAACGCAGTAAACCACATCTAAATAGAAGCGATGTGGGCCCCTATATATGTATCTATTTCACTGCTCGCTCGGGGTTGATCGTCCGCAAAACGGAGCACTTACCTGGAGGGATCGACCAGAAAAGCACCGCAAGTCGGTCCGCCTTGACGGTTCTTTACTGGCCGATCGGTATACTTTAGATGGGGACCATGGAAACGATGTGTGATTGGCACACATCCCAATACCTGTGTGTTCGACAGATGGCTGAAAGCAGCGTGGTGATGTGATTGCTCACTGGCGGAACACACGGAAATCTATCCTTAAATGGATAGCTTAACCTAGAAAGTTACCATTCCTTGGTTATAAGGAGCTAATTGAACATTGAAACCATCATATTCGGTCTTAGCCCACAGCTATTTCACATTGCCTGCATGATATATACTGTTTGGGTTTTCAAAGGCACTAACCTAATTCATTGCAAACACTCCCTGTAGCCCTTATAATTTATATACATAACACAATGCGTATTGACATTTTTTTGTAATGTAATAGTCACATTTCATATATACAAAAGTCACAAAGTGTTTGTCTCTGTACAGAACAATGAGTGGTATTTACATTGGTTTAATGCCAAACGTTTCTCCACAGGTAAATAGTGGGAAATAGGAATTGAGTATCCTCTTTCAGGAACTGAGAGCAGCTGTGATGAAGTCTTTCTTGTGTCGTGTTTAGTATTAGATTATTGTGTTATAATGCAATCTCTGAGTCTTCGACAGAATCATCTGCATAGAGAAGTTCCTCAGTCAGTGAGTTACCATCCAGAAGAGTATCACTCCCACACCATGGAGCTTTGCTACGTGATAAACTGTCATGTAATAGTGGAGCTCTGGCTTGTTCTGGTTCCACATTCTGCTCATCAGACACTCCTTCCAAAATATATCTCTGTTCATCCAAATTATTTCCATGCACCTCCACAATCACGGTGGTGGTTTCAGATCTTGAAGGAGTAATGTGTACATACTGAGAATCCACATTTATTTGCATATTGCTGACCTCTGGGTCCTGGGTCAGTAGTTCGCTGTCTTCAGGTAAACTGGTGTTGATGTAAATTACATCTTCTTTGTCAACTTCAGGAGGCAATCCCTGAAGAAACTTCTCCAAATGATGTTTTAATTCTGTGAATGTAGGTCTAGTAGCTGGGTCAGCTCTCCAGCAAACATACATCATGTGATACCTGAAAAAGCATAAAGCAGCGTTGTCACAGTGATAATTGAATTGTTTATCTTATCTTACAACATATAAATTTTTTCATGAATGACTGTCTAATAATATCTAGTTCTACTAGAAGTAGATACGATAATCTTATGATGTCTTTTGTCTTAACTTTGGCCATAAAACAAATGCTCAGGTCTCATTAGCATTCCGGGTAAGCTTAGGCAGCAGGGAATGGGGACATTGTTCAGCTACATTCATTTTCATTATATGAAACTGACTTTTTCACAAACTGATTTCCACTGGATCATCAGTTCATTTTAAGTAGTATACCCAAATCTTCAATGCGGCCTTAACCTTCAGCCAAGCCTCAGCTTAAACAAGAGATGATACACAGCAGAAATAAAATAGGATCACTCCAATAAACGGAGTAAACAATCCTAAAAGTAAGACACCTAGGAGTACAGATAAATTGACACTATCACAGGCACAGGGCCATAGCAAGAAGAGACTAATATATGGGAACGTGGCCCGTCCCAAAACACAGCCAATCTACGATGGATCATTATAGGTCCACAGATCACACAGGAGAGATGGGGACTGCACCATCCAAAACCAACCACTGGGTGGCAGCAATGCGGCAAGAACTAGTGCAAAGGTCTTCTTTTTACGACATAATGTATTTACATTTTCAAGAACTTAAGATCTGTGAGGTAACAAAGTGCATATAAAATAATATTTGATGGAACATTATTAGGGTAATTTTGAGTCATCTCATCTCAAGCAAAGAGCCAAGAATCCTAGGAGGCTCATATGTTCCGTCATAAAAGTTTTTTGTGAAGTGTTTGAAGATTTAATAATGGAATCTAATTGTGGAAGCGTGTTCTTTCTGCAGGTCAGTGTTAATTTCATGGGACTTTAGATTGCAGTGAGATAGAACTTTTTTCTGAAAAGCCAGTCTTTAAGCCTGCTTAAGCATTTCCTCCTGAATAAAATAATGTTACATGTGTAAAGATGTGTGCAGTAATTGTGTCTTTGTGCATTGTGCAGAATTCAATACTTACACCTCATCTAGGCAGTCTGCTGGCTGCTTTAATCTATGACCCTCGAGTAAATAGTCATATATTTCATGGTTCTGGACTCCGGGATATGGAGTCATGCCTCTGGTTGCAATTTCCCACATTGTGATTCCAAACGCCCACTGCAGATGAAACACAAAAGAAGGAGGATGATATTTCCAGAAGCCTTGAATAAGTCTTTTCACCGTAAAGGTCAGTCCACACTATCCCACTCTTGTTGATAACAGAAACAGCAACAACCTTTGAGAATGTTCTGTTACAAATGTCCAAGAAATTACGCACAAGGTCAACATCCATACAGCCTGACCAGTATAGACAAGTTCTTTTCTTTCCAGTTACTTAGCCTGAAATTATAACATAATCACTGATAAGGATATTCAGTGGGTAGAATAATACCAAGACATTAGATAACAGTTCTGAAGTATAGAAGACTGAGTCCCAAAACGACGGATTCGTAAAAATAAAATATGATTTCATGTTTTGGGGTTTTTCTTTAAACTGTGTCAAACATATATATATACATAATTAATATTAAAGCATAACATCTATATTGTACAAACAACTCACAACTTCATTAGTATAGTGCAGGCATGGGCAAACTAATGCCCGGGGCCCATATGCAGCCCTTTAGTATTTAAATATGGTAATTTGGCACCTTGGTGTCAAGATGCTCTTGCTCTCCTCCGCTCATTCCCTGCAATAATTTGAGATAATGCCTAGAGCAGTGGTTCCCAAACTGGGAGGCGAAAAGTTCCAGGGGGCCGCCGGCCCTCATTCTTAACCTGTGTTTGAATAGGGAGGGGGGTGCGATAATGCTCCTAAACAGAAGAGGGGGGCCTTGCAAGGAAAGTTTGGAAACCACTGGCCTAGAGAATGATTATAAAGGTCTGCTAGATGCTGTAGTTTGCTTAGATTTACTATCCAAAGCCAAATTTTTTATGTTTTTAACCATCCTGGTAATCAGTATAATCAATTTTTTATGTCATCAATGTATCAAAGCTTACATTCTCCACCCAGGCTGGCAGGACCTGGGATCGGGCGGACCTTACAGGTTCATTATCTGGCCCTTCTGTCATTGTGGCCCACAAGTAAAAAAGTTTGCCCACCCTTGGTATAGTGAGTTATTTGTACAATATTTGACAAAGCAGTCCACCTTAGTTCACCTATGGTTTCACTAAGGCTATGTTCCCACATAGGCGATTTAACGACTCAAAATTGTAATCACACACGTAATCGTGGACGATTGCTCAGGGGTAAAAAAAAATCCTGTCCATAGAGAATGAATGGATGCGATTTGTCGATCACGTCCACACCCGATCAAAAATTGCATCCATTCATGTCTATGGGCGCGATCACGGTCATAAGTTGAGTGGGGACAAGCCCACTGAATGGACGCAATCAACACAGATTTCCGCACGCAATTTAACTCACGAGCGCGAACCGATTAATCGCCTATGTGGGAACATAGCCTTTAAAGTCCTGGAAAGGAGGGTCCTTCTTTAGATGTGATGTTTCGATGCAATCCACAGTATTGAAACAACAAGGGAACTTTGCCAGAATAGATAATATATTATTAATATTAAAAAATAATCCAACTGCAAACATTTCACATTTGGGACATGAAAATTGCATAATTTTTAAGAGATTAACATACAAAAAAGTATAAATGCACGTAAAGATAAAAAAAAAAGTTAAAGAACAATAGGTAATAGAACACAATACAAGAAATGATCTACACATAATGTGTAACGGATGACTTTTTAGGTGAGATGTGATAAATATTTATGTTAATTCCTGTGCTGCTCCACTGCACTGCTCGAGTTGGGGGCTTTTCAATTCCTTTAATACCTTCTCACCATAACCTTCATGGTTGTTTCTCTTTGTTCGGCTCCCAAGCCCCACACCATAGTTTCCATGCACTGCACTGATGATGGCCAATGAGACTGAAACAGCTGTATGCAGTTTGGAATAAATGGCTCTGTACCATAAGGCTAGATTTGCACTGTACACCAGCGGTTCTGGATGTGCATTGGCTTATGGGGCGAAAAGGAATAATTTGCATGGATCCACCTACTATCCTGAAAGAGGGTTTTTACCTTAACTTTTGGGATTTGTGATGAATTGGGGCATGTAAATATTAATTCCTAAATATGTGGCAATTGTTTCATCTGGAGATCTGTTTTAAAATAGGCTACCTGGCTATACTTTGTTCACCTTTGATAAAATGGTTTGCAAATTGAAAAAGTAATATAAGGCCACCTAAAGTCCTTGTTTCCTCCATGAGACACACAGTGTGGGGAAGTTGTCGTAACAGTAAAACCAAAAGTCTAGCTATAGCTTTAACATATCTTATGACATACAGCTAGGTAAACTCTCTACCCCTAGACTGTGATTGGACAGTGAGGGAGCAGCATAATTTCTCCTGCACACCCCTCAGCATCTCCTTTTCAGAACGCACCATGAAGCATGCCTCATTGGCTCCTAATGCTGGCCCATGTCTAGCCTGATGTTCAGGGTATTACAAGTATCTCACAACACAAAAGCTGGAGTTCGGCTTTAAGATTTGAAAAAAGCACTTATCACAAATGCCATTAATGAAAAAGAAGGCAATACGCACTTTGTGTTACAGTGTGTGCTGCTGTGGTCTGTAATGGGCAAGAAATTAGATTTCCATGATTAAATTTGGATATATTTAGAAATAAGGGAAAGACAATTGGATACACAGTAAGAAATAAAAGAAGACCTGTAATAATATGTGAAGAATTGGGCAGATAATACTATTATATTATATTAAAATTGCACAGGGTACACTAGAATTTACACTTTCGTTCATACTTACCTTTTAAAATGAGAGAAAAGTGACAAAGAGGATTTTGTATATCAGGGTCAAGTATCATTACTTGAAAAAATATAAAAAATGTTAAGCTTTACCTAAACTACTACAATTCCTGTTTTATAATTAGTGATGGCGCGAACCCAGAAATGCTAGCGCAAAAGTTCGCGAACCCAGTGAACCAGCGAACCCGCCATTGACTTCAATGGGAGGCGAATTTAAAAAAACAAAGGGACCCTTTCTG
>CM070035.1:131055909-131067311 GCA_036250615.1 Ptychadena robeensis
GTCTATGGTGCGCTTTTGGTACAGAAATCTGGACCTTGTAAGAGCGCTAGGGAGGTTAAATATGGCCATTTTTTTTCTGGCTAATCATTTGAAATCATATAAACATAAAAAATCTTTGGTGAGATTTGGTGAAAACTGTATATGAGAAAAAGTTTCCTTACACTTCATGGTTTTCACAGCTACTTTTAGAGTTGCGTCCTCAGAATATTGCAGCTCACCCTCCATCACAGATCCAAATTCACCTAAATAAATAAATGAATTAGGTATAAAAAAGAGGCTCATTTTACAATACTCATAGTAATGTTATTCAGATGCTTCAATACCCTGGAACAAGAAAGAGTGTGGCCAGGGGAAAATTACCCACTTCCATTCTGACAGAAACTACTACTATAGACTTGTTTAAACAGACATTTTTTTAATCACCCAGTAAATGCCATTTAACACAGCTGTGTAGACTTCTAATGCGGGTGTGATATGAATAAGTTTACAGACAGAGGCGCCCAGTCCCTTTTTAGGCCATTGTCAACTAAAGCGACCATCTAGCTTACGATCCACAACATTAAACCTAATTCAGCTGCTGAACTGTTTATCGGCATGCATGCACATGATGTCTGTGTGTGTTTGTTTCTGCCTATTACAGAAATGAGAAGAGTTGATGGACACCTGCTGTTGGCTAATCCAGCAAGAAACCAATACCTGTCTGGGAAGACTCATTGTTCGGCCAATCAACCTCTGTGTGCGCAAAACGGCAGTCGGTCAGCAAAAAATCGGGTGCGCCCACCTTGCAAGGTCGACCAGGAATCTGTTGCATGCTGGTAAATTTCCGGCCGATGCTATTACTATGCACACAAAGGGTGGCTGGACGATTCTCTGCATGACCGGCCGTGTGTGATGACATCATCGCGCACAGTTGATCTGTAGCAGCATTGGGCAGAAAACTACACGTCTATGCCCAGCTTAACTGATACTACTTCTTTAAAAGAATTTGTAAATTTAAGCAGCACCAACACAGCTAAATATCACATTTGAGAAAAAAATATATATTTAAGCTCAATATTGTTTAAATGCCCACTATCAGTTATGCAGTAACTCTATAAACATTTTTTTTTTAGGAGTCAACAATTTAGTATTTGCTGGGAATATTTCATGATTATGTTCAGATGAGACTATTATATATAGCTGTTGTCCACATTTCCCTAAAGTATAATTTGGAAATCCAGCCAAAGGGAGGGAGTAGAAAGTTAAACAGATGTTCATTAGAGGACAAGCTTTTAAAAATACATTTCGACTCTTCTCATCAGAACATTGCTACTCATCGTAATGACAATGATACTTACCCTCACCCAACACCTTTCCTAGAGTCAGTACGCTACTCTCCACCATCACATCTTCCAGTTTCTGCTGTAGGTCTTGGCTGATGCCTAATGTACTTACTGAAATAGACAGAGAAAATGTCATTACATTTTAGACACAATTTTTACTGTACACGCTAAAAAAAAGCAATGGATTGAAACACTTCCATTATATCCTTAATGTAGACGCCTGTTGTAAATAAATAACTCTGAACAAGCACCCATGCTCCATTGTAGCTTTAAGTAAATTGAGTCCATTGAAACGCAATGGTATGCGTTGTTCAATGCGTTGATCAATCTGTTCATGGTATAAAAAGAAACACCAAAAAAACAGATACATCCCTTAACGCATCCCTGACGGATCCCTAACGCATGTGTTGCGCTTATTGGAGATTTAGGCTCCACTATGCGTTAAGGTTGTGCTGCGTTATTGGATCCAATAAATGCATCCATACTTGCATTGGCTTACATTGCATCAATGTCAACGCAATGCTCTCCATTGATTTGCATTGGCTTACGTTGCGTCAATGTCAACCCAGTGCTCTGCAAGCTGACTGATCACATCTATGGATGTGCAGACACATCCATTGACTTTCAATGTATGCGTCAACATCCCTGCATTTGACGCACGTCAAATGCAGGCTTTTAACACATAGTGGAGCCTAAGCCTAAGCCTTAGTGCTTGTTTCCATTTACTTCGGGACCCCCTTTGGGTCCCGACGTACCAGATAGGTTTACCTGCTCGGCGGATGATCTGTCGTTACGGGGCTGAGACACTCTGCCGATGTAAGTCTCAACGTAATCAAGTACGTTCAGCCTCTGCACCGGCGGATGTATAAACAGATCATCAGCTGAGCAGGCAAGATCAATGTGCTATGTCGGGACCCCCAACGTATAATGGAAACAAAGCCTAAGGCTTGGAATAAATGAAGCGAGACATCCAAAAGTTGGTTTGAATGAAAATTCTTCTGATCGTTTTGACACTTTTTCAAAGAGATAATTCTACTTTTATATACTTTTATCATACTCAGTTTAAATTCCCCGTGATTTGAATAACTATTCTTTAGTAATGTTGAACACGTCTAAAACTGCCAAGAAGCAGAACACTTTTTTTTTTATTAAGTACACACCAGACATTTGGTTCCATTGCATAAAGTCATTGATGCAAATCGAACTTACGTGTCACTTCAATGGCTTTCCTGTTGTACGACCTCTTTGCTTTATAGTTCACTACCATGTCTGAATCATCCGAGCTGACAAAGATTTGCCTAGGTAATTAAAATTAAAACACAGCAGTGTAAGTCACGCCGAAATACTGGTAATGTGTCTGTATTTGTGATGAGACACACAAAAGTACACTCATGCATGCTTTGTCAAAGCTGCGATTCCGTGCAGCAAAGTAGGATTTATTTTATCTCAATCTTCACATCTCTCCAATTAGGAACTTTTTATTTCATTTTTCACATGATGTGGGGAAAAAGACAGGAAATTATGTCTGTCAATGGGTCGACCTTTCTCTATGCCATTCCATACAATCTTACCATACAGTTTCTGTACAATCTACTTTTGTTCTACCAAAACCATGTAATATGAGGACCTTTCTAAACCTTCCAATCACTATGTATTCTATCCGGGAGGACCCGGCACTACATAGTTGTTGGTAGATCTAAAGTGAATTGTATTGAGTGATCTAAAGGTTTATGGGGGCTTTCCTTTGGAGAATTACTGGAAATGTTAGGATGATTTGATAAATGTTGTATACAGGTAGAAAACATTCTACAGGTGCCCACACACTTATTTCTTATTTATACATACATATTTTTGGCACATTGATGATTTACTTAGCTTATGCTGTACACCCAGAGACCAGTGTCATATTTTCTAGTACTCTTCTAGTTCTTCTTGTTCAGTTAAATTGATAGGTTTGAGGCTTTAGCTGGGCATACACAGGTAGATTCCTGTGCAATTGACTGGCAATCAATCACAGCATGGTAACGTCACCACGCTGTGATTGATCGCAGGTCAATCGAACGGGAATCAATGTGCACCGCATGGGCACATCAATTACCATTCGATGGGGACCCGGTTTCTCCGTGGTCAACTGGGTCTCTGGTTCTCCCCAGCCTGTGACCAGCAGAAGCCAGAGGGGTGCACAGAGGGGTGCAGCTAGCTGATCACAGCCTGGGCTAGATTTATCCATTTGTCACAAACTATGTTGTTTTATCATAAGGCTAAGGCTCCACTATGGACTGACAGAAAAACACATGTGGAAAGCATGTGTTTTTCTGTCCAGATCAGCCATGGTTTATTGACTGTCAATGGACAAAAACCTGCTGAAAAAGCGCGCCCAATCTAAGCCCATTGATTTGCACAGACACACATTTGAGCAGCGGTTTTCGACGCAGTGCAGTGTGGCTATGGTAAAAAAAAACACGGCATATTTTTGTCCACGAGCAATTAACGCCAGAGGAAGCAAGCTCATTGGAGGTTTTGGGAGCGGTTGTTTTATTTGCAGAGCTACCCTCTGGTGTCTGTTGTTATATATGCCATATATGGCTGGATGTTACAGAGAGTTTGGTCACACCACTTAGTGCCTCTTATGCTCATTTTCTTTTTCAAAATTAAGGATTGATTGCTGACACGTGTAAAGATAATATTCCTATATACAATATGTAGGGACATTAGTTTAAAATGTTAACCAGGGTACCATTATTTTCATTACACATTCTTCTTACCTTTGGCTTAACTGGAGTGTGCTGGCATACATAAAATGAAAAAAACTAATCCACACATTCTCCTTTCTAAGTATTATTCCCTTCGCACAAAGTCAATCAACAATCCTCTTGCTAACTGGGAGACACCCAGCCAACAGGATGTGACATTTTAACTCCATGATGTTCTACCTTCTCAGATGACATGTTCACTAGGCATGATGGAATCACAATAGCATTCTTTCAACTTGCTTCATTTCCCTGGAATTTCATGTATGCTCTGTTTGAAATTATAGTCCCACTCTGATACTAGTGCTGTACCACCGTATGAATCATAAACATAACATCGGGAAAGCCGAAGCTATTGTTTTCAATTTGTCTTGAGTCACATACTTAGAAATGACCTTTTGTTCACAGGTGTCAGTTTATATAAAACAATATTATTATGTCTCTTTTCCCATTGTTATAAGGTATTCTTAAAATAGCATGTGTATTATCCAGATAGTGGAAAAGCCTAGCAATTCACTTTCAGTCATTGGGAACAGCTGGTTTATAGGAAACTACAACTGATACTCTACATCAAGACTATCTACATCAGTTTTTTAGGATAATGTAATATAAAATGGTAATATGAAAATAACCAATGGACAATTTAACTTTGAAATATAACAGTTTATTTTAAAAATGATATGTCATGACACTAACCATTTTTATTATGTATACCCTGAGCAGAGCAAAGCATAGAGGGAAAGGAGGGTTTAGGAATGTAATTGGAAGGTTGGAGGTGGAAGGGAGGGTTAAATCATTAAGAAGGTTACAGTGGTGGTCATAGGAAATATTTTGTGGAAGTAAAGATATAGACCCCACTCTCCCTCCCCTGAATTATTTCTCCTGTTTAGCCTTTTGTTTAAATTTGTCATTATAAATCTATAAGTGTTTTTGTTTATGTTTTGATTTACTGTGGGGGGATTTCTCATAAATCTGGGGTCGTTTATTGTCATATACATTTTGTGTCCTTTGACAGTGCCCATAAGTAACATTTTTAGTAAGTGGTGATGTGTTCCTTCAATGTAAAGGTAGACATACACTGTTCGATCAACCAAAAGATTAAAGCTTCGATCAAACAGGAATCAATTCCTGTCCACCTGGTACAATTGACCCAAAAGGATCAATATCGAACAGAAAATCAATCAAAAAGTGATTGGACATGATGTTTAACTGACAGTCAATGTTTAAATTGACTGATCATGCAAAAGTTGACCTGTGTATGGCTACCTTTACAGTCAGAAATTTGTGAAGGTTGGGTGAGATCCGCATTCACCGTGTCTGCAACCGTTCCCACACAGACTCCCTCTCAAACCGTAGCCAGATTATAATATTAATGGATCCCAGGTGTGTGAACAGCCAAACGCTTTGTCTCCCAGGCTTACTTCATATACATCCACATGAAGGTTCTCCAAAAGTCCTGTGATAATGGGATGAAACGCGTCAGAGGATGAGGTGACCCCCAGGGGTGATTGTATTGTCTGTATATCTGGAGAATAAAGAAATCTTATCCGGTGTGCAGAACTTTTGCCTTCATGTGGATGTATACCTTTACATTAACATTTCTTTGGAGTTTGGAGGAAGGGTAAATTCCTTGGTGGTTGAGGTTAAAGTGGTTTTAAAAGATGCATTTATGAGGTGTGCCGATGTTTAAAGGGTGTTTCCTCCAAGCATGGATAGATACTTTTTGATCTGCCAGTTCATTAAGCAATGTTTCTGTTCAAAATTTACAATAGCATTATCAGCCAATTATCCCTGTTGGACTACATAACAACCTCACATATCTTATTAAGATGGAAAGAGGGAATGGTATATTGAAGTCAATGCAAACAGCACTGTTTGGAATTGCAGTGTAGCAGGGGCACTGTGCTGTCAT
This sequence comes from Ptychadena robeensis, assembly GCA_036250615.1. Taxonomy (NCBI): domain Eukaryota; kingdom Metazoa; phylum Chordata; class Amphibia; order Anura; family Ptychadenidae; genus Ptychadena; species Ptychadena robeensis. The sequence continues at coordinate 131,061,894 of CM070035.1, forward strand.
TTTTAAACATTAAGTTTGTAGCTTTTTGGATTTCTGACCATTACACCTTTCGGAGACAAAAAATTGAGAAATGTGCAAATCCTGATTTATTATTACTTCTAGGCATACATACCAGCATAATAAAAAATCAAATATGTCTTACGTAAAAATACACTAATAGAATGGATTATATATTAGACCTAAAGAGCTGTGCAGCTATAAATATTAGTGGTTGTAGGAGGCACAATTAAGGGGCCTGCTAGCCTAGCGTTAACTGCATTGGTATAAAACCCATTCATAATTTTCACTAGGATTTTGTAAGCAACTGATTCTTAACTCACCCAAACTCTGTTTCCTTTTTCCTTTTAATGAGCATTACTGCACCATAAATAATTAGTAGAAGTATCATAAAGCTGCAGATACAGCCCAGCAATATCAAGTAGGGGCTAGCATTTCCTGTTGCAGATGCTACTGTTGCAGATGCTACTGTGCCTGAAAGATGAACCAATATTTTATTAAATATATTTAGAAGGATATGATACATGGAAGGATATGATATGATACACAGTACATTTATTGTGGAATACAAAAAAAAGATATATTGGTAGAAAAACCTTTGCATGCTTTGCAGTGCTGATTCTTAGCATTTGGTTTGTTTAAAAAATGTATAACGTTCCTCCAATTTTGTATTTTTGAACTTAAGCTTAAGCACTTTCAAGGTCCTCATACAAAGTATCAGCCAGGAATAGATTGGCAAAGGTGGTGTGCATCTATTCTCTGAACAATTCTTCTGCGATTAGACAGATGAGCTGTGGAGAGCAAGGTGATGATGTCATCACGCTGCTCTCCATCGCTCACAGCATCGGCGGGCATCGTTTGTGTGACGGCCGTTAGTTTGAACAGTGATGGTTCCCATTCAAACTAATGGCATCAGCCAGAGATTTACGGACACGTCCGTTCTCTGGCCGACCAAGCTTTATGGGACCCTTAGCCAAGAAAGCCATCTGCACACAGTGACAGTGTATAAAACAATGTATGGTCAGTACTGGGGAAAATCAACTGTAACTAGGCCAAAGACAAGACATTTGTCACTAAGACAAATTTAGTGACTATCTCTTTGCCCTCTGGCTGTTGTTTATTTGCGGAACAACTTCCACCGTAAGTTCCTCTTCAATGTATGTTTCCATGCTGTGGGCGTTTTGTTAATAAATAAGTTAAAAGGAACCTTTTTTTTTTAAGTAACAGCATCCAACTATGCCTGTTGAGACATCTACTGATGAGGCACTGCCATGAAGGGTACAGAGCTTGGAACTAGGTCACTAAAGGTGGTCATACATGGCTACATTTTAGTTAGACATGATCTCAATATTGCATCTTCAAGTTGATCAAAGTAAAATAGAATATGTATCACATTAATCGTTTGTCTCGATGTCTGTTGAAAATGGATCGAAAGTGTTATCAAATGAAGTCAATCATACTATAAATAATAGGACTGGGGGTAGAAGGTCAATAACTGATGGCTAGAGCTACAGTGCCACACACAGGATGGCACCTTCCACACATATAATGGTCATGTTCGAGTATAACCTGATACAGCCAATTCGTTTAGTGCAATTCAAAATCGAACACCAATTGGTTGTACCACCACACAGTGTGATCGATTGAGAATCAATCAATTTCTTTCCTGAGTTTGATGTACATGTGCCATAGTACATATACAAATCGATTGAAAAAACCTAGAAAAACTGTCAGATACCTGAACGATTAACAAAAAATGACTAACATGTCCAATCACTTTCTGTTCGATATCGAGCACTTTTAGGCAAAAGAACTAGGTGGACAGGTTAATCGATTCCTGTTCGATCAAAGTTAACAGATCAATTGGTCGATTAAACAGAAATATCGAACCGCATATGGCTACCTTAACTTTTCAAGAGTTGTAGAGTTTAGGTCTGCTTAACAAGAAAATAAAAGCTTTGTTTTATTTTCCTTCGTCTAGTTGTAGCCTGCTTTTGTGATTTGAGTTTAGTTTAGTTTAGGCAAGTTTAGTTTAGTTTAGTTTAGGCAAAAGAACTAGGTGGACAGGTTAATCGATTCCTGTTCGATCAACGTTAACAGATCAATTGGTCGATTAAACAGAAATATCCAACCGCATATGGCTACCTTAACTTTTCAAGAGTTGTAGAGTTTAGATCTGCTTAACAAGAAAATAAAAGCTTTGTTTTATTTTCCTTCGTCTAGTTGTAGCCTGCTTTTGTGCTTTGAGTTTGGACACAAATGTAAACTGGAGACTAAATCTAAGCACATCTGTCACCAAATTTTAGTCTCAATGTATAGTATGATGATCATAAATGTAGCTTAAATTGTTTAGCTCCAAATATTGAGAATAAAATGCTCTCACCATCACCTGGAATAACAAGCTTTATCCCATTACTATACGGCCCAATGCCTCCAACGGTAAAGCAAGCTACATACACGGTACAAGTGGCATTTGTAGCTTTCATAGGAATCACTGCTATTGTTAAATTCGTGCTGTCAACATATGTTTTATTCTGAAAAAAAAGAAAAAAAATTGTAAATAAGAAAAAAGACTGGTAACAGTACAGAAAAATATAAAAGCCATTGGCATTGACTTTTTTATAGGTTCTTATTTTAAGTGAAGAACTGGCTTGCACTAAACTTAAAGAGTCTAGTTGAATGAGACCGTATAATACCAGTTAGACCAGGATTATATAAATAGAAGTAGGTGAAATGCTAAAACATTTTGGTACAACAAGTCCAGCATGCCTGTGTCCAAAATAATTATATTATTGTCTTCAGTAAGAAAATAAAAAAAAGCAGACTTAAATTAAAGGCCCCCATACACCTTACAATCTTACCATGCAATTACCTTCCAATCACAGGGAGGCCACTATACTACATAGTTCTTGATAGAGCTAAAGATTTACTGCTTCATCCCACCATTCCCATCTGCATGTAACACCTTTGTTACCATTTGGTGCAGTATTGGGAAGGTTCTCTCTCTATAAGACGCAGTGGGCAATAAAAAGGACTTATGGTATTGGAGAGAATTGTAGGGAGAAAAAAAGTTGCAGACATAGCAAGTTCCAGTGAGCAGAGCTGGACTGTGCAGTGTTTACTCTATAGCCAAGCCATCATGCCAATACCAGTAGGCAGGAGAGTTCAGGGTAATTTTTGTTTCGCTCTATAAGATGCATACATTATTTTATTTTATTAATTTTGAGGGCAAACAGTGCATGGTAAAAAGCCAAAGAAGCATGCTGCATTATGGCAAGTAAAAAAATAAGATGACATGAAGTCAACTGGGCAGTCATAAATAAAATGGTTCCAACCAAAACAGGTGTCATTCATTTCTTTTAAAACTCTTTTGATTTATGGATATCGGTTATAGTCTTTAACAATTCCCTCAGTATTAATTAGCATGTGTCATAGTTAAGAAGGGACATACGCCATCAATTTAAAGCTCAGATTGACAACACAAGAATGACCTGTCTTCCCTTTTCCACTAAGTTCAGAATGTGGTTTGTATGCTGAAATGCTTTGCACTTCACTTTGTACTTAACAATTATCTACTTTTAGTTCCAATGGGCTAATTCTGTCATTTGTACATTTATCTGACTTTTTGTTCTTTTTTTTTGCTCCTGTGTAATCAATGTTCAACATGTATTCTGCAGACTCATCAATGGTTTATGTTGCAATGTACTGTACTTTGCAATCACAGTTTTATCTGGTATTCAGCAATTACTAGAATTAACCTCAGGTCACAGACATAAATATGTTGCTTAACCACACAGACTTGTGGGTAGATTTTGATGTAAGTCCTTAAGCTCATGCTAGACAACAATACATTCTCCCCATCTCACATGCATTGTGATGCATTGCATTAATAGAGGGTTGTCTGTGTCATCAGCTAAGCAGGAATTGTCAACTTCCAAATTTGAAGAAAGCAAGATGGCGGCCCATGTGAAACTGAGACAACACATTCGGCAGTTCTATCCACCAAGATGGAGTGGACACTTGTCAAACTATGTTATTTAGGTATGTAGAACATATACAATAGATATGAAATAACATTTCATTTAGCTTTGCTTTAAATTGGGGAATATAGTCACCACCCCCAACCACACGGGATGATTCCAGACACATTCCTAACTCCCTAAATCATCCCTCTTCAGTTATTCTTCACTTAACAAATGTCAATTAGTACACAGCTGATTACTACAAACAATATTTCCATTTCATTTAATATATATCCTCAAATGGTTTTTGACAAATGGTTTGTCCTTGAATAGTGCCACAATATAAGTGTTTTGTCACACTGGCAATACGGCTGTAAACCAAAGCTCATAACAATAAACTTTGCATGACATGTAATACCAGATGTGCTTATCTGAGATAAACAAGCTTGGAAACTGTCCTATATTCACTTACTTCCTATGCCACTACAGTGACTGAACAATTAGTCATATGATTAAAGTCTAGAGGAAGTATGTTTTTGTAATATTATAGGAAAAAGATCATGTGAAACAATATAGAGAAACAATAAAATGTATGATATTTTAGGTAAACCTGTTGTAAATCTTAATATTAAAACTTACAAAAAAGTTTACAAATTGCATTGTAATTACTAGACATCTGTAAATTGCATCTTAATACAAATATTATGCATGATTTAGACACAGGTAGTCAAAGTGATTTGCCAATCTGGCCTTTCCCTTTAAAGGTCTGGCTGCTAATCACATTAAGGCCTAATAATCAGGGGATCAGCAGACAGGTAAGTGCCTATGCTCCCACTATTTCAACAATGAACAGGGGGCTGATTTTATAGTACATATTACAGCACATAACCTTTGGCGATTTATATGACACAAAATGTGCATTACCACACTACAGTTTTCCCTAATGCTTCAAGTGTCATTTTAAACAAGTTTTCTAGCTTTACCTGCTGTAATTTATTCATAAAAAATGCTTTTACAAGTCAGTATAGATTGAAAATATTATGTGCGGCCCTTTAGTGATGCTGAGGGCCGCACTTGTGGCCCTCCATATCAACTTAGTTGGCCACCACTGCCATAAGCCATGGATCTTTGGCCACCCCCCTCAGTCCTCCACTTGCGGCCCCTGAAACCATACTGTTAATGCATAGGGCAAAGAAACTCACCAGTCCGCTGACCCTTCCTGACGAGTCTTGTTCTAGAAGAGGAGGGGAGGCGAGTGACTTGCTCCCACTATTTAACCAACAAACAAGGTATGATAAAATATATTGTGGCACATAACCTCAGAATAGGGGCAAAAGCTTTGATGATATCTATGAAGCACATAACCTTTGGTTATATATGCTTATGCTTAGTATAATATATTATATATATATATATACAGGGAGTGCAGAATTATTAGGCAAATGAGTATTTTGACCAC
>CM070035.1:131068427-131092531 GCA_036250615.1 Ptychadena robeensis
CGTCTTATGGTCCGAATGTGAAAGCTGGCTCTCTGGCATGGAGATTAGGCGGGGAGCTGCAGGAGCTGTCAGGTGAGAGATCCGTCCACAGCCAGATCTCACATCTGAACTGTATTATTGCTTATGCCATGAAGAGAGGGATAGATAAACTCCTATCTATCTCTCTCTTTCTGTGTCTGTGGGAGCTGCAATCACTCTGCAGCTTCCACAGGCACAGCCAGAGAGGGAGAGGAGACTCTGCAGCCATTCCCCCGGGGCCCCCCTCCTCCCGATCAGTGAAGAAGATGACGTGTGTGCAGTGATAGTACAGCTACTAGTGACATCTGGTGGCAGAAAGTTGGTAATGCATTGATTTGATTTATAGCATTGATCTAATTCACTTGAACACTTCAAATATTTTTGTTTCTGGTTTTCCTGCTCTAAAAACTGTGTTCGTCTTTTAGTCCAAAAAAATACAGTATATCATGTTTGTGGTGAGACACTGATTATCCCACTCGTACACCCTGCAGGTTATCTGCAAAATATGCACTTAGTGGGGACAAGTTTGGGAAACATAAAGTATGAGAGCCAACAAAATGTCAGTCTCACAGAGAATCATATTTTAAATTGGATGTGTTCCCATTTAGAAAGCCAGGGTCTGTTATAAGTCTGAGAATGGATAGTATTTGTAGAGGTAAGAGGTAGACTTTGTCATTATAATGAAAATATGCTGGTTTGTTCTAAGATGCCCTTCCTAGAGTTTGCATTGGGCAAGAAGTAATAGAAGATTAGAGGGACTAACGAAAATTTATATACAAAAATAGTAAAATTACAATGAAAAAATATATTTGTGACAAAGTTGGATTGGCAAACTGTACATAAACTTGTAAAATTTCCTTTAAAAGGATTAAAATAACTGGGACAGAAAGAGTTCAAAGCACAATTACATGTAAACTTTAGACATTCAGGTGGAAAAATTTTGAAATAGCTTCTCTCCGTATCCAATTCTAATTCCAAATTTTATTGGTCGATTCTGTTTGATCTGCAACTTTCTAGTAAAAATAATAGCACAACATATTTGCTGTCTTATTTCTATTTTATGTTATATTGTATTTTGTATTTTATTTTTTATTTTTTGTATTTTATATTTGTCTAAAAATAGATAGGGTTATGGTGTTGGTGACCTCAATGTGCTTGCGGGAAATAAAATCTCATTTTCTCACCCAACCTTCTCAGTCACTGGACTGAGTGGGAACACTGGATTACTGAACACTGCTGACATATCAGATAGAAGGCCACTGAGCAAAAACAATGTCGGAAAGCAAACAATGAAAGGCAAAAGACACATGACCTAGACATTCTCTATAGCAAACCATTTGTCAGAGGTTGAGTGAGAAGGCTTTCACTAATTTCTGAACAGTGCAGAATATGCCCTGTAAAGTGGACTTTTTCATTATATTATTTGCTCTCATGCTAACTGTAAAAAATCCTAATCACACCGATACAGAATTAATGGGGATGAGTTAAAAATTCATTGAGAGAGAAATTTTTGAACACGTCCATTCATGTCAAAGTGGTGTTCCATTGACTTTAAAGGGAGTGATCGCCTGTGGTCACTGCGCTGCGATCAAAAACGCGGTGATCGCGGCCGATCACTGTTTAGTGGAAACAAGCCCTAACAAAAAAAGTCACTGTTTAGACACAGGATCAGAAATGAATTAATAAAAATTATTGTTAAGGTGGGCATACACAGTATGATTTTCCTATTCAGTTGAAGATCATAGTCAAACGTTTAAAATTGGATTCTTTTTTCATTGCTGAATAGAAAGCTATTGTTCATGTAAATAGAGTTAGGAAGGGGAAGAGATGATGGTCACTGTCAGACCTTGTTGAACTGTAGCAGCTGATGTATTTTTCTACTTTCATGATATGATATACTGTTCCAAAAAGATAATTTCAACACTGAAACAATTATCCCTGGCTGTAGTGAAACAATTGAAATCAGAAAGCTTTGATGAAGTAGCTGGAGATATTTTCAGTTCTCTGCTCCTTCCAGAAATATAAGCCTTATTTGGTAAAGTAGAATTTCCCTATATTACTCTGATGCCCAACACTCATCACATGGCTCTGTATACTTCTCTCTAATTTTTGCTGACCATATGAGAAATAAATAGGCTAATTCTTGTAAAAAGGGGACTGTGGGAATGTGGTGTCATGTCATTAAAAAATTACATAAAGCCTAGTGCTAGTCTACAAAGAAATCTCCAAAAATGGGCTCTAACATGAAAACAGAGTATAACATTACCTTTGACATTAACCCTATGGCAATATAAATGGATATTGTCATTCTCCTGTCTAAAGTATTCTTTTCTGTAATATTTCTATATAACAAATATATGATCTGCTGCTTTAGCAACTAGGGGTAGGTGAGATCTTATTTTATTTTACTTTATTCTATTTGCCATTGCTACTTTTAGTTGTGTTCCCTGATTTATTGTCAAAACTATTGTGCAAGTGTATTTTCTATTTGTATTATATACATTCTACTGTTTCTGATTGTTTAAGTGTTAACCCCTTGTTTAAATTTATTGAAAATGAAAAACAAAATTTAACATGTATAGAAAAAAGAATAGTGGTATGTTTAGGAATTCCCCTAAAAGAGGTAAGAAAACTAAGTTTACAGACAGAAAGGAATTGGGTGGACAGGATTGCATGATGTCCGAGTTCCCCTCTGATAAACCTTTAACTTATATCTAGTGTAAAACATCCTGCTGTGTCATCCTGTATTCACAATATATTTTACCTAAAACAAAACCTCAATAAGCACTGGGAGGGTTCACTAGTGAACGGCATGGCGCCACTGTCTTAATTATGTCTAAGATATGAAAAAAACAGAAAACGCTGCTACTGCCTCTTTGACATGCATTGGGAAATTAATAGTTAGCATATACAAAAAGTGCATAAAATCCAGTGGGCCTCTCTTTGTTCCTGGCCCACAATGCAGCGTTTTCTCCTCTCTTTCTCTTGTCCTTTCTGTTTGTTTCCTCTTCTTCATTTTTCTTTCTCCTTTCTTTTTCCCCTCTTTAGAAAGTTGGTATGCTTTTTTTGTGGGTTGCCTGTTTCTCCTCAGAATTGTGTATTTGCTCTGCCTGTCTATTTCTATCTGGACATGTTTTTTATGTTTGATTTATTTAACTGCTTTTTTTTTGCTAATGTATACAATGCTCGTCCAGTTGTTATATATTTGATCCCAGTATTACATCTGTAAGCTCTTTTTATTTTGCTTGCCCCTTTTTTCAGCTCTTTTCCCATAATATTGTGTTTTAATATTGGTTAGTGTGTCAAAAAATTTCATAAATAAACAGTTATTTAAAAAAATCCAATGGGCCTGTTCATGTTAGAAAAGGCAATGAACTATGCCTTAAGCCCCCCATACATGTATAGATTGTGACCCGATGTTTTGGCAGATCAACTGTGCGTGATGATGTCGTCACGCGCAATCAATCTGCTGAAACATCGGGTCACAGTCGACCCTTTGTGTGCCAGTGCTGTCCGGAGGGTGTCTCTAGCTGCTCGTGCCGTCAGCTAGGAAGACCCGGCAGACAGCATGCCGGTTGTGCTGTGTGTCAGCCTAGAACAAAGGGATAGGGAAGGTAGCTGCTAGCACCTCCCCCTCTTCACCCCCTCAGATGCAGGGATCCATCGTTGCTGATTCCTTAGCAACGATGGATCTCAGATCCCTCGGAGCTGAGGAGACACACTTTAGACTGGGACACTGTGACCCCATCTAAAGTATCAGACCGATCTAAAGCTGGGCATAGACGGCGCGATTTCTGCCCGACCGCCGATCAGATGCCGTGTGCGTTCCTGCATCCGATAAAGATTGGGTCAGCAGGGAATCGGGTGCACCAACTGGCCATATTGACCTAAAATCTGCAGTCATGTCGGATCGTACAGTGATCCGACATGACGGATAATTTAGATCGAATCACCCACAAAGGGTGCCTGGCCGATTCTCTGCACTAGCGGCCGTGCGTGGTGACATCATCATGACCGCTAGGTCGGCTCGGCAGTTGACGGGAAATCGTCCCGTCTATGCCCAACTTAAGAATGACAGACATGTCTGTAATGGCTTAGATTTGGCTTCTGATTTAGGCTCTTTAAGCTTAAGACCGGCACCTGATTTTACATCCGAAAGTGCACACAGGGGTTGGTCAGTGTTCGGTCGGCTGAAAAATCTAAGCATGTATGGGGGGCTTAAGCCATGTATTCAATGAAATAGTAAAGATTTCTGCTTTCAATTTGAATCAGAATAATTAAAGAGCATCTGTGAATGGTATCAATGGCATTATATACAATTTATCAATTGATTTATTGGTACATTATTACAGTGCATCTCTATGAATATCTGTATAGCCCACAAAGTGTCATAATATATAGTGGGATGGTGATGGTGGCACCATGCAACAGAAAACAAGTAGTAGCTAAAGGTCCTGAACAATAGTGATAAAAGTTTTTCTAAATTGGGCACCTCTTACAGTGTTTAAAACATGAAATGGCATTACACAACACATCCTTCATTTAAGTACAAGAAGAAAACAAGTGACTGTATTACTGGTGGTTAACCACATTTTTTCCTTCAGCTGCTTAGTGGGAGAAAAATGCTAAGCAAGTTGTTCTCAGGGGGAACTAAAGATTAAGCCATTTAGTCACCAGCTACTTTTTATGTCACTAGCAAAACATCAGCTTTTTCCCTAAACAAGGCTTGACATGGTTCCTCTATTTTGGAAGACAGTGGACATATGGCATATGAACCTGTACAGCAGATAACAGTTATGTTTAAATAAAGGAACATTTCTGCTACCATACACTGAACATGAAAGGATGAAATGCAGAATAATTCCACTTCAAAATCTTGCCAAACCCAACTGCTGTAATTTCTAGTCCCCACCCTTTATAAATTGTCCAACAAGTCACAGGATTGCAGAGTAGTCAAATATAATAGTGGTTATTACTGTCAATATAAACCATAAGAAACATGGTAAAATATCACAGCTTCGTCAAATATCACTAAAACCACATATTGGGACAGCCCATCTGCTCCCATCTATTTACAATTTCATTAAAAAAAATTCACAATTAAAAGTATTTAATTTACCAACATCTGTCACTACAGCGTAATAAGAACTGGTGACATATAACTGCAATTCAGATGCCAAGTCTTGTTACCACCCCTCTTTGTGATGCCACTATTCCACTCCAAGAGCCTGTCACACCACCAATAGACCTAATAATAAGTATAGAAATCCTTAGCCCGTTACGTCGCAATGCGAAGAAGGACCCACCACTACAGTAGTAAAGAAGCAAGAAGACTTGAGTTCCCTCACATCCCATGAATGTAGAATTGGGTTAAAATGTAGGAAATGTTGTTTTGTTGCTTTTTGGGGAACTTTCTTAGTCAGCCTTAAACTTTCAACTCTCAATAGCATGCTTGGTATCTCCTGGTCTAGAAAAAGTGTTATTTTATAACTTATAGTGATTTTTTATGATTATGCAAAAATCAAGAATATATGCTAAAATATAAAGAAAATTAGTATTTAAATATCTTAATACTTACTGGACTTCCATAGACATTCCATGTGTGCATTATCATATAACCTTTTAGAACTCCGTTCATAGCATTGAGTGTAGGATGGCTCCAGTTGACTTTAAGAGAATATGTTCCATTTAGTACCACAGTGATGTTCTCAGGAGCAACAGATGGGGCTAAAAAAATAAGTATTGGTTTTTCAGTCAGTTCTTAGTAGCTTTGGAAGATTGTCTTTTATTAAGCAGTTTTTTTTCCATGTTACCTTGTTACAAATATTACATGACATTATATCAAAGATATATCAGAATCTGAATTTCCACTTAATTCTTTCGCATGATGGCATAGACCACCATCCGTTAACTGTAGCTAAATGCTAGATTGATCTCTCCTGTTAACATGTGTAATGGAAAAATATTGACCTTTGGCATGTCTGACTGCATAGTTGCTCTCCCTTTCTGCTTGACACATTTCTTCATCTACTTCTGTCTATCTCTTGTGCTGTTGTGCTATATTCTAACAATGTGCAGGGTGGGACATTAGCAGGGAAAGTAACGCCCTTTCCCTCCTAAATCAGTCCACAACTAAATCAGATCCTGGAAGTTACGCCAGTGATGTCACTTCCTGTATTTGGAATGTGGAAGAGCAATGGTTCAAATAAGTAAATAAGTTAAATAAACCAATGTCCAGTGATAAAAGGACTGTTATATTGGAATGCATGTCATTGGTAGGAGCTGATACAGCCAACACAGCTGGTGAAAGTGACACTCCTATTCAAGCTTGTAATTCTAAATGCAATTTCAGAGTTTTGGTTTATTTAAATGTAATGCTAAGGAATGGGCATGCCCACGTGTAATGACACCAATCGTCTCCTTTTCTCATAACTATTCTCATACATACTTTATGTTTTCTCTGAATCTTAATAAATTCTGTTTTCGGTTCAAAAGCCCAAAGGCCGGCCCAAGAGACTTTAATGGTTAATGGTCATATATATATATTATTAATAATAATTATAAAAAACTGTTATATATTAACAAAATGTGCCAAATCACACTTAAATAGGCTTGTCTCAAAATGTGGAAACATTGGTGACAAGACGTTCTGTCCCCCCTCTGCTTGTTCGATGTCCCGCTGCTGGGTGAAACTGTTAACAGAACACATACAATCTATATGTGCTGCCTGCTTGACAACCTATTGGACATTAGTTTTAACACATATTTGATTTGTTTTATGTTATGAAAGTGATATGCAAACCCTCTTATACTGTTATTTAAAGTGCAGAAAACACCTGTTGGGACTGGATTTTGTCTAGTAGTCTGTTAACAGTGACCATAAAATTTACCATCATTGGTTTAACTCTTACCTCCTTCTGCAGTTTTGGCCACAATCCATTGACTTGGCAATGACCAGCCAACTTCATTCCTGCAGGAAACACTTATATTGTATTCTGTATATGACATTAGCTGGTTGATCCGATGTATGTAAGGTGGTACAGAAGTGTTATATATCATAGAGAATGAATCCTTCCCTTGTATGAGTTCCTTCACCTGTAAAAATAAGATTTACATTGTTAAAATAAAAATCTAAACTTTTGTTCATATATCTGAGGCCATTATGGGATGTTCCCCACACTTTCTATTTTATTGACAAACCTTACCACCCAGACAGAAGAAATCTCAGTCAGGGAAACAGCTAAAAAAAGCTCCTTTAATGCTAGGCATACACAGCTCGATGCCCGTTCGAGCGCAGCACTTCTCAGTCCCTATCCAAAGTGGTGGAAATTGAACAGGGTCTACATGTTGGTTCCCTGTTTGACTGAGCTTTCTTCAAGTGGCATAGATTGATTGAAGAAAGGCTGGACAGCTCTATTTTGTAATAGATTCAAGCACAATTGAGTGCCGTGAACGTGCTCGGCGTTCAATTGTGCTAAAATCTATTAAAAATAGAGCTGTGTTTGCCTAGCTTAAGACAACATGGCTAAATGGCTCCATCATAGACTGGACTGTAAGGGGGAAGACAGCGTCAGTGTCAATTTCTTTTTATTTGAAGCACTTCTGATCATCATAGTTAAAAGCTATAACATATCTGTCACCATTACTGATACGTATATAATTGATGTGTCACAGGTTTTAGAAAGTTTAATCTAAAAAGCAAATTCCACAGGAGAAACTACACCCTTTCCTGTCACCAACAGTGAATACAGGAAGCAACTTCTTTTATCCCACTTCCTGAACTTTGCTGGAACAAAAAAAAAAAACTTTCATTTTCTTTTTCGGAATAATAGCTAATAACACTATGTTGAAAGCTTTTCCAGTAAGCCTTACAAGTTTTGTTATATATATCCTTACGATACATTCACATCATGCGGTGATGTAATAGTACACAGTAATGTAATATACAACACATATGTGGACATGGTATTATTTTGGATTAGATCATTAAAAAAAAAAATTGAACCACAGGGTGTCAGAAAACTGAGTCACTTTATTTTCTGTTGCAGTCTATTAAGCTTACAATGTTACAATGAGCAACTGGGCTATTACACAGAACATGTTAGCCAGTTCAATTCTGACTAATAGGAAACTGTGAAAAACAACAAGACGATTAAGGCTAGCACCTGCATTGGAGAATAGGTCCCCCTTCTTATTGATGCATTTAACAAAATGATTCCTGAATGGGTATGAATTAATTCCTTCGTGGGTATTTGGTTCAGAGTTGCCAGTCCATATAAAAGGGTTCGGTATAAGCCGAGGTACCAAATTTTACACCAAAAAAATCTGAGAAAATCAATGACTTGAGTTTAAGCCTAGGGTGGGAAATGTAGCAGTTTAGGCACAGAAACACACATAAAATGTGTTTCGGGACGCCGTTATTTCAAGTAGCCAAATAGTGAGTTAATTACAAATCTCCTGAACATGATATTGCTGGAAATGCAGAAAAGGGTTGTGGGAACATTGTAAAGAGTTAAGTCAACTTAAAAGAATGAGATTTTACTTTGAACCTAATTTATGCAAAAATTATGATCTATAGCAGGTATAGGCAAAATATGGTCCAGGGGCGAGATCCAGTCTGTTTGTCTGGCGTTTTTATTATGTCCCATTGTCACCTTAGTGAAAAGTCTCTCTGGGTCCCCTCCCTGAAATTAGCTTGCATAATGCGTACGTCAGCTTTATCTCCGCTCACTGCAGTTAGCGAGCAAATGAGAGCCAGAGTGTCTTGTCACCAAGGTCTAAGCATTTTTACTGAAATATGGCAGTTTTTTTATAATATATATTTTTTTCTCTCCTTGGCAGTATGGTTATTTTTCATGGAAAGCGGCACAGCAAATTAAAACAGATTACAATGTCCTGCCACACATCATCAATGCCGCTGATGATGGGAGGAATTAGGAACGTTTGTTCATCCCTGTGCTAAAACAATACTTTTTTCTTAAGGTTGTTCCCACATATTTCTCTTTTTTTTTTATGTACAACCCTTGCTTACAGCTCCAGCAAATATGGTGATGATACCATATTCCACCTGTGAAATGCCACAATTTTAATTTCTTGACTTGAGTATAAACTGAATAAAATTATTTTCATCACATTTTGAGTGATGAAAAATTTGGTTTATATTTAAGTATATATGGTAAGTCATTTTAAAGACAGCCACATACAACTTTTACTTGGTAGATCTTAGATTAGATCTACTTGTACAATTTAAATATACATATATCAATGAATCATAGCAGCACACATTGTGGTCGCTGTAAAACTGATTAATGAAACTGATTTCAAAGCCCTGTGCACATGTTTGAAATACTGTTATATGGAAATTTTTTAGACCGATCACAACCCTTTTCGAATTTCTTGCTCAATTTTGATCGACAGAAAAATCGAACCTTGAGTGCCCACAATATCGTATGCCTAAAATTTTTGCTGTTAAGTGTGACAATCTACATATGTATGGAAGACCAGAACTAGTTGCTTCACACACTAAAGGTAGCCATACATGTTTAGATTATTCCTAATAGATGAGGGACAGACTGCAGCGTAATGACATCATCACGCTACAGCCAGCCCCTCAGAGGATCATCCAACACCTGTCCCCATTCAAAGTAATAGGATCAGACAGGAATCCACTGTGTGATACAACATGTGGGAGATTCCTGGTCGATCTCGCCAGGCAGGTGCACACGCACGGCAGTGGATCGGCCAACAAATCCGGCAGGAATGTCAGTTTATGGCTACCTTAAAGGTCATTTTATAAAACGACTTGCTTTAGATAAAGTAATTGAATATGCAGAGTAACTCTTTTTCCATTGTATGAATGCCTTTGAAGATTGTCCTGACAAACAAGAAATTCTCTATGTCAATCTGTCTAGATCCCATTCCAGCAGGATTATGTTCAGGCCTGGTGCCATGGCTCAGATCTGCTTAGTCCTCCTGCACAATGAGCTGTTCTTCTGCACACCACAGGAGTCAAAACATTTAAACAAGTAGAGAATGGATTTATTATTATTTTAAAACTTCCTCTAACTCATCAGACTCCATCTTATAGGAAGCAACCCCAGGCAAATATTTATGTAAATAAATATACCTTTTACTCTTTGTTGTTTTGTTATCAGAGCTGCTAATTGTGGATTAGAAGGAATGAACTTTTTTTTTCAAAATCTAAACCATTTACCTAAAGCCAAAACGCTATATGTAGGGGAAGATTATAATTTTCTTTTTACCTGTATGTTGCAGAGGCTGAGTGGAGAATAGCCATTAAAACCAGGGACCCAGGAAAGATCTATGCCATTTGCTAACCGTTTTACAGCCGTCACTTCAATCGGGGGAAATGGGATATCTAAAAGACAACAAAAGATAAAAAAGAAAACTTTTAATGTGTCCATCTAATCCTAAGTAATCTATTTTACATCTATAAAAGAGCAGCAGGCTTTTTAGCTTTAGCAAAATGGCAACATACAAGTTCTTTTTATTTTTATTTTTTTTTTTAACCATTAAACTTTAACATACAAGTTCTACATTAAAAACAATGCCTTGGAACTTTACTTTAATATTAATTATTATTAATTATAATTAAAAAATAAAAAGTCCAAATTACCATTTACGGGGTGATTAAAAACCACCTGTGTAAATGAGCCCTTACTTAACTGAAATTGTGCTTTAACTATAGGTGGAGTGAGTCACTTGTTGTTCTGGATTGTCCAAGATCAGTGACAGAGCAAAGCTATGGGTAAAAATATATTACCATACTTATTATATTGCCTACAATTCACTCCCATGGTTTTTTTACAATGCTACTGCAAAGATCAGAAGAGGACAGTTTGCATCCTTTTCATTCCTATACATTTTAAACAACTTGATATGTATTTTTATGTGGACAACATGGGTTGCCTAATACACAAAATAGATAGAAGTGAGCACAGGAGGGTGTATATCTGCCTCCCTCTAACCTCTGCCTGACTTCATCTGCTTCAACTTCCACATTCCCACACAATGTCTAGTAGTCATTGCACTATTGTGCTTTAAAGTACTTTAGGTAATATGGTCTCCAATCTTCTCCTAGTCCACCGCACTTCCTTCTTTGGTCAGTGTCTGGGGCTACCTCTGCTTATATTCACTGGTATTTTCAGTTTTGATATTTTCTTTTTTCTCTACCTTCTGTCCAGCATGAGAGAATCGGCACACACCAACATTAACTAAGGCAACAAAGCACACGCCACAGATTCTCACCAGAGAACTGGTCTATACAATGTAGGGCTATTTCTTACAGATCTGTATGGTAGTTTAGTGTAAATGTTGCCTCTGCAAAGGGGCTTTCTGTACAAAAGACTAGTTACTGCTGCTCGCTCTCTTTATGCATGGAGAATGGTCTTGTATCTGCCCCCCCCCCTCCCCCTGTAGTCTCAGCACCTGTTGGGTCTCTCCTCTGTGCAGAAAACATACAACACAGATAATGTCACCACTACTTTTATAGGGCAATACGCAGGGTTGCACAGACATTGGATGTATACAAAGTCTTTTTTCATTTTGTGGAATAACAGTTATTATGCACAGAATTCAACTTTAATACTGACCATATTTTGCACACTATAAAACACTCCAGCTGATAAGATGCACCATCAACCAGAGCCTTATCAGCTTGCCCATCCCTCTGCCATACAAAACAGTAGTATAAAAATGCTCTCTGCTACTGATCTGTGTTTATGTAGAGCCAGGGCTTTGTATGTCAGCTCATGTTAGCCCGGCTAGGTCAGACATAAATACAATCCACTGGGCCGGCAAGAATGCCTGCCGGGTGGATTTCTGCCCGGCTCAAGCTACCAGTCATCATCTAAGAGTACACAGAGAAGGAGAAGAAAGACCTTCCCAAAGGCAGATCTTCCTTCTGATAGCTTTCCCGCCTCTGCCTCCACAGCCAAGCTCAGTGCTTGTGCGCATAGAATGCACGGCCGAATAATTGCCCTTGGCCACCATATAAGATACAACCTATTACAGTTTGGTTCCTGCTGGTTTACATCCCTGTCACTAGAGCATTTGTCAACCAAATTAGCAACAAAAATTGACACAAAGTTTATAGTTTCCAAACTAGGTTACTGTTTTAATTTTTTTGTGTTATTTTGTGAACTTTGGGGACATTTTCATCAAACCTTTTGCTTGCAGGCAATGTTTAGTGAGTTGAAAAAAACAATTAGAAAAATTATTGAAAGCTTGAAGACAGAATGAAACTCCAGCCCAAGGGTGAAATACAGGTTGCATTTTGGTATAAACAGACATTTTCTGTTTCCAAAAATGTTCCTTCAAGAACTGTTTTTAAACATGGTTTTTAAAAAGTGACTGGAGTTGACCTGCCATGGAATGTACCTGAATCAGAATAAGAGTATTACATCAACCCTAAGTCATGGCTAGAATTTTATGAAATTTAAAAGAACCTATTATTTTTTATCAGATAGACCCTGTCTAGCAGAAGACATATACTGTAAGCAAGAGGATAAGGATAGGCACATCAAAGTTTAGCAGATATCCAATAATATCAATATCCATTTCCCTATATACTGACAAGCTATCTATAGAAACAAGTTTTTGATACATTACCACACAATGATACAATTTAAATTGAGCTTTTTACATGGATGTTACAGTTGAAAAGGTAGAGGTTTACCTATGTTTCCATATGATAAAGCTGCAGAATTTAAAGCAATACAATAACAATATACAACCTTTATTTTTTAAATAATGAGCTAATCTTCTTTCAAATAGTCTAAACAAATATGTCAGTATACATTATGTTATGTCTAAAAAAACATCTTGACATTTGGTCTTGCTTTTATTGATGTATTAAAACCTCCAGGTTCAATATCAAGCTTAGATCAGGGTCTACTTGTTTTCATAAGAAGCACATTTATGCACTTGTGATTTGCAGCTTAATTCTCTAAGATGTCATATGATTTCATTAATCTCACCACTTCATAAACAACATAAACACTGGGTCTCCTTACTTTTGCACTTTACAGCAACATTTCCATTAATAAATGGCAAGCATCCAGACCTGCAGTTTAAGCTAAGAGAAAGGGTGTGAAATCCAAACAAGACTTTAATAAGTAAGCAAAATACTTAATAAGCTGACTGACTACAAACCTTTAGACTGGTACAAGATCTGCCTTTCATCTAGAACTACACTTGCAGATTTCCACAGATGTTACACAAATAAAATTATGTTACCTGATGAGTAAAGCTGGGAATAGATGGTACGTTTTACCGTCTGTTCCTTATCCGATTCTATGCAGTAGCAGGCAGCGTGATGACATCTGCAGCTCATTAGTTCGGCTGGGGGCAGCCGTCCCCGGCTGAACTAATGGGATCGGACTCAAATTTACCATCCTGTCAGATAACTGTGTGATCCGACAGGATGGCTGATTTTAGCCCAATCCTCGTCACTTGCAGCCTCCAATTCCAATTCCTGCACGACCCGATCCCTGAGGGATGTGGGAGTGCGCACGTCATCGGATCGGGTATCGTGCAGGAATTGGTTAGTGTATGCACAGCTTAAGGACTTAATAATGGGTAGGTATTACAATACAACCCTTTTATGTATTCTTTTATATCATTATTTACATAATTTTGGTACACAATGAAAAAACACACAGAAGTTTTCAACCACTGGAGGGGTTTGTGTTTATGTAGTTTCCACAGGCTGGAAAGACCACAGCAGTGTAATGATACCCCACAATAGTTCAAAGAATATTGATTCATTTATTAAAACAGACAACTGATCATGCAGGGAATCTGATCATACATAAAAGCATAAGAGTGAAGTGAGAAGATTTTCCTGTGAGTAATATAAGTGTCGCTAGTCCTTGTCCCCCTTGGCCACATAGACGACTGTCCGCACATCAAGCGGGTGCATAGTGAAAGAAATAGCCAAACAAGAAAAAGTTCAAGAAACAAAACAAAAAGGTCCAGCAGGGATCTAACAGGTTCAGCAGAGGGGAGCTCAGTGTGTGCTGCACTTGTCAGTTTGGGCTGAGCATTCTGTCAGGAACCAGAGAAAGGGGCGACCAGACAGGCAGCACACACTGACAGTCAGGGATATGTGAACCAAATGGGGTTCATTGTGCATGTACAATAAACAGGAACAAACCAAACATGTGCGAAAATTGTCCAGATTCAGATGTACAGGGTTCAGTGTCAGGGTGGTACACCTATATAGCCTTCAGGCTAACGAGGCAGGTGACCTTCACCCAGCCCATGCATGCAGAGAGCCACCAGCTAGTGACTGTGGAAACAACCCATGGAAGGGAAAGCACAGTGCCACCAACAGTCTGTACCTGGTACAGCCAGGGTCCTCACAATTTCCTTGTATATTTCAATATTTTGCCACACAAAGTGCCAAGCACTGCCCTCCTAAAAATTATGCCTCTCCATCACTTATAAACCCTCCACCAATATGCACAGAATGGCAGGAAAGCTCTTCCACTTTCCAATGAGTCGGTATATACTGCAAGGCAATCCTATCACAGCATTTTATTGTGATCTCACTGTTTGCAAACACCAAGTCTATGGAGTGCTGTGAAAGGTCAGTAAAGCTGCATAAGCACGTTTCTGGAAAAATCTCTGTATATTTGGGAGGAAGAGGGCATTGTATCTTTTAAAAAGAGCCAAGGTGTACAGGTCCATCTTCAGGCAACCAGCTGATTACAAATCAGATGTTTAGATGCTTTGATCTACAATGTCCATGATAAATCTATATAAGTATTCTTAGAATTGCCATAAACTGCTCACCTTTTATGTTAATATGCACATTATTGGAAGCAGTCAATCCTTTCTTGTTATGTGCTTCACAGCTGTATACCGCTGGTTCATTCAAACCTGTTAAAAAAATACACAAACATCAGAGAGAAAAAAAACACACACAACAAAACATTATGTATGCAAATTTAGAAATAGTCAAGTCAATCAAATGGAACAGAAATGTTATCGTATATTAAAAAATATTTCAGTAAATGCTGAATTTCAATCTGTGTATATTTTGAATTGCCTTGCCTCTCCTTTTTTTCCCAATACAACTGTATTTAACTGTATTTTTCAATACGTTTTTTACCATTAAAATTGCTGCGTCTTATGGTCCGAATTATTTTAAATAATTACATTTTTTTTTGGTCCCAAACATCCTGGGAACAATAGCTCTGCATTCCAGAAGACTTGAATGAGTTCCAAGCCAAGAAGCCACTGCCAATTAGGCGATCTTAGCTGCATGAGTACTAGCAGGACTCATTCTCTGAACACACTGACCAACTTATGGAGAGACACATTTTACAATTAGATAGCATGAGTTCTGTTTTTACATTAACATTCTGCATTGCA
This sequence comes from Ptychadena robeensis, assembly GCA_036250615.1. Taxonomy (NCBI): domain Eukaryota; kingdom Metazoa; phylum Chordata; class Amphibia; order Anura; family Ptychadenidae; genus Ptychadena; species Ptychadena robeensis. Next base: position 131,083,845 of record CM070035.1, read on the forward strand.
ATAAATATGTTTTTTAACACAGACTCCTCCCATATGTAAAACAGCTGCTCATGGGAAAGTTGTTCAGTGCCAGATTGTAAAATGTGTCTCTTCATAAGTTGATCAGCGTGTTCAGCGAATGGGTACTGCTAGTGTCTAGAAACATGCTAACCTGACACTCTGCTGAAACTAAGACCTCCCTCCTGGCACTTGCTAAAATAAATCTCTCTAGATGCAAATGATTTCCAATAAAAACTTGGAATTCAATAAAACTGATTATGTGACAGGTCTTATAACTCTAGTACAAAATGTGCTTCTAGCTAATGTTTATATCCTTTCGGTCTCTGCTGTAATCCTTATGAACAGGATCTCAAACACAGCTATGAAACTAGGCACAATATTTAATACATTTTAAATTGTAAATTTATTGTCATCACCTCAGACCACCACATGGAAATGTTTACATGAGGTTAACTAAAGCATTCTTTTAATAGAAAAAGTGCTCAAAGTGTTATTCTGTTGTATGTTAACTGCAGGGAGGGGATTTCTAAGTAGCTTAAAGTCTGAGTTCTTGCTAATCATTTAATACAAACAGATTAGCATGAATGACAAAATCACATGAGTGGGGAGTCTATATTCACTTGTAAAAAGCCACGTTTGAATCAAGTTCAAAATGCATAGCTATAATCACTGACCTGGTTCAAAATGTGCTAGTTGGCTGGCTGACTCCATTTTTTATATTTTTACTAACCCAGAATATACAGGCACATGGATATAACTAAAAGAAGTTGACATACAAGGGTCAGCTTCAGATGTAGTTTAGCAGAGTGAAAGTTTTTAGTGTATAAATGAGTTTCTAACGTTGGCTATGTACTTTGAGGACAATTAACATTTGAGGAGTGTCGTGCCTATTATAGGGGTATAACGCTGTTACGTTATACCCCTATTATAGGGGTATAACGTAACAGCACAAATACTGTGTGACATGCATTGGATAAGAAAAATACCTAACCTTGTTCACATTCATTCATGTTGGGTTCACATTCACGTGGCTGGACTTTTGAACCACAACCAGTGGTGTGGTAAGAGCGATGTGGCTTAGCCTTACATCTACTTTATTTATTTGCAATAGTTGAAAAATGTAAAATAGTGTATTTGTTGTGTAGAGACTTTTAATAGTTTAATCTTCCTCTTTACATGTGGTAAGGTGAGCCATGAAACAGTGTAAAAACTTCATTAAAGCGCATGTATACTCTAAATCTAAAAAATATACTGTTTATATAAAATAAAGTTTGATTTACCTCTGAGATGGTACGACGGTAGCTCCATAATGTTAAAATAATATACTTACCTGCTGTTCCCTGGAATCATATGAAAGATTCCATCTTTTTTTGCCAGGCTTCGGAGGATAACTTAGGGTGCAATATTGTGAGTGGTCATTGGGGACATCTATAATGGTTTTCAATAGAGAAGATCGTCAATGTGTATCTTAATGCAAAGCAAAGATTAGGGACTTATCCGGCCACTCAGACACGTCTGGCTTTGCGGGTGGGCCGTGGCGCATATCATCAGAGCCAGGGAGAGGGAAGAGGACCTTCCTAATTTGCTCATTACAGGTAAGTTGTATTTTATTGGGGGGGGGGGGGGGGGGGGGGGGGGGGGGGGTTATGCAGTCCACTTTAACAAATGTGGAACTGCAATTCTAATTATACTTTCTGAAGTTAAAACTGAAACTTGCAGCTCTAGATAACCTTTCACACAAATAATCATAGGAAACTGCAAGAACCCCTTTGGTTCATTTAACAGCATGTCTTAGGTAAAAAATATTTTATTAAAGCTGTCATTCAGGTGAATATCTCATTAACTGCAGAGCAGTGAGCTAGGAAGGTTCATGAGGTTCTGTCATGAGATATATAGCATTCAAAGTTATTAGCTGGGCTAACATAATTTCAGAAATGTAAAACAGATGGCTGTGGTTTAGATTTTCTCCTCTGTTCTGGCCCTAAAAATATTACATCTGTGAACAGTGAAACATTTTATGAATATAATAGGCAATCAAAAAAGGAGCTTACAATACCAAAAACATGCCAAACTCTACATTTGGTCTTTTATTAAAGCGGACCTACCGCATGAATTTTGACTTCCTTTATTCAGCACCACAAGTGCCAATAATAGGCCAAAATGCAGCTTCCAAAATAAAAAAAAAACTGTTAAGAGTAAACAATGAAAGTCCCTCGAAGACCCTCCTTTATCTGTCTCTGTGCCACATCTCAAAGTGAAGTGTTAGCCGGGATTATCGATCTTCTAAATTCAAAACCATTATAAACTCACCCAGTGGCCACTCGTGATATTGCTGCCTCAATTAATGCTCAGAAGCCTGGCAGATAAAGATTGAATCTCTCTACGATTCCAGGGCAGAAAAAGCTAGGTTTATTTTGTTAGCATTGTGGAATGCTACACCACCCTCTTGCCAGCTAATAGGTAAGTGAAAGCTTAATTATATATATATATATATATATATATATATATATTTATATTTATATATATATATATATATATATATATATATATATATATATATATATATATTTTGAGTATTCACCCACTTTAAGTTGTCAAATGCACGTTAGGGAAAATATGAAGTATGGTTGGTATTCAGAATATATTCACATGTGCGCTTTCAGGGTGTCTGAAGCTGGGAATACACGGCTAGATTTTCCGTTATTGACTTGAAAAATATCATTTAAAAAACTATAATGTGTTCGATTCACAGCCAAATTATTACTTTCCCTAGTTATGTGCACATGCATCATAGTGCTATCGGACATAAATCATTCACAATACCAGATATTTAAACAACTGATTGAAATTTTACTTGCATCACATTTGAACAATCAGCTAAAAAGGAATTGATTTTAAAATGATTGACTATCATGTTTGGCATGCAGCCTGAAGTCAACTGCCCACCACGGTGTGTAGGTGCTTGGGAGTCGTTTGTCAACAAAGATAATGCCTCATGTAAACTTTGCGGACCAACAAGGTTTGTGACAAAGTAATGTGTCCCATTTGCCACTGTTTTTTTAGGCATTGGATCACTGAAAATACCGTGTGAATGAGCCCTAAACGTGCATAATCTTAAACCTGCACTCCTGCGCTTCTTGAATGCAGGAAAAAGCAACAGGTACACTGGTAGACTTGATTAGCACATACTCTTACGCTGGCCAACAAAAGGAAATAGTTTTTCGAGACGATGACCAAAATTATGGAAATCTAGCAAAAAATCTAAAGAGCCATGATTTGTCAGGTTGGAAAGTGTCAAGAACAGCATATTTTTGTCAGCATAGGTTTCAAGTTTGGGGGAAGTATAAATAATTCTGATTGATACGATTATAAGGATATACTACAATTAAAAGTTCTCAAGGAGGTAAATTAAAAAAGGCAAAATGTGCCATGTAAAATATTACTTCAATTTCAACTTACCCAATACCCTAAGAACTGCTGGTGACACTTCAGGAATATCATTAATTCTTCTGCTGTTACAGAACCAAACAATCTCCACGGGTTCGGGAGGCCCAACAGCCTCACAGGTGAGATTGAATGGAGTGTTTCTAGAGACATTTAACCTCTCTGGCTGTCGAATGAAATGTGGAAGTCCTAAAAGAAACGCAATAACATAATGTGTCAGGTGTCTACTTCCTACCGAAATTTTTTACAAAATATAACCTAAGTGCTATTACACGTTCATACATATAAGCATTCACACCACCTTTAATTCTAGTCCATTAAAATGTTACCTCACTCTTTAAAAATATGACAGACATATCCGTGCCAAGTTTGTACTAGTTTATTACTTTACACTTTGTGACAGACCATCATCGTGTAAACGGACAATCAGGTTGCATATCCTGAAAGGAGTCCAGGAAAGTGTTGGACAGCAAAAATAGGTTGTTGTCCAGTTTTTTCTTTCTGGGTACTGGACTCTGGAATAGGAGGGAAGGAACTTGGGCCTTACATCTGATGGAAGTCAGTTAGGGAGCTGGGTGTGTCTCCACAAAAGGAGTTCACTCAGTCAGGGCTCCCTGATGAAGGTTGAGACACAATGCTGCTGGAGCAGCAGATACTAACGGCACACAAGGAGTGTGTGGCCAGGGCCTTTAATTCCTAAGAGTCAGGCCCAACAGGCTTTCTGAAAGCCAAAAGGAAAGAGCCTTTGCTGGATGTGTGCAAGCCAGGTGGCTTGGCATTTTTATTCTTACCCCTTCAAAGGGTAATCCAGTTTGTATTGTGTGGTGCAAATAAATATGGGCAGGAGCCCTAGAAAGATACCAATCATGTGGATTGATGTTTGAAGAGCACCCTTTGAAGCTGAACCCCCACAACTGTCTTTTATTTTCATATGAAAACAGAGAGATTGTAAAAAGTATAATCTTACCTTCTACTTGTATGTAGATAGGATCAGAAACAATTTCTTCATCTTCATATTTTAATTTGCAGTTGTATGTGCCATTATCTGATCTCAGTATGCCGGTAATGCTTAAAGTAAGGAGATATAAACTGTGTTACTAGCTTATTAATGGTTCTGTATAACAACCTAAGCAAGTATAAATTCTAGAACTCTAAAAGGTACAGGCCTCACTCACAGTTGCTTGCAGTGGAATGGTGACATTGCATTAAATAAATTATATAAATCATAAGTTATTTGTGAACCAGCAATCACAATGCGAAAGCCCCTCATACACCTTTAGATCACTCCATACAAATTTAGTTAGATCTACCAACAACTATGTAGTAAAAAGACCTCTCTGTGCTTGGCAGGTTTAATGATAATGTTAATTATACAAAACGCCCCCCCCCCCCAAGAGCCACCATGCATGGGGCGGCATCTGGGCATCGTGTACTCCTTTACTCACCCGGGAGAGAGGGGGAAAGAGGAGACTTGCCATAACAAATCCCTCCCCTGGGATTGCTCTTTCTTGGGGTAAAGGGGGCGAGCAGGAGTAGCAGATACTCCCCATCACAAACCCCTCCCCCAGTAGTGCTCTCTCTTTGGGGGAAGGGGAGAAGGGCTCACCCAGGGTGTCGATCTCCCCTGCATCTGCCAGTCATGAACTTCTTTAATCTCTCGAGCCACACCAAACATTAAAAGTTCAACATTTTAACCCCAGGGCATTAAGATGTTTCTTATATAATATTATAATTTTCAACTGATAAATAAAGTGCAAAACATTCACCTGTATGAAGACACCATTGAGGTCACTGCTATATCTTGGATTTCAAAATACTGCACAGAAATTCGGTCAGACTGGTCAATGGAATTCCCATCTTTCCACCATGTGATTTGTTCCCCATTGTCCAGATTGGGAACATCAATGGTACAATTGATCTTGATATCTTTATGCTCTGAGAGAACAATAATGGGCACTGTGGGGTTAAATCTAGGCCGTGGAGCTGGACTTGGTACTACTTTTCCTTCAAACTCTGGTGGTGAGCTGGGTGTTGGCAGTTCCTGAGCATCTCCAAAACTTTGAGTAACTGTAGAAAGTAAAAAGAATGCAGTTGTTTGCTCTTATAAATAATCATAGTATATGCAATAATATGATTTATTATAAAGAATGTAGGTATACTTTATGGCTTATGTAGTTAAAAAACACAATTTTACCAACCAAGTTGAGGGTGTAGTGGTGCTTAGGTTTCCTTTTGATTATTACTATAAGATTGTAAGCCCGTCCAGGCAGGGTCCTCTACTCCTCCTGCGTCATAAACTGTTCCTGTGTGTACTATCCTGTGTTGTATCTCCACTCTAATGTATTGTACAGCTCTGCGTAATTTGTTGGCGCTATATAAATAAATCATGATAATAATAAATAATAATTATCCAGCCTTTAAGGCAGATGTGGGCAAACGAATGTCTGGGAACCAAAACCGTCTGGTCTTTTAATTTGGCTCTTTGTCACCTTGGTGTCAAGACGCTCTGGCTTTCCTCATTCCCTGCAATAAGTGAAGGTAACACCTAGAGAATAATTGTTTTGATTGTTTCTTAGGCTATGTTTCCATTACGTGACCCCTCCACTAAGCGCATAGGCTTAGCGGGAGGTCCCAACATAGCAGATAGACTAACCTGCTCGGCGGAGGGTCTGTCTTCATTGCGCTGAGCTGATCCGCTGATGTAAGGCTGAACGTAGTCGAGTACGTTCAGCCTTTGCACCAGCAGATGTGTAAACAGACCATCCGCCGGCAGGCAATGTCTGTGGGATACGTCGGGACCCCTGCTAAGCGTACGTATAATGGAAACAAGCCCTTAGAGGCCATAGTTTCCCTGCAATGGAATGTTTAAGCTTCTCTATGAAAACCTTCTATTTATAAATTTTTTCAACATATATTTTTTGAAATATCCTTTTTTAGCTACGAGGACTTAGGACCCCTATGCCGGGTGGCCCTTACAGGTTCGTAGTGCAACCCGTATGTCACATTTAAAAACCCATTGTGGCCCTCAAGTCAAAACATTCCCTTAGAGCATCCCTCAGTCAACCAACAGAACTGATACTGATGAGAAGGACTTATGGTGTCCAGAGATATATATCCACACTAGCAGATATATATTTTTATTATGTGTATAAAGTTTGAGTACAGAAATCTTTGGTGTGCAGGTATATTTTCTTACTTCATTTAAGACTTAATTTAAAGACCTTTCCTTATTCAGAAAAACTGAGCTGTTAAATGAATATAAATTAAGATCTTTTTTTTTCCTTGCTCTTTTTAAAGAAAATACCAGTTAGTTCCCAAGAGAATGTTAAAGGGAGCAATTCAGATAATACGGTAGGTGTATATAATTATGTATCTGGTTAAATTGCATTTAAACTTTCAAGTGGGGCCTCTGACATCACCAAAGGGCACACTCCCTGCTTTAGTGGAGTCCCTTCTCTACTAGAAGTTTAAATTTTAAATATATTTCAGCAAGGAGGATATGTTTACAGTATCTACCTACCTCACATTTCTATTGGGTAATTATGTAGAAAATTTTAATGACCCAAATAAAAATTTTTAACAGGACATTCAACACCTGAAAAAGGATTTAAACCTTCACCACTCAACCACCAAAACAAAAAAGGTTTTGCCCAAAGTATCAAACTAAAGAGCTGAGGTGTCCATAATCCAACATGTACCGTACATAGAAAGAAAATATAAAAAGAATGATCGTTTTGCATTTGGCAATTTTCCCAGGCTTTTGTTTTGTTATGTACTTTATATGGCTCATTGCCAAAGCCTAAGGGATATACTTAATAGCACATTTATTATCTATTGTTTTTTACACATAACTAAAGAGAAAAGATGCAAACCTGTTTGGTGGATGAAACTATGTCAGAGTTGGTAGTATGTCAATATTATCTATTTCATAACTTTACAATGAATATTTGCTTGGCTATTCAACCAGCAGTAAAGGAAATAAGACTAGAAATGTAATACAGTAAAAAACATACAGGCCATAATACTCTAGCCTGAGAGACACAGGTCTGGAAAAGTAGAAAGGTCAAACATACTAGGGCCTGGGTGTATGAATAAGCAGGAAGGAGACTATCCCTTCTTTAACCTTTAGTTGGCAATTCAATGCCATAAAATCATATCTAGCAAACTTTTATGGCACAAAATTTTACAAAAATGTGAATTTAATCTGTTTCTAAGTGCAGGTAAAGTAGTCGGGTAAAGTTGAACTGTATTTTACTTGAAGATGAGTTTCCGTTTCTAATTCCACCAAGGAGTCTTATCAGGAAAGGTTACGTCAAAAAGACAACATAACTTGTTTTAGAGCAAAGGTCTATTTCATGCTTCCTCAAAACACAGGAGGTTATGATTTCTTCATTTCAAGTCATTTCTTGTGTTTGTAATATAAGTTCATTCATACAGAAACATTAAGAGTGAACCTGAAAAATACCCATAACAACAAGAAAATGTAACTGGGGTTAGTTAATCAATCTTTCAAACAGATTGTTAGAAAATGTATTTGCTTTATGTGATTCGATAAAACAAAGGGATCAAAGCAAGCATAGAATTAAAAGAGCCAGCTTTATCTTCATAATTGGAAAGAAATGCAATGTAGGGAATCGGATTTGCATGGATTATGTGTGTGGTAGTACCATCAATTTATGTTCCATTTACTTTCATTATTTCAAAAGTCAATGTAATCATGACTCCATCTGAAAAGTTAACCTCAGTCCCTTAAAAATGGCGCAGTATGGATGATCGAAGCAGAATACTATTCGGCTTGAATTTTCTGCCCTCCCCTGACCAGAAAAAAAAAGTTTTTCTGTCCAGATATTTATAGAGCTAATTACTTATATTAACTTCCCTTGTGGAAACCGATGCCCCTCCATTATAATGGAGGTCTATGGCGCGGCCCCCTCCCTGAACCCTGTAAATGCTCAAGTGGTATAGAAAATTGCTGCAGCTTTTCAGGGGTATATCGGGTTTTTCCAATCCCCGTTCCAGTAGCGGTTGCAACGAACCCAAACCCAGAATGAACTGGGTTTGTCTCAACCGCTAGGGAGGTTAATATATACAGTAAGCTTCATAAATATTTGGACAGAAAACTTTTTTGTATCTAATTTTGGTTCTGTACATTACTACAAAGAATTTTGAATGAAACAATTCAGATGCAATTGAACTAAAAATACAAACCAATTACCATGTAATTGTTTTGTATTTCCCGCCTG
>CM070035.1:131092541-131121333 GCA_036250615.1 Ptychadena robeensis
CTGTAATACAATTCGAGCATATGGTGAGGGCACTTTACACCCCGTTTGCATCATTACTGATATAAGGGAGGTGTAACAGTAAGCCCAGAGGATGCTGACATTGCAGGATGGTGCCAGCATGGCTGGAGCAGGTAAGCAGGTAAGCAATCCTGAGTGTGGCTCAGGGTTACTAATATTAGTAAAAATCTACCCTCAAGGCTTTCACTAGGGATTTTGAACAAAAAGATTGCATAGAAATGTGAGAAAAGCTTTTCTTTATTACAATCACTTCATTTCAGGGGCCGCCCAAATAAGAGAATAAAATGGTAATTTCTAATACATGGTAAAAATCCTTTGCATCACCAGGTGACGGGTTTCCTTCTTTTGAATGCTCTGCCAGGCTAAGTGAAATGCTGCTCAACTGGATTTCAATCAGAATATTTCAGGTCTTGTTCTGAATGTCACAATGTGATCAACGGGTATCTTTATATTACGTCTTTGTATACCAATGTCAGCTTGAACTACATTAAACTAGAAACCATATACATAGAGCAAACAGTCTGCTCACTATACCAAAACCAAATGAGCTTATATGTGAACAGATTAGTAAGATCAGGAAGGCAGTACTAAACTTTTCATGTTATTAGAATTTGTAAGAAAGTTTAATTGGAGTAGGAGTTATGATTGGTACAAACTTTCCTTTTAAAGGGTTATTAAACCCACATGTAAATCATGTCCATAAACTAAAGGTAGCCATACACAGTTCGATATTTCCATTTGATCGACTTAAAACAATCTATTTTTAGATTAGATTGTTTTAGATTGCACACCTGGTACGATCGGCCAAAAGTGTAAGGGCTTGTTTCCATTTACGTCCGAACCCCTCCACTAAGCGTTTACACTTAGCGGGGGTCCCGACGTAGCAGATAGACTTGCCTGCTCGGCAGAGGATCTGTCTTCACGGTGCCGAGCCGCTCCACCGATGTAAGGCTCAACATAGTCGAGTACGTTGAACCTCTGCACCGGCGGATGTGTAAACAGATCATCCGCCGAGCAGGCAATATCAATGTGCTACTTCGGGACCCCCGCTAAGCCTATACGAGAGGGGTTCTGACGTAAAATGGAAACACCATAGTATGATCATGGTATGGATCGTGTTTAAATTAGTTACACCGTGTTATGGTATGATCAATAGATGTTAGGCTGGTGATCAATAATTAAATCGGACAACATGATCAAATCTAAGATCGACCTAAGATTCGACCTAAGATTGTTATATTTCACATAAGGGGTTTATACCCCTTTAAGTAGTTAACATATGCTCAAAATTATCCTCTGTGGGGGGTTGTGTACTGAAAATATACTCAAAACTGTCTTCATATTTGGTTCAAAGCAGAGCCATGTATACGCTGTCACTACCAATTACAATATTTCATTCTTACCAGATGTAAACCAGTAGGATGTACAAACTATAAGCTCGTCGGGAGGCAAGGAGTGACCCTAGAGGATAACATCTGCTTGTGGTTACAAGAGGCAGAAAAGTCTCCAAACTGTCTCAGCCAATCAATTGTCATGTTAGCTTTTATAGTCTTAATACATCATAGTAAATCATATTAACTCCTCTACAGTTATCCAATAAAGGCACACAAAAATAAGTCATGACAACACAATATCAAAGTAATTTTACATGCAAGTAAACAACTGTTGAACTCCAGCAAAATATTTTAATGTAACCTCTAGAGCAGTGGTTCTCAACCTGTGGGTCGGGACCCCATTCACAGGGGTCGCCAAGTTCCCTGAAAGCATCAGAGCTGCTGCTTACAAGGGTGGCAAAATATAAGGGAGACATTATACTCACCTGAGAGTGTCGGAAGTGACATCCAGGAGTGTCACTTCCAATGCGTGACACACTGCACTGGCACTTCCGGTTCCAAATACAGGAAGTAAGTCACTTTCGGGGTCGCGGATCTAAAAAGGTTGAGAACCACTGCCCTAGAGTGTCTGATGTGACAGAAGGTAGCTGATGCTATGCTCCCAGCACCTTCCACTATTCCCTTGCTCTGGACTGGTCCTCCTCTTCTCCACCCTTCCTTAAAGAGCCATAGGTTTAATGCTGCAGGGAGGTTTCCTCATGGACCCAAGACCAGAACTTTGTGAGCTGGAAGTCAGTCTAGGAGCAGAGGAGGCACAGAGGGAGCACACAATCAGGTGACTGTGCCCTCCAGACCTAAACAAATAATTACCCTTTTACTTTTCAGCTTTAAATGTACTTATCCATATGTACTTATGTCTCATGACTTAAGTGGAAATGAATATATGTAAATACAGAACAGAAACAAAAAATAAAAAAATTCTAAGCTTAAGGGAGTTTTTTAAATGTTAAAAATAGCAGGCACACATTTAGTTATTTATTGCAAACACCACTCTGATATTCTATGATGAGGTGTAGAATAATAAAGAGGTGCCCTGCTACATCCACCACATAACAAAAGTTGCTTTTAGCGGATTATGTGCTGATTTGGTACTACAAATAGCTAGAAAATGTTAGGGGAGAGCTCTACTACCAGACAGTGTGATAAATTAAAAACAGACCAAAGCCCTGTGCACATGCTCGATAGTACCATCGGATACAAATTCAATCAGAACACAGAGAAAACACTTTAGATACTTCTGAACTAACGCTTGAAATTTAATACCATGTCTAATGATCTTGATTGATTATTTATTTGATTTTCTTTTTTTTAGAATAAAGGTTTTTATTAAAGACAAGAATCAAACAGAAATCATCAGATACAGTGAATAGGTACACACATTAACGTAGGCCAACAATAGAGGCCAACAACCGGCTCGCAGGCTCGGGGACAGTATCACGCACCCCCGTCTAAAATGGGTATCCAGGAGGAGCACCCTCCGGTGGCACCCACTCCGGGCGCGCCACCGGGGCTGCAATCGTAGATTTATTTGATTTTCAATCACTTTTGGTCAAGTTTTAGGTAAAAGGGAATTGATTTTCAAACAATTGACTTAAACAATCGATTTTAAACATTTGAACTGAATCAGACCATGCGTGCATCCTACTGACAGTCCAAGGGGAAACCGAAAAACAGGAGGCCATCCTTAGGGCTCATTTACAAGGGCAGTTGTTAACAAGGGCTTTGTTGGGTGTGCTATTTAAGCCCCCCCCCCCCCCGAACACCTGCACAAGTGTGCAAGCACCCACACACAGGAGTGCATGGTTGCTTTCCAGGTGGCTGCTAAAAGTAAAAATAAAAAAAACTAATATATGTAAATACATAAATTAGGCTCATAGAACCAGAGCATGCCCATGGAAAAAATGGGGGTTGTTGTTATTGATTGATAACTGTTCAGTAACCAATTGCACATGTGTGCTACAACTACGCACAGTGACACAGTTTCAACCAACAATCTGATTATTTGAAGGTGCTTATGATAAGTGATAAATGACTTTATGTCATGGGGGAGTGGTATATAATCTAAGCATCTAAAAGTAAACATATGTTTTTCTTCGGGACGGAAGCTGTTGGGTTTGATAGAAGTAGGAAGAGTTTGCCTCCACCAATTCAGGCATAGATGATTATGCCAAATTAGAATTGCAAATGTTATTTCCAACTATTCAGCAATGTTTGACTGAGGAAACCAAGAAATCAATGTATTTTTTTTTTTATATATAATTTTTCACATGGTAGTCACAAAAATTCATATGTAGCAACAAAAAGTTTCCCCTTGTATCAACTCTTGACCATGATTCCAGCAAACTGAAACAACAGTATGTATTCTTGATTAGTTTTCTTCAAGGTTGCCTGTGTAAAAGCAGCCAGTGATTGAATACATTTTACTATACTTTCTGGTTACCTACTTCTTACAGTTCTGCTTACCTATGTTTTAAATGTCACCTTTTTTCACTTCTCAATGACGTTACCTCTTAACTGGCCCATCCTGAGGCCATATACCTCACTGGGGTGTTGCTGGGATTGGGAAACATAACAAGTTTAGTATCTGGGAGCAACAACTGGGGCAATCACTTTTTCACACAGGGCCATGTAGATTTGGAGTTTTTTTCTGCCTTAATAACGTAAACCTTCATTTAAAACTGCATTTTGTGTTCAATTATGTTATCTTTGACTAATAGTTAACGTTTTTTGATGAGCTGAAACATTTAAGTGTGACAAACATGCAAAAGAATAAGAAATCAGGAATGGGGCAAATAGTTTTGCACACCACTGTATATAGTGCCAACATATTATGCATCGCTGTACAATAAATTAGAGTTGACAAGTGCCATCAGAAATCTCTATGGTCTGCAGACCCTGGTCTATAAGCACTGATAAATCTTACTCCTCTACCCCATGAAAGACCCTTTTTTGATTTCCCCCTAAAATTGTATTATATTTTTTTCTGACAATACACATGTAAGCCTCTTTAGTTTAGCTGCATTCCCCTTTAATAAAATCAAGTTAACAGTTGGAGTTACACTAGGTTTTCTAGCAGCTATGATTCTCTCTAATATACAAAAAACTCAATTCAAAATGTTCTTCTTATGTGGTTCTGTGTTGAAGTCACAGCACATATCAAACATTTGCTCTGAAATGCAAATGATAAGCTAGGAAAAACAATTCCTCCTATTTGGTTGTAGCTCTTTCAGTGGATGCTACCCAATTTACTATGTTACATTTTATGTATAGAGCTACCATATTTTTCGGACCATACGAAGCACTTTTTCACCCCCGAAATTTGGGGCAAAAAGTGCCTGCGTCTTATGGTCCGAATGCGTAACCCTCACGGCCGCTGGTGGTCGCACATTGGCTCCCCGCCAGCTCTTCCGGCACAGAGATTAGGAGCTGGAGGAGCTGTCAGATGTGAGATGCCGGTTGGTGTCCAGCTCTCCCATCTGTACTGTATAATTGCCTATGCCAGCAGAGCTCAAAGCCTTGCTGCCATAGGCAACGAAGAGAGGCATAGATGAACTGGCATCTATATCTCTCTTCATACGTAGAAACTACAATCACTCTGCAGCTCCCACGGACACAGTAACATCTGACCGGCAGAGCAGAGGAGAGGAAGAAGACTCTGCAGATGTCTGTCCCCTCCTCTTCCAGATCAGTGTGGAGAATGAGGTTGTGCTGAGAGTGTACTGCTGCTAGTGACACCTACTGGCTGAATTGAATATTGCATTCATTGAATTAACTGCATTAACCCAATTGATGTGAAAACTTATTAAATCTTTTTTTTTCTGGTTTTCCTGCCCTAAAAACTGGGTGTGTCTTATGGTCTGGTGCGTCTAATAGTCCGAAAAATACGGTAATTACATATCCTAATAGAAATGCAGCAGTTTTTCCTGTATTAGCTTTCAATGCAGGTAATGAAAGCAGAAAGTTTGTAGCTGAAATAAAAGGGCCAATAAACATTTATGTAAAAAATGAACTAGTCCAGTCTACTACTAATACCTAATAGATAAAGGGTCTTTCTTTTTAAAAAAACAGCTTTCCCTTTATTACTTGTATTCTATGTTTTGTCTTCCTGTGCCAGTGCTGCCCTCAAACTTATTCAACGTATATATACAAGAGATACAAGAGATATACACACATGCTGCTTAGGGCCCCAATAGCTAAGGTAGCCAACACAACATAACATATGTGTGGTGCACATGCTAAGGCTAAACAAGAACAAAGAGTGTTATATTACATTATTTGCTGGCTCAACTACTCCAAACTTTTCCATATAACATTACGTGCTGGCTACTCCACACCTTCCCATACAAAGTTTTACTTATCTGTTAGTGGAATGACAAATGACTGTACTGTACAACATGATTCATAAACCTTCTCCACCCTTGTTTTCATTTGAACAATATAGAGATAGAATTCTAATATTGGCATTCAAATATTTTTTTGCTAATGACACTTACGTAACTATTCATATATAATGAGTCTAACTTACAACTTGCAGCTAAAACTATGAGCACCAAAACTGATTACAGATTCAAACCATTTAGACCTCACATCAACATGATGTATATATACAGTCTAGACCTCAGATCAGATCCAACGTATCAATAAACATTAGAGCGGAGATCACCCCAGACCTCAGAGCAGCCTGTTTCATACAACACAGACTTTATATCAGCCACAGTTCATAACCCTACACATCACATCAGTTCATCCAATACATTTAAGTACCCAAGTTAATAACACTGTATTTCTTAAGAGTAAGCAAAGGATATGGATATAGTAGAGGGACTAAAAAGGTAAATCCTCTCAAAGGAGAAAAAAACTATGTATATCCTTCCCTATGATATTTATGTAATGTTTGACAAAAAATAAAATAATATGATGATTCTCCCAAGAGCCAGCTCACTGCTTGAATCAGGTCAGAGGGATCTTGAGAGGAACACTGAAGAAATGTAATGATTTGTGAAAATTACCATAAGTTAAGCATTCTGTCAGACCCCACTCTAAGCCATTATCTTCCTGTGGGGGTAGAAAATAAGGAATGTCATGCAAACAAAAGATATAAAATATATGTAAATTAACATTTAGCTTTAAGAATACTGGATATATGGTGCTAGTGGTGGGTTGGTGTCTATAATATCAACCCACCACTTACTTTAAACTTCAGTGGTCCCAACATCACCTGGCACAGTAAATTTTACCATAAATACTACCTATGGATAAGTATCTTTTAGTATTATAAGTATTTACAACTGTGAATATTAAATAGCAGACAAAGCCTAAGCCAGTGGTTCCCAAACTTTCCTTGCAGGGACCCCCTCTTTTCTATTTAGGAACATTATCAAGCCCCCCCCCCCCCCCCCCCCGCAAATACCTTTGCTCCTCCCCAGTCCTGACATTATACCAAAATATACAATAATTTACCAGTTTACATTTCCAATACCAATACATTTCCACACTCCTCCTAAATGAGGGAATGCGTCATTTTATATTTAAACTCAAAGCAACTAATTATAAATCAACATTCCCTTGCCAGTTCATTAAAATTGCTAAGATTAAATCCTGAGTGGTTAGCATGTTTCTGCACAACGCTTCTGCTAGATTGTTTAATAGGTCTAGACATATACACAGGTCTTTATTGTACAGTATATGTAAGGAGGGAGAAGGGTGTAAAGTATACAACATGTGTCCCTACTTGTTGTGTGGTTTTAGGTTCTCGATGGATTAGAAAACAAATCAAGTAGCTAAACCAGCTTCTGGATAGACTTTGTTTTCCATTGGTGTGACACGTAATGTTCCAATTTTACACTTAAATAGGAGCAGAGACAATCACTGCAAGTAGTTTATGTAAGAAATGTTTAACATGAGATAAAGCGGTAGATCAACACAATAAATGTGGGATCAAGCACCAAACTTGTGAAAAGACAGTTTACATTGTATTGCATTAAAAGCAATGACACAAATGGCATATATGTAAATATATGCTGGAGGCAGAGAATAAAGGCTAAAATTAGAAAACTTTAACACATTGTATGATTTGGTGCTTTATTGCATATCCCCTCTGTCCAACCCACAAACCTTGAGTTAAAGCTGCCTACCTATATCTTATATTAACCATCACTAAAACGTATAGCTATCGGGATACCTGTTGGACATATATGGTTTGATTGAAATATTCATTGCATATCAGCAAGCATCAAAACATGCAGAAATAAACATAGAAACATAAAAATAGAAAAAAAAAGAAACAGACCACTCTTAAATTCTATTGTTAACATGCACTTCTTCCATCAGTGCACTAGCCAGAGGATCGAACTTCCAGTTCTAAGCATAGTTGTCTAGAGACATGGTATGGTGTAAAAGATGGGACCATTCAATTTCCCCTTGTAGATGTGATCTTGCTAGAGGTTACCAGCTACACTTGCGGTGGGAATGGCCTCCAAATGGCGAACCATTTGGAGGTCAAGTGCCCAAACAGAAACTAATAACCCACTTTTTTTTATCTTAAAGTGCCAATAGGTCTTTAACCTGAATACTGTGGTTTTAGTGTAAAGATTGGGAGAAGCATTTGTTGCCAGTAATAGATGTGTTAGTACTACTGCTTTTAAAAGGCCATAAACTTTTATAATTTTCCCCCGATATAGGAATGAGGAAAAAGCAAGGAGCTTAGAAACCCCACAGGACTTTTTCTCCCCCCCCCCCCCCCCCCGGGACTATATTCTCACAGGACTTAACCCCCCCACCTATGTGGGACGGATGTTGTATGAGCGAAAGCAGTAGTAGTAGGGTAGGGGCGTACACTCTTCTTTCTTGAGAGGAAATTGGGGCATCTTCATCACCTTGGCAGCGTCGCTGCTATATCTTCATTAACGTCCAGTTCAGAGACCGTGGCTGTACTTTTTCTAATGCAGACCAGGCATGCCAACAGAAGTTCACCATCAAGACCCAAGACCCTTGTCTTTTTACTTTACCATCTCACTCCTTTGTCTAAATTGGAATATAAGAATACCTTTCTCCCCCACCTGCACAACACAGCCAAAAATAATTCCAAAATATTGGAAGTCCATGACTACCCCCTACATCATTGTAAGGGTGGAAGAAATTACCATTGTCCAAAATACTGATTACAATACCTATTGTTTAACTCTCGGAGCCAAGGATACTATTCAGAATACCACGCTTTTGTTCTTAGCTACTAACCTCAAACCCTGGCACACTGACTGTTTACTAGCTTGTTCAATAATTATCATCCAACTTTTTTTATTGTTAGCATTATTTGTCCACCACCCCACTTTCCCACCACCCTCAACCCTCGCACCCTATTCCCAATGTTTCCTTTTCTTCCCCATTGTATTTATAAACCCTGTCCTGTGTTATCTGATTCTCTCTTATTTGATGTTGCATAATTAATATTGGTAACTGTAAAATAAAATTTTGCACATTCTTTGTAGTTGGGCTTTGTTTGTACTTTTAAAACAATAATTCAATAAAAAATATTGGGGGGAAAAGGGGGAGAGAGTTATAAGAACCTTCAACCTTAGGTTAGAACTGTGTTGAAATTTGTTAATTTGTTAACTATGAATAAATAAATACAGAAAGTTTGGAGTTTGAGTGATAACCTTTATTGGCTAACTGAAGTAATTAAAGAAGGGCTCATGTGTTCTTCTGAGGTCGCATGACTTTACATAACATCACATTCGTATGCATTCTGCTCCGCACACAGGTATTACAATCAATGCAAATCCTCTACAACAATGTTCCCCTTGTGACTGGTACTGAATCCTCCAGAGGCACATCTGGAAGAAATTTGAGTTTCTTTAAAACATACCTAAGCAACATGCGACTCAGATTTGAGTTTTCATGTATGGAATGTGCAGAGTTTAGAGTGCTCGTATATTTTTTTTTTACATTTGTACCAGGTGATTCAGTTATATTGTAAATCTTTCCCCATAAATTCCAATCAAGGATCCAACCCACTTCATGCAGGTCATCTAATAATTATTCTGTGAAAATGGATCTACCATATTAAAGATTCTTAGTCAATCTTGCAGCTGGCAAAGGCATTTAAGACTTGATGGTAAAGCTGATGTTGGCTAAAGTTGGGCTCTAACCATCGGGCAATGATTTCTACTACTACTACTACTATTTGTTGACATTTACAAAAACAAAATAAAATTAACCCATATAACTATGAATACATAACAACAATAAAAACAATACTAATAATAATATCCATGCTAAAGGCAGGATAATGGATTATGTCAAACACAAGATAATAATTTCTAATTGACATTGCCACCTACCTCTTCCAAATAACATGGGGTGCACCAGCAGAATGAGAAGATGCCTCCACAGATCTGCTTGCATCTCTTCCATAGATCCAATGACACCAGATGACAAGGGTATACAATCCAGCGGTACAACAGTCTCTGGAAGGGGGGTATAGGGTGACCCTTACACAACCTGGAGTCCCCCTAGCACATAACAGAAGGACACATTTACAAAACTACAGCACAACCTGTTAGAGGATGAACACACACTCAGGAAATACAATGACAGTGATAAGTCATATTAAACAGAAGTACCTGCCATCCTGTACATTACAAGTAAACATCTGGATACAGCGTGACAAAACATCACAGAGGTTCTATCTGTACTAGTACACATCAGCATGCAGTGTATTAGTAGTCACACATACAGCACACAGGGGACTCCAGGAGTCAGGTTCTCAGTGTGGATGATGGGGGAGGTGATCTGTTGTGACTGGAATGGATCCACAGAGTCCCCCAGGTCTAGATCTGCTGCTATACTGCAGAATGAGTGAGCAGAGCCTGGGTGACGTCCACACAGCAGTCTCCTCAATGGCTGTGTGCAAGCTGCACTCCAACTTCAGCAATGCCAGAGGTGGAGTTTGCAGAGGGGGAGGGATAGAGACTTCAATTTCTTTTCTTTTTTAAGGCATTTGTTTTGTGAGCTTTCAGATTTCTGGCTTACAACCAGCACTGACCGACATGGATAATAATAGGCATCCACTTGTACTACTTTTCTGGAAATGTTTTTTAAACTCTTCAATTCTCATCTACTTTGCTGGATTCTAAGTTTGTTTATAAACTGCACACCCCCCCCCCCCACGTCAGCCCAGGGTGCCCCCTCCTATTCCAGTCCCTTTAATCAGCTGCTGTGGAATTTAACAGGAAAACTCTTCACTTTTGTTTGGGAAGGGGGTGGTGGGAAAAGCAGACTGGCTACCTAACAGTTTGGAACAAACCTGGTCAGCTCCTGATTGATTTCACAGTTACCCAAATAATAATCTCTTATTTGTTTCTATCTGCTCTGTTAAATATACACTCCAAAGTGTTTTATTATAACTATAAATAAACAAATACCTGTTGCTCTTACAGAAATCTGGTGAGTTGCTGCCATCCTGTCCCTGGGTCACCAGATACCATTTACCCAGCATTCCATGTGGAAAACAGTTCCCTCTTTGTCAGGCTATGTTCCCACATAGGTGATAAATCGTGCGGAAATCGGCATTGATCGCATCCGTTCAGTTGAATGGCCTTGCCCCCACTGAACTGATGGCTCTGATCGCGGGAGTTCAGGATTTTTCTTTCTGATTGCGCCAATAGACATGATTGAACACAATTTTTGATTGCGTGTGCATTGCGTCATTCACTCTCTATGGACACAATTTTTTTGTATAATGGGGGCGATTTTTTGTAAAAAATCGCAAGTGAAAATTGCCTGGTCAATCGCAGGCGTTACGCATGTGGTAAAAATCTCGAGCGCGTTTGTGGGAACATAGCCTTATTGAGAAGAAAGATGTTCGGTAGTCCAGTGCTAGGGGGACAAAGTTGCTTTTTAAGCCTAAGAGTATGTTTCCACGGCGCCAAGGGCTCTGTTGACACCCCCTGCGTTAAGCACATTCCTTGACGGGGATGTCGACGAAGCTCATCCATATACACGCCTACCCGCACCGGCTGTTTCCACGGCGTTGAGCCAGTGTTCTGAAATATTTTCCTACCCTTTCAACTGCGCATGCACATATAGTCCTGGTTTTGGGGCATTTCAGGGTAAATCTTACTAATTTGGGGTGTCAAGGTTAGTGGTTTTAGGGGGTTCCGAAGGTTAGGGTTAGGGGATTGGGGAGGTTAGAATAATTTTAACCCCCAAAACTCACCCCTACTAAGCACCACTCCCCCTAACTGAAGCCATTAAATGGGGATGATACCCTAGTAATGAGCACTTCCTAAAGCTAGCCACACATGGTAAAATTTTAGCGCTCAATCGACGATTTTCGATGAAAAAAAGGATCGATTGAACATTAATCGATGTACTGCCCACATAGTACAATCGTTGTTCATTGTACGATTTTAGTAAAATCGTCGATTGAAAAGTGATCGGACAAGTTGGAAAATTTTGGTTGATTGATCAATGATCGAACTACATTTCTGAAAGTGTTTTGTTTGTTTCGATTCAATCATCTCGATGTGCGCTATTAACATATGACTACTTCCTGGGGGGAAAAAAAGTTCCTGTTAAAAAAAACATTAATCCAATCGACGATTTTAGATTACTTAGATTTAATTTCAGTCGAAATTGTTCAATTATCGTGCTCCCCATGTGGAGAACTTCGATTAAATGACAATCGATGTTTGATTTTTTAAATCGAAGTACAAAATCAAATCGAACCTCGATTGAATGATGAATTGTACCATGTGTGGCTAGCTTAAGGGAGAGGTCAGCAGTGAAAGCATCGATATAACTGTCAGGCATAAAGAAGAGATTTTCCACTGCTGATCACTTGGCAATGACACCATAAATATGTATGCAATTATTTACGCTTCAAAATAAGTTCCTGTGAGCCAGGTTTGCTTTATCACTTCATCCAAGGATGAGATGTTATAGAAAGAAACTGTTGGGCTAAATCCCAATCTTGCTGAATATTTTGGCACCCCAGCAATAAGATCCACCCCCAATAATAAATGCCCTTTCAGTATTTTTTTTTTTTACTTAATAAACGGCCCTTTCAGTATTGAACTTACCTGGATGCTCAGTCAGCTCTCTACATTCTCCATACTATTCAATTAACATAAAGTGTATAATCCTGTAATAAAATTCTTTATTCACACTCTTCCTGTTGTAGGGTGACAATGCTCTATCCTTGGCTCCTAATTCTTCTGAATGTCATTCTGTCATATATTTTGGACAGGTATGCTCTACTGTTGCAAACATCAAGAACCTGTTAAAATTAAAGATGATGTATGCTTAAAATCTAAAAACATATATGTGTAAAGTGAATGTTTGACTTACCTCTGAGCTGGTATGATAGTGGCAAAGCGCTCCACAATCTTAAAAATATATACTTACCTGGTGTTCCCTGGAATTGTATCATTCCATGTCTATGTCTCCACTGCGTTGTGTGCTCCGCCTGGACCCCCTACATTAAGCGCAGTGCTTGGTGGGGTCCCAACAGAGCACGTACACATTACCTGCCCTACGGATCCTCTGTTCACACATCCGCCGATGCAGGGGTTAACGTACTTCACTGCATCTGCTAATCGGTTCAATGCCATGTGATATACCCCCAGAAAGCTGCAGCGATTCTCTATATCACGCAGCATTTCTGGGGTTCTAGAACTGCCATGGGGCTGGGGCCGCGCCATAGACTTACATGTTAATGGAGGGGCGTCGGTTTACCAGCCCATGTTGACAGGGGCGGGGGGGAGGGCGGGAAATTTAATATTAGTACTATGTAGGGGCTGACTGCTAGAGATGTTAATAGAAAGATGAATTTATGGTGGTAGGTTCGTTTTAAGTGCAATTGTAGCTGATGGTTGTGTATAAAGACAAGGCTGCAGATATGAAACAAATGATTCAAAAGGTTAAAACAGTATTTTATGTAACATAAGAAATTTTGACTTCACTTTGCCTTTGTTGGCTGCGTATTTGTTTCAGATCAGTAACTCGAAAAGGACTTAATCAGAAAGAGACAGCCCACTCGCATATTTTGGAAGGGAGTAAACAATAGAGCCTCCGTATTCTCAGTGCAAGCAGGCATGGACTGGCCCTCGGGAAGACCAGAGGATCCCTCAATAGGCTCCTGCTGTACTGACAAAACCAGAACAATATTATTAACTATCCCTTTCTCCTTGATAGAACAAACTAATACATGACAAATGAGTTTAAGTTCCAACAGAGAGGATGGAGATGTAAGAGGTACCACATATACTTGAGTAAATTTTTTTAGCACCTAAAATTACTGTAAAAAATTAAATTTGGTTTAGAATTAATCCAAGAGATTAAAATTTCACGGGTGGATTTTGTGAGGTATTTGGAAAGCCCCTTAACAGGTGATCATCACCAAAGTTGCTTAACAGGTAGAGAAGAGTTGTGGAAACATAACATAAAATTATTTTTGCACTATCACATGTAGTTTTAAAAATAAGGTTTTAAAGGTCAGTTGAAATTTGAAATTTTGACTTAAATCGGAATCTAATTAATGCAAAAAATACATTAGCTAGAGCAATTCATTTTTAAAATGTTCCTACAACACGTCTGTACATATCCAGCCATTTTAGGTTTGATATCATCTTCAGGGGCACTGCAACTCACAAATCAGCTAGTTGAAGTAATGACATCCTGAAATAATTCCCTATGTATTTCTGTGCCTTAGAGGCTGCATTTCCCACAATAGGCTTATAGTTGAGTCATTCAGTTTGTCAAGATTTTTAATAAAATGAGGTACAATGGCTTACATTCAGGTAAGCTTATACTTAAGTATATATAGTAGATCTGCAAAAGATACACAGCTCTACAAGTTCTGCAGTCCAGTAAAAGATTTATTCTGAAAGTGTTGTTGTGTGGACAGGATATATTGCTGTTCACAGGTAATATTATATATTTTGTTTTCACCAAATGATATGCTAATAGTGTAGAACGCATCATATAGAATTCATTATACAAGCTCTGATAAAATGTGACAGCTGGTTTTCTAAAAGTGCGTTGGTTTTCTAAACATTTCTGGAATAAGGGTGCCCATACACAGGCCGATACCCGCTTGATCAATGAATGTTTGAGCGCAGTATACTGCATACAGCGTTCATCAATTGAACAGTGGATTGTTTCCTGTTCGATTCCCTGGTCCCCATTCAAAGTAATGGCAATCAGGGGATTTACCAACATATTGGTAAATTGCGGCCACCCACTTGATTCCACTCGAAGATCACACGGTCATCGATTGTTCAGGAATCAAACCATGTATGGGTACCTTAAGGCTATTACTGGTCTTTAGAACTCATGTGGCACATCTTTTAAGATGCTAACATTGGGGCTGTTGTTATCCTTCCTTTTCTGGAATTAATGACAAGACACAATCACTTGTACATCACCCAATTCCACCAGCTTGGTCTATTTCAGTGACTTAAGCAGACTGATCACTGTATAAAAAAAATTAAGAAAAAGCTACCATTGCTGAACTTATTTTTAAAAAGCTGATTACGTGGATGTAAAGCTGATCTTCAGCAGTCAGTCTCACATCAGAAACAAACATGCAGCTCAATATGAATCGGTGTGTTCCAAATTTGCTGAGAAACTGAAATACACATTTTGCAGGTGTGTTCACTGACAATAGATCAAAGAATGGGAAAAAAACATTATTTAGAAAGTAAACAACCTTATGTTTATATATCTGATTATCACTTACATTTAACTGCCAGCTTATACTATTGGCAAAAATTATTATATATATGGAAACCTCAAAAAAAAAAATCGTAAGGGCCCTTTCACACCATGTACACTGCAATTATTTTTGCATTTTTACCCGATAACAGATAACAGCAGTAATGCAAAAAAAATTAAAAAAATAAAGCATTTTGCACTGTGCTTGTGTCTCTCATACAAGTGTATGGGAGACTCTTGCGCTGCGACAGCTTTAGGGTTCCCCATACACCTTTAGATTTCTCTGTCAGATTTCCTTATGTTTTACCAAAACCATGTATTATTAGGGACTTTCTAAACCCTAGGTGTCCAGCATGCGGCCCTTTGGGCATTGTTTGGCGGCCCCCCTTGTTCCTCCACATGCGGCCCCCAAAACCTAACTGTTAATGAATAGGGCATAGCAACTCACCTGTGAAGTGGTCACACGCTGACCCAGATTTCCTAATCAATTTTGGCGGTCCTACATCAGTAAAATTGCCAATGTTTATAGGAGAAACCATGTCAGGAGGGGGTGGGTGCTGTTGGGTTTTGACTGCCTGTCGGGATCTGGTCCACTGCCTGCTGAGATATGTCGACAGGGGGAGGGTCTGAATCGATGTTATGTGCGGCCCTTTAGTGATGCCGAGGGCCGCACTTGTGGCCCTCCATTTCAACTCAGTTGCCCACCACTGTTCTAAACCATCAAGGCTACCTGTGTTCATTCACAGAGGACCCTATACTACATAGTTGTTGGTAGATCTAAAGGATATCTGACAGACAGATCTAAAGGTGTATGGCCTGTTTTAATGCTTTAACACAAACCCCCGGCTAGTGTAAAAGGTACACAGGTTTCCTATGGTAACCCTAGGCGCTCTGCGTTTTGATACTGTCAGTGTGTAGGATTGTGTTGTTGCCCATTGTTACACAGAATTAATAAACACCAATATACCCCTATTTGAATATCACACATGTATCAGTTATATTAAGCAATAAAGCCAACATTCCAATATTTATGTACATCTATTTCTACTCAGAGAATCGAGGAGCACTGTATAAGCACACCTTTGTCTTTAGTGCCCAGTATAGATATAGTGCAGAGAAGAAGGTGAAAGGGAGAACTGTCCTATAAGCACAAATCTGTCATGAACTCCTATTATAGATATATAGACTCTATATATTGTACAGACAGGAGTAAACATTGTCCTATAAGCACAGATCTGCCATAAACATCCAGTATAGAGATATAGACTCCATACTGAGTACTAGTGAGGAGCGGCATAGGCAATATTCTAATTCGCGAATATTCGCAATTGCAAAATATATGCGCCTCACAATTACCTTCAAAATGAATGGTCACATGGTCACTATTTATTTTCGCATTGCGAATATATATTAGCAATCCATGCCATAAGCATCCCAATGGTGAATATCGCAAATATTAAAAATTGCGAATATCCGGCACCATATTCGTGAAATTTGTGAATTGACGAATAGCCGATATTCCCCGAATATATTCACAATTCGAATATTCGAGCTCAACACTACAGAGTACTGACAGGCAGGTAGGTGTTGGTGAGAGTGAGGAGACGGAGTCATCAGTAGAGAGGTACTCGTGGAGGTGAGCCTCCCAGTGACACTGACAGTTCATTCTGCTATGGGCAGGGGACCAAGAGGGGGAAGGCTGATATCGACATCCAGACACCTGAATACAAAATATGGTACTTCAGCTGTTGTGGAACTGCAAGTGCTGGGACTTGTAGTGCCACAGCAGCAGAGATACACATGGTTTATCCATCCAGGAACTTTGATCATGGACTGTAACATCCAGTGCAGCACCTCAGAGGTTAGCTCATCATCCAGGCAGTAGGAAATGCAGCTGGAAAAGGATCTGAGTGCAAGAGAGGGAGGGAGAACCAGGGACCGATCCTGCCCGTCTCTTCTCTCCGAAACTTTCTTCCCTACCCCCCGACTGCTGAGGACTTGTTGCTGCTTCTCGTACCAGTCCTTAAATGCGGTAGCTGTATTTTTATTTATTTTTGTTTTGCTGTTATGGATGGGACCTGTCCAGATCAGCCTCCCAGTGTCAGAACCAAAGGGGGGAGGTGCAGCTAGAAATACAGAGGTGTGTATTATCCCAGAGACAGCAGTGCCCTCGGTGCTCATATGCAGAGAGACACGGCATGCTTATTAGCAGATGGGCTACCTATCCGCAGCCGATCTGCGGCTCACCGATCAGCAGGTCACTGATCTGGGCTGATTATACAGAAAACCTGCCGATTCCGATCACTAGCCGATTTATTGGTGCTCCTCTAGTTTAAACATCCTGAACTAAAAGAGCAGGGATCACAATTTCCAGAGGGAATATTATTATATATTGGTACTCTGAAACTGGTAGTCATGTTTGGGTGATTATGTGAGTTATTCCGCCACCTTGTGTTCTGTACATATATTGCAATAAACTAAGAAGTGTGGCACAATTCATCATAGCGATTTTTTATTTAAGTGTTTTTCAGAAAAAGCATTCTGAACATTTATTGAATTCTTTTGGTCCAAACAATACAGATACAAAGAGTTTTAGGAAAAGGTTAACCCTAAATCTGCAAGAAATGAATGTGTGAAAGACAGAAAAGAATAAAAACAGGCCTTTCATATAAGTAGAGTTACAGTTAGGTAATGAAATTACTGTATAAGCAAAGTTCTTCCATACTCAAAAATTGTCTGAAAAAGCCCATCTCTCAGGTTAGGGTCTAACTTACCTGTCTGGGTGTATGCTGGTCTCCCTATGGGTGGTCCGATGTTCTTCTCTGAGCCAGCAGTATCCTGCTGCAGCTGGCAGTCTATGAGAACCACCATAGCAGTCACTATGGGGTCCGTAACTACAAGGGGGCCGTTGTTCCTGGCTGACTGTTCTTTCTTTTTTATTAAGAATTTTATCTGCTGTATTCCCTGTCTGGACTGGAGATGGCGGAATTTCATTTTGAAAACTCCACTATCTGACTTTGCAAGTACCCTGTTTCCCTGAAAATAAGATACTGTTTTAGGTGCAATGAATGCATTTGGGCTTATTTCTGGGTTTAGAAGAGGTGACAAAACGCCTCCATTCATATCTTTCCTAAATATGGAAGCTGTCTCTGGGACATGGTAGGTCTTATTTTTGGGGAAGGGCTTATATTCTAAACACAGGGAGGGGGGAATAGCAGCTAGGTCTTACTTTCAGGGAAACAGGGTATCTGCGGCATTGCCCCCCTAGGCATATACTCAAGTCAGTAAGTTTTCTCAGTTTCCATAGATAAACTTAGGTATTTTGAGTATATAAGATAAGTGATTGTGCAAACCAAAAAAAAACCTTTAGATCCTGACATTGGTATACAATCTTTTACTTCAACTCACTGAATAAAAACTGAAATTCTGCAGACCAGCTGCATTGGAGTTAATCATTTACAATTCCAAGTACCAAAATGGGAAAAAAGTTGTCTGTCCAAATATTTATAGACCTAACTGTATCTAAGCCACTTAGGTGAGTATAGCTATACAAGCTTTTGGTAATTTCGTGGAAAACGTAAGATATACCACAACCAACTGTGACTGGCTATTAGGTAGTGGGCCAGTTGAACACTTTTTTTGTTCCTTGCAGCTTACCTTTGTTAAAAAGTAGGATCTAGTGCAAACTGTCATGCCTTTTATAAGGGGAATAGTTTTATATATTCTTAGTTATAATATCTATTGGCATATGCAGTGGTGTGCAAAACTATTTGCCCCCTTCTTGATTTCTTATTCTTTTGCATGTTTGTCACACTTAAATGTTTTTGATCATCAAACACATTTAACGATTAGTCAAAGATAAATCAGAAACTGCATTTTTTAAATATGGTTTTTATTAATTTAGGGAGAAAAAAACTCCAAACCTACATGGCCCTGTGAAAAACGAATTGCCCCCCTGAACCTAATAACTGGTTTGGGCCACCCTAAGCATACACTGCAATCACGCTTTGCGATAACTTGCAACGAGTTCTTTACAAAAGCGCTCTGGAGGAAGTTTGGCCCACTCATCTTTGCAGAATTGTTGTAATTCAGCTTTATGTTGAGGGTTTTCTAGCATGAACCGCCTTTTAAAGGTCATGCCACAACCTCTCAATAGGATTCAGGTCAGGACTTTGACTAGCCACTCCAAAATCTTCATTTTTGTTTCTTCAGCGCATTCAGAGGTGGACTTGCTGGTGTGTTTTGGGTCCATGTCCCTGCTGCAGGCACCCAAGATCCGCTTCAGCTTAGTTGACAAACAGATGGCTGGGACATTTCCTTCAGGTTTTGGTAGACAGTAGAATTCATGGTTCCATCTATCACTGAAGCCTTCCAGGTCCTGAAGCAGCAAAACAACCCCAGACCATCACACTACCACCAACCATATTTTACTGTTGGTTGATGTTTCTTTTGCTGAAATGCTGTGTTACTCTTAACGCCAGATGTAACGGAACACGCACCTTCCAAAAAGTTAAACTTTTGTCTCGTTGGTCCACAAGGTATTTTTCCCAAAAGTCTTGGCATCATTGAGATTTTTTTTCAGCAAAATTGAGACGAGCCTTAATGTTCTTTTGCTTACACAGTGTTTTGCGCCTTGGTATCTGCCTGCAGGCCGGTGTTTGCCCAGTCTCCTTTCTATTGGTGGAGTCGTGAACACTGCCTTAATTGAGGCAAGTGAGGCCTGCAGTTCTTAGATGTTGTCCTGGGCTTTCGTGGCTCTCTCAGATGAGTTGTCTCTGCGCTCTTGGTAATTTGGTGGCCACCGGCCACTCCTGGGAATTTCACCACTGTTTCCCTGTTTTTGCCATTTGTGGATAATGGCTCTCACTGGGTTCGCTGGAGTCCCAAAGCTTTAGAAATGGCTTTATAACCTTTACCCAGACTGATAGATCTCAATACTTTTCTTCTCATTTGTTCCTGAATTTCTTTGGATCTGGGGCATGATGTCTAGCTTTGAGGTGCTTTTGTTGCTACTTCTCCTGTGACAGGAGCTCTTATTTAAGTGATTTCTTGATTGAAACAGGGGTGGCAGTAATCAGCCTGGGGGTAACTACCACCACTACCCATTTTCACACAGGGCCATGTAGTTTTGAGTTTTTTTTGTCCCTAACCTCCCTAAGCGCAATCCTGTAACCGCACCGTTTTAACAGGGTGGGTACAGGCAATGGCGTCAGTGTACGCTGTACACTGCCTGCCATTGCCTCCCTCCCCTCTCCATACAGCCAGTGTCATTCATGACCAGCTGGGAGGGCTGGAGCAGAAGCCCCTCCAGTACATTGAGGTCTATGGCACTCCTCACCCTCGTCCCCGTTCCGCTCAGCCGCGACGCGACATTGAAGTCCGCAGAACCCCGGAAATGCTTTCCGGGATATTCGGCGTTCATGAGCCCCATCTCATCAGAGTTTGTTCTTCACCCAAACTCTGACGAGATGTGCTCGTCATGAACGCTAATAAGGTTAATACTGTAACCTTCATTTATAAAAACGGCATTTTGTTGTTCAATATGTTATTTTGACTAATATTTTACCTTTTTATGAGCGGAAACAGTTAGTTTTACAAACATGCAAAAGAATAGAATCAGGAAGGGGCAAATAGTTTAGCATCACAACTGTAACATAAGCCATTTTGTATCTGGAGGAGAGTAATCCTGCCTACACCCACAATGGGTGCCGACAGAAGTCTCCGATATGCAATGTGATGACATCATCCCGGTGCATTCTGGGCTGCTTTAATCGGCCGGGCCCCTTTGTGGCCAATCTAATTATCTTCAATGAGACCGCCGTTAATGGCAATCGGCCAGAGACATCGTACATTGTCCGTTTCTCCTGCCGGCCGAGCTGTGGGGCGCCAGGGATCTGTCCACCCCATGTGGGCAGAACGCCGAGTTTGCGACGGTCGCGAGCGCGCCGCCCGTCGGTCCGCGCAAAAATCGGCCGCTCAATCGGCTGTGTATGCCAGCTTTTGTGCAAGACCCATCTCCAGATATCCAGTCTAAGTAACAATGGACATTCTTATGCTAGAGATTACATTTTTGTCCTTGGGACATTGTAATAGCATTGGGAACAGGGTGCGCTATATCTGTCTGGCGTGGATAAACATGGTTTATACAATGAACATTTTAGTTTACTTCACAGACATGTTGGGGGGGGGGATTCATCTATAATGAAACAAGGCATTGTTCACAAATCCCTACTCTTAAACATTGTAACTTTTAACACCGTTGTTGATCTGTTTTGTTTTCTACATTAAATAATTATTTTACTGTATAATTTATACAGACTGTACTGCCAGCCCAGCTACATAATGGTAACATTACCTATTGTGGCCTAACAGGTTAGGAGGTAAATCCTAATTATAATATGGGTTGTTGTAATACGGGATTTGTCCCTGTTCATAAATTTGTCACTAAAATGATGTCACAAGGAGACTGGGGGGGGGGAAGCCAGCCTTGAACATGAGGAAATCCACCATTGCCGAGTTAGAGCTATATAGTCTAGGTAAAAAAACCTTTTGGTTAAATACATTCACACCAACCAGCTGCTTCTATAAGTCTGGTCTATTTGCCACTATCCTGTATCACAACCTTCGCTTGCTACCTTGGATAATAATGGCCTTTATCTAGATTTTGGCATAGATCTTACAGAGTAAAGTTTCATGTCATTTCCGTGAGTGTGTGATCTTAATATAACTGAGAGCTTTTTTAAAATATGCCGCGCCTGCATTCACCATGACTCCATAGTTCTGTATGTTGAGTTAATTACATGTTGATGTTTCATTTTGGATATTCTGGTTAGACATTCTGGCTATATATATATAGTATATATAGAATATATATATATATATCATATCGATATATATATATATAAATATATATATATATATAATATATACCTATCTATATCTATCTATATATATACACAACACACCACACACCACACACTAAAAGATGATAATCCCCAAGATATACTCTCTCTGTGTATGCTAAATAAAGTAATTTTTGTGTGATTATTCCCACTCTGTTTTGTTGATTGCACACTAAATCATATTCGTCCATCTCTGGAACTTTTCCTGTTTAACATTTTTTTTATGGTTCCGAAAGCTAACTAACCCTGGACAAGACTGGGCAAACTAACTAAGCCTGAGGGGGCACAAACCAGCCCTTTAATCTTTTAATTTGGCCCTTTGTCACCTTGACTAGACTCTTTAAGGTTAACTGGAAGGTAGAAACACAGCAATGCCTACATACGGTACGTTTTATTGTGGAAACAAAATAAAAGCCTTTAGCAGAAGCAGGCATTTAAATAAAACAGATATTTTAAAAGAAATGAATCCAATACACTTGGTAGAACAGCAGCACATTTTATTCCACGCATCGTTTGTTTCAAATCAGCTTTTTACAGCATCATCATTTCCTGTACAAAAGACAAAATTGCAGCACACCACAGAGCTATGCACTGTAGTAGGAAAAGCTAGATTTACAAAGGGTTCTTGAGCAAAGGCACACACTTTCATATCTTCATGTATACCCATATAAATCACCACAGCAAATATGTATTAAATGCTTTAAAAGGTTTACCACAAATGCTACATAAGTTACAAAAAACATTTCAGGGAAATATTCATTATTCTGCTCTTTCCACATACCCAAGCAGGGCTGCCAACGGTTGTGTTACATTTGACTTGCAGCTCAGTAGTTAAATGTATAACAACCTCAGACAGTAAAGCACGATTGTCTGCAGGTCAGCATTTGGGGTCTTGTATACTTCTTTGTATAAATAAAGCTAACAGAGCTATTGTCTGTTGGAAGACATTCTAGCTATTCTTGTTCTAATGATTACGTAAAAATGTAAATCACTTTACTTTCCAGACTATAAGACACTCCAATGTATAGGACACACCCTATACTTTGGAAAATATTTCGGCTTTCTCCCACTCTACTGGGCGGATCTCCGTGCTCTGATCAGGGCAGGGGTTAAAGTGGTGGAGAAGCGGTCTCTGCCAGCTTCCCTTGCCTCTATCCGACTGGCAGAGGTGTGTGTAAGGGGGGCAGTTTATGCTCAGCTCAAATACAGTGCAGATGGCATCTCTCAGCACATACAGAGATAACACAGAGCTGGAGGAAAGATCTGCCCAGGGTGGGACTGGCTGATAATACATTGCTTGGCTCTCTGTGTTTGAAAGCTGGCAGAATGAGTCCAGCTTTTACACACAGGCAGAGATAGATGAGAGAACTGCTGACAAGAAACGGATTCATCTTTTTCTGCACTTCATTGTTTATATCAGTGGGGCTCCACAGGTATAAACAATGAACTACAGAGGGGAGATCTGGCCGTGGGCAGATCTCCCATCTGACAGATCCTCCGCCTTCCCGGGTCATATTCATGTCAGGGTAGCAAAGGTGTTGGTGGGGAGCGCCCGTGCGTTCACATTTCATCCAACCAGGAATTAAGGACATACCACCTCAATGTGTGAGATTCTGTATTAATAAATAAAACACGCATAAATAGAATACTACCTATAACACACATCTTCTAGGAAAGTAGTCCTCATTTATAGGGAATAAACCATGCCTACTTAGTGGGCTCTGGCTGGAGAAAAACTTTTTACATTGTTTCCCACATTGGAAAGATACATACAGGCCTTATCAACATTTGTTTCTCCAATGACCTGTTTGTCACACCAAGATTCATGTACATCGGACACATGCCCAGCCTATTCAAAATGAGAACACGATATAAGCAGAAGTTACTTATGATATGAGCAGATTCAGAGGCACAAGTTATTAGTCAGGTGTGGCCCCTAAACCCTCCAAGCCATTGCAATTGGTCCTTTAACATGATAAACAATTAGTTTGATTATTAGATAAAATGTTTGTCATTTGTAAATAAATTAAGTAGCCATCATCTCTGGATTCATTAGAGGGCATTAAATCTAATTTTCCTGAAATAACATTAGCTTATGCATTTTGTCTTCATTTACCAAATTTGTGATACTATAAGAAGCACCGGACCATAAGACCCCCTCATAAAAATACAAGAGGCATTGACAAATCCTGAGACTGCTCATAAACCAAATATTGTTATTTTTACATTCCATTCATTAATAATCCTGTACTATATAATAAACAAAGTATTTTTGAGATTATTGGCCATTTACTTGCAGCCATCTCTAAGCAATAATTGGTATAGACCTCATTAAAAAAAAAAGCAATCAGTGTAGATTTAATACTTCAGGCCACATTTTTGCCCATGGGAATGAAATATTTCAACCTTAAAAAAGAATACATCTAAAATGTAAAGAGAAGATTAAAAAAAACGGAATTATGAATCAGACGTTCATGAATTAGACTGTATTTACCATTACTAGATAAGTTTACCCACCCCCACCCAATAAATCATTACTTGAGAGTAAAGATAGATTATACTGAACAGTTTGCCATGTACATAAAATGAAGATATAATTTTTTGCCTTTGCCCAAGAACCACAGCTATGGTTATTCAATATCTTCTGGCCTCACAGGATGGGGAAGCGGTATGATGGACTTTTTCTCTGTGTCTCTGGATAGTGCCTTCCTCATGTCTACAAATCAAAGAAAAATAAAAGTCAGGTTAAAGCAGAAGTTGCAACAACAGCTTTACGTGTTGCTAAATAACTTGAACATTCAAGAGGCGGGGGGAGGGCGGGAATTGCAAGCAGTGTATTTTTTTTAAAAATGGCGCGGTACCGGTGGTGCGCTAGCGAGGTAAATATATGGCCAGGAATTGATATCCAGCATGTACCCATAACCAACAAATGGAACTACTTGGATTGCATCTAACTAAAGGGTATTTTACTTTTCTTCTATTCATTGTTGTAAAAGTACTGTTTCATTTGGGTGAAGTTGAAAGCACACTAGATGCGTGCAGAGAAAAAAATAAAACATGGCAGCATTGTTGGGGAGTAGCAGGGGCCTTGCTTTGCTAAAGGTAACAATTACTTACCATACGCATCCTCATCTGGCTCCCCATTACTGGCTGAGTAGTACTCTATCACAGTCCTATAGACACTGTATCCCAGCTGTTTATACATGTTCACTGCGACCTGATTGGAAACTCTTACAAACAGATCGACAAAAAATCCCCCTTTCCTAAAAAGAAAAAACATGGGTTAGCTGATCCTTTACTTAATACTGCCCACAGTGAAATGTCAATAATGAGGCAGATATCACCTTTCAGAAATTTCTTCAAGCAATTCCATCAGTTTAGCAGCTAATCCAAGTCGTCGAAATTCAGGTGCAACAGAGAGTGCAGTGACGTGTCCGTGCCACTCTTCTCGAGCCACAGACCCCTCAGCTTTGCCCATTACTAGAAGACAAATACACATGCATTTTACAAGTATACATGAAATATACAGAAAGATTCATGGTAAAATCTATGGGGTGTATGCTATAAATATAGGCCAGACAGAGTTATGCACCATTATATATATATGTATAAATGTTAATATTTTTTACATGTAGAGATGGCTATATTACCATAGGGGATCACAGGAGATATCTTAAACTAAACATGCACTTTGTAAATAATACCCATCTTGACCAAATTCAAGTCACTGTATTTAATGTTTAAACAATGATCAGGACTTTCCCACCAATGTGACAGCACTGGAACATTAGTAAATACAGTGAACTAACCATGCTCCTTAAGTAAATCTTTAGAAGTAAGTCTTCTGCTTTCAACACAATCCTTAGTATTCCATAAAAAATGGTCACAGTAGGGATATAGGGGCTGGAAGGGGAAATTAATTGTGTTGACATGCTAACAGGCATGTCTGCCAATAAAAATAACAGGTAGGAATAGGGGTAGTATTAAAAGACTTAAAAAATACTTCAAAGCCGTGTTAAATTTACTCAGGAGCCTGGCAATTCAAATCAACTGGACTTGCTGTGTTTGTTTCTTTAAGACATTTTGCTAGTCATCCAACTAGCTCAATTCAGAGTTACTGTACACAATCTCACTGGAAATATATACTGTGGGGTATAGCTCCAATCCACAGAATGTTTACCAGCATGAGGTCTGAACATCCTGGAGGTAGGTGTTACCCATTAGCATGATTGGAGCTGTGAGGTGTTATAAACTCACCCAGTCATGAAAGGTGATAAAATGGCATTGTATGTGGCAGACGGTTGTAAAAACATTCTACTTTACAGTACCAATCATCATTTAACTGATATATTGTCAATACTCTTATTATGATTCTAAGGGTTAGTTTCCACTGCGTCAAAATCCCTCCGTCTGACGTACGTTAGACGGAGGGATTTTGACGTATCCCATTATATCAAATGAGCCTGTCCCAACATTCGTCAGTGCAATCCGTTGATCTACGTTGTGTTAAAATTTACGTAGATCACTACGTCTATTTTGGGGCAACGGAGGGGTGTAATCTGTCACTGACGGATGTGTATCCGTCAGTGAAGGACTTTTTAATGGAGAAAAAAAAAACATTTCTTGTATGTCCTGACGGATGCACCCTTCCGTTGACGGAGGGACCTTGACGGATTGAATGCCGTAGTGGTAACAAGCCCTTAGGTGCGGCCAAAAACAAAACATACAGCAACTTCATCTACAGGCACAATCCTGCAGCCATATTTACTATTACTAAAATGAACGGATACAGCCTTATTGTATTTTCATAGTTGTGCTTGACTAAGGGTCCTCACACATGCAACGAGCGGTGGCAGATTTTGTCGCCGACTGATGTGTGTGTGCGCTCGCGGTCTTAAGGGTCCCCATACACCTTTAAATTTCTCTGTCAGATTTCCTTTAGATCTCCTTTTGTTTTTCTAAAACCATGTAATATGAGGGACTTTCTAAACCATCAAGTCTACCTGTCTTTAATCGCAGAGGGTCCTATACTACATAGTTGTTGGTAGATCTAAAGGATATCTGAAAGAGAGATCTAAAAGGTGTATGGCCAGCTTGAGACTTGATGCAACAACAATATGTTGCATGATAATCGAGAAATAAAACAAATGAAGTACTTACTGTAACCCATAAGTTCACCTCCTGGAGCCTCAGCAACAATGAAATATTCTGGCCAGTGTGCCAGATACTGTAAGTAAAATGGAATCCCATACTGACACGCTAGTTAAGAAACAGTACTTAATTATGAACTAGATAAATATTCCTGAGAAAAACACAAAACGGTAACATTTTATTCCACAGCAGTCTTATTAAAGGATACAGTTTCTGTGAGTGGATCCAAATTTCTAAAAAAAGGGAAGAAACAGTGTATTATTTTATATGGGATACACATACGTAGAACATATAAGTGAGTGCATCTCCCTGCATTTCTAATGACTGTAGGACTAAAGGCTCCCATACACCTATCAATCTTACCATACAATTTCTGTACAGTCAACTTTTGTTCTACTAAAACCATGTAATAGGAGGACCTTTCTAGACCTTTCAATCACTATGCACTATCAAGGAGGACCTGGTACTACATAGTTGTTTGTAGATCTAAAGGAAATTGTACAGAGTGATTCAAAGTGCAATGCCAGTGGAGTACCACCTGCAGTCCCCTTTTCTCTCAGACCTCATAGCTCAGTCAGTACAGCAGGCCACGTGAATAAAGGAGCAGACATGTTCCCTTCACATCTTACATGTTGTTGAATCGGAAAAGATCATCGCAGGTGAAAGCTCTGAGGGAAGTCATCTTCTCCACACACCAGGGAACACAACACAACTAGACCACTACCGGAAATGGGGCACCTGTACACCACACTAGTCCGGCGCGTGTATACGTCAGGAGCCTGGCAATTCATGAAGTCGCCATATTTATTGCTGGAAGGATTTTCTGGCCAAGCTTCACCAGTGGCTTCAAAGCAATATTACTAGTTATTCCCAATCAGCTCCGCTTTTATTTTAATAATAAATAACATAGAAGATAAAACGTAATGTTTCCGTATCATCCTGTACTAAGAAGTCTGTCAGACTCCGACATGTGACGTCACCAATTCGCCGCTCTCCCGCGCACTGAGTGACGGGAACTCCCAACATGGCCGCCTCCATTTGAACCGCATAAGCTGCTGTTTCTGTCTGTACGATCGCGTCCTTTATTGGTGTCCTCTGTGTTCAGTGTGATTTATGAGGAGACTGCACAGCTGAACCCAATACAGCGCCGAGAACACGGGCGGACGATTACTTTATAACCAGGTGTGTGGCTGGCCGTGGTATTCATACAATTCATTTAGCTGTGTGGAGGGAGGCTTGTTTGTTGTGTACCTGGCACTTCCTTCTAGTGTGTTCTTATATATGCAGAGTCCACGTTCAGGGTTGTCACCTCAGGTCTAGAGACTGTACTTGTATGACAGATGCTGAGACTGCCTCTTCAGAACTGACAGGCTCTTGTTATTGGCTTGCCATGCAGTTGTTTATTTTATGTCATGTCTTCATTAATGTGCCTTTTATATTCCAGTGTCCTGATATATAGTGAACCAGTAATGATTTGGCGGACTCTGGAATTGTTAAGTAGGTTTAGGGTCCATCTAGAGATGGGCACCTTGTGTCAAGCGTATTCACTTGAATAGGGTCCTCGTACACACAATGATGTGTTTGTATAATTACTGGCAGCTCAGTGAGAGA
>CM070035.1:131121433-131143376 GCA_036250615.1 Ptychadena robeensis
TGGTAGATCTAAAGGATATCTGACAGAGAGATCTAAAGGTGTATGGCCAGCTTAAGCAGATGATGCAGAAGTTGTACAATCACAATGTATTGTTTGTGATGAGCTTTCACCTTGCCAGTTCCACTATCTAAATCATCATCCCCCAGATAGCCATACATGCATTGATTCGCGATGGACAAACGATTGTTCGTTCGCAACGTGCTGACGCAAAAAGATGCGGACCATTTTAGGTGCTCGATCCCTGGCTGATACTTTGGATGGGGATTGAGGGTAAAGTAATGTGATCCAACAGGGATTTACCAACATGTTGGATCCCTGTTTGACCGACATTTTCTTGGAGCAGGATCAATCGCTCCAGATGGGCAGCATTCGATTCCTGAAAGTTCGAACGCACACGACGATCATTCATGAATCAAAAGAAAACTCAATCCGTGTATGGGTACCTTTATTCTCTACTACTATCTAAAAGAAACCTAGTACATGTGTGTGAAATATTACATTGCTACTAAAAAAAGTAAATAATCGACATGAACACACACTCTAAAAATAAACTCTTTGGCTCCAGTTTAACTTGTATCTCCCAGCACCTACTTACTGATCAAGATGCTGAAATGTCAACATTACAAGTTAATTGCATGCAGCCTGAAACAGCCAATCAAGTTCAACATCTGCATAATGTGATTGGCTCAGTTTCAGTGTGTATTTAATTTGCATGCAAGCATTGAAATTATGGCATCTTATTAGTTGTCTCTGTCATTTATCAAGGCCATGGTGCATGGGCTAATAGTTATTATAATTAATTGAGCTTGATTTGTTGTAAATGAGATGGCAAATTTCATGGGTAGATATCCGCACAATCGATTGCCGTTTGACCCTGGTCCCCATTCAAAGTAATGACAATCGAACAGGGATTTACCAACATGTTGGTTCCTCTGTTTGACCAAGCTTTTTTTGAGCGGGATCAATAGAGAAAGGGTGGCTGGATGACGTCACATCTGGGTGGTGGTGAGAGATTTGAAAGTAAATTGCACGAAAACAGTTTTCTATGGAGTAAACTGTTTTCAGTGATTCTCCAGAGGTGCCCCTTTTGAAGTTAACCCTCTCTCCCCTAGTGTGATGTCACCAGGTCCATTACACTATGGGAGAGAGAGTGCCAAAGGGAATTGTACTGGATACAATTCAAAGTAAAAAAACAAAAAAAAGATTACAAACACATTTCCGATTGCATTAACATTTTTATTATAAACAAATATGAATACATACTGTTTTGAAATCTTTCATGCAAAATTATTTTAAAGTTTTTATCATTTAAATACCTTTTTACTTTTTATTGAAACATAATTGTTTTTACATAATTGTGTGTTTCAAACATTATTATATTCAGGATTTCTACAAAACCCATGTACGGACATATTTTGGGAAGTAACAGGCCTACAACATAAAAATTCCATTAAAGTGGTATGGAAATCTGGATCTGGGCAGAGCGCTAGGGAGGTTAAGCCAATCAGTTTTCATATCATTTACATGCTAATATCAACATTTTGGCATTCATTGGTCATCTCTAATGCAAACTAATGTAAAAAGAGATAACATTTCTATATTGTTGTAATTTTACATTTTATTTCAAAGAATCTTCTCCTCCAAACATAACCTGTCTTTTTTTTCTTCCTAGAAATAATGTGGATATTTGGAACCCATGTCGAACATCTATGAAGAGAGGCAAACAATGATTGCAGCAGGGGATTTGCAGGAGTTTGTTC
Organism: Ptychadena robeensis; assembly: GCA_036250615.1. Classification (NCBI taxonomy): domain Eukaryota; kingdom Metazoa; phylum Chordata; class Amphibia; order Anura; family Ptychadenidae; genus Ptychadena; species Ptychadena robeensis. The sequence continues at coordinate 131,123,194 of CM070035.1, forward strand.
CTTTTGGCCGCGAACAAAGCAAGCAGCACCCCAATGCATTGAATCTCCAACTCCGGCAGCTGCAGCCAGCCTCTGAGCTTTGGTCCTCTGATGGGGCGGCTGGCTTGGTGGGATCCCTTCGGGAGGTGACCATTCATGAGAAACAAAAGGTAATGATTTATCAGCTTAATGATGGAGTATGTCCCTTTCTCTGTTTATACTTTTGCTTCAAGGATATTGAACTGTTAGTTTATTTTATGTTATTGTGCCCAACACATAGTGGTACATGTTTTTTACTGTAAAGACAGAGGTGCAACTGCTACTGGAATTATGGTATCTAGATTCTTCATAGGCCATATTTCAGAGCTGTATGTTATCACTTGTGTCATAACATTTTTTAACTGCGTAGTAATGCATTTCACAATTATTTATATATTTTTTGTTTATTTAGGTGTTTAAAGACAAGACAATATCATAGGTTCTAAATATCTTGGGTCACATTTTAGAGCAGGTTTCTGGAGTGTTACATATGCATTTGTCCCTAATTATATTTCAATGTACTTTTAGGAAAGTTGGCAGCTGAGAAAAGGTGTTGGTGACCCTGGCGAAGATGTGGAGTATGATGAAGAACTTTATGTGGCAGGAAATGTGGTGATCTGGAGCAAAGGGAGTAAAATGAACGCATCATCGGTGTATAAAGCATTTACTGTTGACAGCCCTGTTATACAGGTAAAACCAATATCCCTTATATTAACAAGAACTACATTTAGTATACAGCAGTGTGGACAACAGTGTTTTTCTACATTGTGCCTACATTTTATGTACCAGTCATAAAAAACGATGAGATGTGAGGCCTTTACTGTGTGGAATGCAGCAATGAATGAAAAGCTCTCAACATATTTATGCAGCACACATAAGTACAGGGGACTGTAGGTTTGTTCTTAAGTTTAATTTATATGCAAGTAGGATAAGGTATAATATTTGAATAAACAATATTTAAACAGATTTTTGTCTCAACCTCTGGTGTACTGAGGTGTGACAACTCCCTGCTTTGTACAAACGGTACAGTACAAGCAGACACACTATTAGGAGTGAATGGGGAAGGTGGAAGGACAGTTCACCACCCGCCACACAACCACCTCTTCTAGCATACAGTAAAGTGCAGCTGTACTGACACTACAAGGCTGCTTGGTTGAAGAGCAGTAAAGCAACCCCCCCCCTTCTTTTACTTCCTTTATTCTTGTTCTGCTGACATATTTGACACAGCGCCCCTTCTCCAGCCTTATATCTGACACAGCCCCCCTCCATCTGTTCCTCCAGCCTCTGTTCTATCATCATCTACAGTGTCCAAACTGATAGGTGTCAGGTGAAGGAGCAGGAAGCTGTGGTTCACAACTAGATGTTGTTCATGTGCTGGATGTTGATAACTTAGGGACAGGCTTTACCTAAAGTAGTATAGATGTTACATGAGCTACAAGTACTGCCATTCTTTTAGATATTGCTGATACCTAGCCTGTGGATTATTAAATATAATATATGTTTATGTTTTGCTTTTTCAGGCCCTCTGGTGTGACTTTACAATGCTCAGCAATAAATCGGAATATACAGATGGTAAGCAATTTGGTCTTTTTTTATCTAAAGCTGAACTCTATGTAGAAAATTGCATTTTGGGTCTCATATCGCCGGTGAAAATGGTTCTCCTGGTCAATCGTGCCCGCCTGCGATTAAAAGTGCGAAGCGATTAATCGCCTATGTGGGAACATAGCCTAAAAGAGTCCTAAATAGGCAGTGAGTGCCCTAGGATCGGGTGATTATATGCTCTTTAGGTTACCCTGGACCTATGCCAACAATTAACATTTGCAGTGGTGTGGGGGACTCACTGTAAGGGTGAACATTAATTGCAAGTTGCAGTAATGAAGCAAAAATACTTCAGTTCCAACTGAAATACTTCGGTTTAGCTTTAAAAAGAGCATTCTGTGCTAATATTCTTCTAAAAAATTTACAATCTTATTGCATAATGTTTAACCTTGACTATTAAAATGGCTCTGTAGAGTATTACAAGTAAGGGTTTTAGTTTTTAATTTCTCCGCTCCTCTCACTTTTCTCAGAGAATCTGTTATGTGTTTGCATTAGCTCTTAAGGGAAGCTGACTTTGTGAATTATTTGCAAAGCCTCTGAGCATGGATTTAGCATCAATGTTTTGGGATATCTGTTTTTTATTATGTTATTCACTATTTCAGAAGGTTTCTTATGTTTGTGTTCCTTTGGAGCCTTCGATTAATCTACTAGTCCCTCCTATGTTTATCACTTTCTAAACCAAACTCTCTTTAGGCACGTATTGGCGGCAGCAAGATTTCTCATGTAATGGAAAAAAATTTTGCTTCCTTTTGATAAAGATGTAATATCTTCTTATCATATTTGGCAACCTTGGGAGTTGGGTTTCTCTGAGCTTTTTATGTCGTTGTCCTTTAGATTTTGATGATGGGAGCCTTGGTTCTTGTTTCCATCTTTCTTTTCACTCCTCTCTAGCTTTCCTTTCTGTTTTCCAGAATTGTAGTATTCTGATGATTTCTTGTTGTTCCTAACATTGTCCCTGGGGCTTCCCTTTATACATGCTGTCATTCCTTGAGTCAGACTCTCCTTCTCTCATTGATTCAATTTGAATATAATAACGCTAAATTAAGAATGCCCTAAGCTGGGCATAGACGTTCTGATTCCTGCATGATCCAACCGCCGATCCGATGCATCCCTTAGGGATTGGGTCATGCAGAAGTCGGATGCAGCAACTAACGAGGATTGTTCTTAAATCAGCCGTCATGTCGGATCGCACAGTTATCCAACAGGACGGTAAATTTTAACCCAATCCCATTAGTAATAAGCTGCAGATTCTCGCTCCTAGTGCCGAAATCGGATCGGGAATCGACGGTTAATCTTACGGTCTATTCCCAGTTTAGGGATTTAATTTAAATATGGTGCATATGTTTATACTTCCTTTTGGTCACTGTTGATTTTCACCTTTTCTGAATTGTGTTAAAGTTTTACATAATTTTCCATGTCTTGTATGACAATTTTACGATCATCTCTAGTGGGGAGTAACAAAACAATCTCAAATATCCTTTAGAATAAAAAAAACTTTGTTTATTCTATGGTTTTCTTCTCAGGCCAAGATAAAGTAGAAAAATGCATCTGTATCCTTCAGAGTTCCTGTATTAATGTTCATAACACAGAAGGGAAGGATTACATCGCACCTTTGCCTTTTCAGGTAAGGAGGACGACAGGTCTTGTAGGCTGATGAGACAAGTAATTTCCAGTATATTACAGCAAATAATGCTACATATAAACTACATATTTTTACAGTGTCTCTCCAAGTATTAATTCCATTATAAAGATGACTGTCCTAGAAAGGTCAACAAGTGAGCAATAATTTTTTTGTCCCCAAGCGTCTTTTTCCAGAACATCACCAATGAGAGATGGGGCTCCACCCCCGCAGGTAGGAAACACAACACCCAGTTGAAATCTCCTGCTCCACCACCTCTAGCCAGTCTTTGTGTTTCCTCCGTCCGGAGGGGAACGTCACCCATGACTCTATGGGGGCACTCTCCTGGTGTTTGGTCCAGTTGGACTACAAGAAGGGCTTTGCATCTGTGCCACTGGTGGGGCAGTCTCGGCAGTCAGCTCAGCTGCAGTGGGCGGGCTCTCCTGCTGGTTGACGTCAGATGTCGCTCCGGAATGGAGGGGGGCTGGGGGAAGGCGAGTTCAGCTTTGGATTATGCAGAGAGAGGGGACAGGGAGTGAATATATGCTAGCTGCCATTGCTGAACTCCAAAGACTAACTAACTAATATCTTTTTGGTACCACGCCATCATGTATAAAGATGTGAGGCAAATAGCTGAACACTTGAGTTGCATTCCTATTCAATTCAAGAAAAAAAAAGGCAAGGGTCAAATCAGTGGCAGCTTAAGCAATGAACCATTTGTTTTCCCCTAAGGTTCTCTTCCCGCCTATAAATTTGATGTTTGAGAAATTCTTATTAAACACATTTTTCCAGGAATACATTTAAGAGACATAGTTGTTGATGATCACTAAAGAATTCCTAAAGCTCTACTTCCACTTTTTTTCACCTGTAAAAGCTTAAGCTATGTGTGCCCACCATAACCATCATCTTTTCTATGTAGTTGGTGTTTTGAGTTGGGCTACACTTACACTTTCTCTGCTTTGATTATATTGTTTGTGTTTGCCATGTAAGGAACTATTAGACTAGGGTTTTGCCGTTTAACTGGATTTTGCATTTAATCACAGTGGAGGCCAGAAACATCTTGCTTTGTGCTGCTTTTCTTTGGTTTTATTATGGTTTGGTCAACATTTACATACATAAGCCAGCTAACACTGTCACATGCAGAACCAGCCTTAAATTTGTTCTTGTTGTTCCTAATTTTCCTAATATCTTATCGTTTTGATTTATCTTGCTTAGGTTGCAGCTGTCTGGCCCACAAAATATGGCCTATTATTTGAACGTAACAGCCCCTCACACGAGATGCCACTTAGTCCTCCTCGGTAAGTTAGGTGCACTTTCCCTGCAGTAATGGTGGAAGATTTTTGCTTACTGTGCTTTCAGAATAGCGCAATACTTTCCTTGGCTCCTTTTTAAACCTATTTTTTGGGGATTTTTAAAAATGAAGTTTCCTTAAGACCTACCCACAACCACGAAGTGCAGAGGCGTCCCTGCTGGAAAAAGATTTTCTGGGAAAGTTTACATGTTACATAGTTACAACTTAAGTTGATTGTACAAGCATTGTATGTTGACCCCCCCCCCCGCTGGAAAGTAAATTAAATGTGATGATAGGGGCCTAGGGCCTTAAGAGTATAGTAGTATAGCTCTGTAGATGGGGAGACTTAGGAGACGGTAAAGATTTAATAAACTGCATTTTGCTGACACATTTTTGGACATGTTTCGGTTTACAATGGCAACAATCGCAACTGCAGATTCCATATTGTAGAAGCAGGCTAGACATTTTCTCTTTTCACTATTGAAGCAATGAAACACATCTAAAAAATCACACTATCACACCTAAATGAAGCTTATTGTCCCAAACATTTTAGTGCTCTAAAATGTAATTTCTGCATAGTAAAACTAAAATGTACACCGAGGAGCAGAGGGCTAAATGAAAGAAAATCGTTTTCGTCCCAAACATTATGGAGGGCGCTTTATGCTTTAACTTGTTATGTTCTTCTCATCGTCTGCTTCTCCCTCTTTGTGACTTTTTAGGCATTTAACGTACCTTCCATGTTCACGTTTAAAGGTTCCAGAAATGTCTAATGTTATACGCATTGGCATGCTTTTTTCATGTGAACTAGCCATTTGTATATAATGTACACAAACTTGAAATAGGGCCTCAATGTTTTGGAAAACGTTCATATTCTTTCCTTTCTTAGGGAACCACTGCCAACTATGTTCAGCATGCTGCATCCATTAGATGAAATCACACCTTTAGTATGTAGATCAGGAGGTAAGTTCACAAATTAAATCGAAAAACATTCATTGCACTACAACTGCTGGTATATGCCTGCGCATAGAGGAACTAGACAGCAAGTAACGTGCATGTCTGTGTGTGTTTGTCTCTATGTAAATAATAAATGTTTCTGTATGATTGGTGTGTGTGTGTATATATATATATATATATATTGCATGTATTTCAAAATAAGTTTGAGGGCCATTTCACACTAGTACTAGTACATGATACTGCAACACAAACACGGCTAGTGTGAAATGGTCCTTAACATGAAACTGTGTAGTTTGAATGGGGGGGGGGGCTAGATAGGAACACTATCTAGAAAACAGGGGCTCTGCAGGGAAAATTCGGGAACCACTGGTCTGTGTTTTTTTTTTTTTTTTTTTTTTTAAAGCCTAATTATTGTTTTGTATACCTTAGGCTGGGTTTACACCTAAAGTGCAGGTGGTGCTAGGGAGACACTACTGTGATGTGGCCATGGCACCTGTGGTTGGTGCTGTTCATGTCAGATTAGACTGGCATTAATAGGATGCAGTATTGCTGGGCATTACCGTGCCCTATTAATGTTCACTAGCAAACCGTGCCTGAAAATACAGTAGGCGCATTTTGCTCACATAACATGCCCATTGTTTATAAATGGGGAGCGCTATGTGACTCCGTGCATGTGCATAACATAGATGGATCCGGGTGTTTTGGATGCGTCGCTAAGATGAAATGCAGTGTAGATCCAGCCTCAAAATATTTGGTAAAGTGACGTTGCTTAAACATGCTTGCTTCGTATGTTTTTGTTATGCTTTGTATTATTTTTTTTTATTGAATGCCTCTGCAGGGATAAAATATAAAGTTTACAGTGACTGCCTTCTTCATTGACTGCTTTGCTGATTTTTAAACTTCTAATTGCAAAAAATGGCAAATTGCAATTGCAAAAAAAAAAGTAATCTGGCAAAATGTTTTGTAACACATTTTTTTTTCATATTATTGAACATTGATACGTTTATGGTCATAAAGCAGGTTTCATATAAATAACTTATAACAAATTCCAACATTCCTTTTAACTTTTATTCTAGGTATATTTTCCAGCTCTCGGGTGCAGTATGTTTCTGATAACACTCTAAGAATTGTTTTCACTTATGCTGACCCATCCATTGTGATGACCTATGATACATTGCAGGGTGCACATACAGTGTGGGCCCTCCGCAAAGTAAAATCAGAGGTAAAAATTTTATATTATTTATCTATTATTCCTTCTAAAAAGAGCAGCGTATTGTCTAGGCAAGCTTATCAACCATTTTCCTATTATCATCCTCTTCATACAGTTAATTTCACAATTCTATAATTCTACTGAGAATTGATCTGAAATATTGTTCTCAAAAAGGGACGATACCTTTAGGAGAGAGATAAGGGGACAAAGTAACATAATGTCAGTGAGGGCTTTGGAGATTCTAGGGAATGAGTGGGTTTCTTTATGTGAAATTTGGTAATATAGCATTGTGTTGCAATATACTTTCCTGTGGAAATCAATTTAAAAAAAACAAATCTTAAAGGCATGAATGTTAGGAGATAGCTTTTAGGTTTTCATAAAGGAAATTGGACAATTGTCAGGCAGCTGTGACCAACTTAAATAGTGTTACAAAACTCTGTGAATGGGGTGGTTAACACAGCTTGTCCTTTTAAATATATAGGAACAGAATGCAGTCTTGAAATATTCAGATCAGATGGGCACCCCACAACATGGAATAATGAACAGCTCCCTGACAGCTCACCTGCACAGTGTGTCTAAAGGAGAATCGCCAACAGCTTCCCCTTTCCAAAACTATTCATCGCTTCACAGCCAAAGCCGTTCAGTGTCTTCCCCCAGCATCCATTCCCGTTCCCATTCTCCTTCTATCTCCAATATGGCTGCCCTCAGGTAAAGAAACCGATTTGTACACTGTTTTTGAGTTTTGTTTTGCAGAATAAGATGGTGGTGGGCTTCTAAAGTACATTTTAAAGTGTTCACTGGTTTTCTTTTTTTAACTATAGCTTTTTTGTCACATTGACCTGTGAAGTATGATGACACCCATACTTTATGTATAGAGTGCATGTATAAATCTATACCTTTTTGCATAATTTTACCTTTTATGTTACATCAAATGCTTTCTTACTTGTTTCCTCAACCTTTTGAATTAAAACAATGAGTAGTTTTATGAGATCATCGTCGCATGAATCCAGAGATGAAGGTTCTGCTTTTTCTATATAATATGGATATTCACATTATCTCAAAATTGTTTTAACAGATCAATAAGCAAAGGCCAATTTTTCATATATTTCAATACATGTGCCCACGCTGTCTTAAATATATTTTTGTGAAATGATGCCCCTTAACACCAATCCAACAGAACTCCCATCTTCAGGCATTTAGTTTAGTACACACATGTCAGTATGCACCTGTACACACTACTCTTTAGAATAACTGTATTGCTTGTGTTGTTAAAATTGCCCACTATTGGCTACAATGTCTAGAAGGGGGTTATATGGATTTTGTGTGCGTTATATGCTTGTTGCAAATTATGGTAAGAGGATTGGGTTCTTGTTTAGACTGTCAGAGAAATGGGTAACTGTCTTATTTTTTTTTTTTTTTTTTTTGTCTTTCAGTCGCTCCTATTCTCCAGCTTTGGGTGTGCAGTCGTTTTCTGGTGTACAGAGATTTAACTTTTCCAGTTACACCCCTTCTCCAAAGAGGTTAGGAGCCTCCCATTCCCCTAACAGCACATCAAGTGACTTCTTCACTCCAGAAACGGAGCCCATTGTTCCAGATCTTTGCCTCGACCATTTGTGGACAGAGACTATATCAAATACAAGGTAAAACATATATGGTTATGTTTTAAATTAAATATGTATTTCTTGTTTCCTCAAAGCTCACTAGAATTTCTTGTAGGGCAGCCCAAACTTAATTGAGACTCCATAGAATGTGACATTTGAATTTGGTACACGGAACAGTCTTTCAGTTGTCTGCCTGTTCTCTGTTTATAGCAGAGCCATGGAGAGTCAATTAAATATAGACTATATTGCCAAAGTATTGGTATACCTTCCTAGCTGCACATGATACCGAATTACATCCTATTATTGGTATAAGCTTTAATATGGAGGTCTGTAGCTCTTTCCTTTGTAGAGGTTAAGTGACTTTGTTATAACTTTACTATAAACAGTTGGCATGCTAGTATTAACTGAGCTCTTGAATGATCAATTCTTTTAAAAATTTCTGTAGAAGCAGTCTAGGTGCTTGATCTAATAACTTGTGGCCATGAAAGCTATTTGAATAGTTGCGTTCAATTATTTCATTTATATAGTGTAGCAGCAAAGCAGACATATAGATTGCCACCTACCAAATATGAAACACATATGTAATACTAGTTTCACTTAAACCTGTGTAGCTCAAAGTTGACCTCCTGTATATTCTTCAACTCCGAATCTGCGTATTAAATATTGAGGAATCAGACAAAATTGAGTGTTTGAGGAATATGTACTTTTTACTTTTATAGGGAAAAGAACTCACAAGCCTCTAAGGTATTCATCACTACTGACCTGTGTGGACAGAAGTTTCTGTGTTTTCTTATAGAATCCCTGCACCAACTGCGGTAAGCTTTTTCATACAATCCAGAGAGTAAACTTTAGGTGAATATTACAAAAATACTTATACCTGTAGTTACTTGTGTGTTCAAATCATACATATTTTTGGTGTAAACTAGTCTTTGTGCTTTAGCTTTCACACCTAGAGTGTAGACTCGGCACTATGAACCAGATTAGCCTTGTTGCAATCCATGTTAACGGTAGGAGAAAGCACAGATAGAAGATGGTTTATACGCTGCTTCACTTTTATTTCCTAATCTGTCAACAGGGGTGTGTTTTGGGCCAAGCTGGGTTTCATTAGATCCTACTCTGGATCTAATCTACAGCTGCAAGACCTCCTAGCCTAAACTACACCCCTGCTTTGCCGAGCTCTGGAATTCAAGGCTAATCTAAATTTTAAATGTTTTGGTAAGTCAAGAAGCTGTGAAATAAAATGTTTTCATTATGAATTGGACAGAAAACTTGGAAATGACTATCCAATTAAATAGCAAACTCCTAATATTGGAGAAAGTTTCATAAGAGACTTTTTTTTTATTTTAATGACTTTTTAAAGTGAAATGTATTCTTTGGTTAGCAATAAATTCCTTTTAATACCTTCAACTTTTTTCCCATTTATACCTTGCCTTTACCGAGCATTTTAGAATCGGAGAATTACATCAGAACATCACACCCTAGTTGATCAGTAGAAAGCATAATAATTTAATCGTAGTCTTAGTAGTGGAGATTCGGACAACTGATACATCCTTAGTTCAACAGGTTTTCTTTCTTTTTTTTTTTTTGATCAACACTTTTTTTTTTTATTCTGAAGAGGTTTTCTGCGCTAGTCCTCTAGGGCCACATACAGGGAATATTCAGTTATAAACAGAATGATTGTGTTACTTTTGACTGCTACTGGCTATATTTTCTTCTGTCTGTTGCTGCAGGATCCAGAAACAGATTATTTTTCATTTGCTGAGGTTGACGGCTCTTACTCCATTTTTTTTTTATGAGTTGGTATAAGCTTGGGGTTTACTTAATTTTCAACCTCTATATAGTTATCTATATACCGTATATACTCCAGTATAAGCTGAGTTTTTCAGCTTAAAAAATGTGCTGAAAAAGCCCCCCTCTGCTTATACTCAATTTAGGGTCAGAGTCAGGGTTCTTCTAACCTGGTTCGTAGTTGCCGGCAGCCTCTGTGAATTATCCAAGGCTGAAATGTAAGCAAACTTAGGTGGCAGAGCCATCTAGTGGACTATTTGTTGTTACTGGAGAAGGTGGAATTTCCATTACAGTTCTCCACTACTTATAATTCAAACATGAAAATAATTTTCCCTTCCATGTATTGGTCCCAATAATAATAATAATAATAATAATGAAAAATACTTTTTAAAAGGTAACCTATTTTCATGTTTGACTCCTAGGAAGTGCCTTGAAAACCCCTCCTGTAATAACCATAAACTTGTGTTCACCTAACTTTATTGAGGGTGTGGCACTAAGATTCACCTGTTTTATACATTCAATAGGGGCAATGGTGCTTTCTCTATATTTTTCTCTACTATCTCTACTATCTGACTTTGCATCTACCACCCTGGGCTTATACACGAGTCAATATATTTTTCCAGTTTTTTGTACCTGAAATTAGGTATCTCGGATTATATTTGGGTCGGCTTATTCTCAGTAACAGATATTTGTCATGTTCTATTTCATCACACCTACATTTTTAACGATGATGTGTAAATACATATTTTTTTCTCTACAGCATGGTAAAGTTTGAAGAAAGCAATGATAAGTCACAGCTGATTTTTGGCTCTGTCACTAATATTTTTGCAAAGGATGCTGCCCCAGTCCAGGTATTTTCAGCTACAGCTAAATGTTTTCTTTATTTTATTTCAAATATATCATTTAATCCTGCTATATTCTGTATTTCAGAGCATTGACACTATGGTGATACTTGAGAACAACGGAAATGTAGTTTTGTATACAGGGGTGGTTAAGGTATGTCTTCATAATCTGAGTATCAATTGGATGGAGGGCTTAAGTGATGGCTATTTCTGTTTTCTGTTTAGAAATGCCTTTTAAGAAAATGTATTTATCTTATCTATTGCATACTTCAGGTTGGAAAGATTTTCATCCAAGGACTGGCTGCTCCATCACTTGGGATGTCTAATCCAATGCCTCGACCAAGTACCCCGCTAGAAAGCGTCAGCACCCCTACCAAGCCCCTGAATAAGCATTTGGTACCAATGGAAGAAATGGTATTCTGTTTCTATTTCACTTTCATACATTTTGGTATGGTTGATTCTAGCTGCTACTTTAGTTGTTTTATTGAAGAATAGAATGCCTCTAGTAGCATCACGATTTACGTTCTTTCACATCACCGGTGGATCTGTGTATTCCGATCTAGAGAATCGCCGGGGAATCTGCCTGCAGTTTTCTCTGGTTGAGTTTCATGATCAACAAAAGGAAGAGTAACATCATGCCTGTGTTCAGCAATAAGCAGAGCTTTGAGAGTGACCTAACAAGCCTACACACTGCAGAAAAAGTGTACACTTTCCTCTGTGCAATTCAATCTATCGTTAGTGGTTGGAATTTTTTTTTGATCAATACACTTTTTAAAGTAAGAATACACCTTCATTATGCATTTAGACAGTATTGCTTATCCATAAGTTCAGGATCTTTTAAAGCTCTGATATAAAAAGTGTTAATAATGTGTGATTTCACATTATAACCCTATCCATTGTTTTTTTTTTTTTAGGCAGGTTTGCTTTCACCAGTTCCTGAGTTGCGGGACTCCTCCAGGCTCCATGAGTCTAATTATTTGGATGACTGCACATTTCATCAATTTGGCATGTACATTCATTCTGTTAGAGACTCTGTACATAACAGACTGACACTGGTGAGTTGTAAAAAAAAAAACAAAAAAAAAAAACTACACAGCAGTTAAAAACAAACTATATAAGCTGGCAATGTTGTTGCACTGATCACAGTTTAACTTTTAGTGTACACTGATCTTGGTTTATCTTTCAAGCGCTTACATTTTCTGGTGTCAAAGTCTGTTACATCTGCTACACCATAGCAACTGTGTTTCTCAATACAAGCTAAGATGCTCCTTTTGGGTAAAATCATTTTTACAAGAGTTAAGCTGGCCAAACACGTAGCGATACCCGCGATCGATCGCTGCGCTAGATCGAACAGTAATCGATGTGCACCACTTTGCACATTGATTCACATTCAGTGGGGACCCTGGTCCAGGTGTGCCCTGGCTCCAATTGAGCAGCTCCAATTTCTGCCTGTCAGCACTGGGCAGAGCGTCTCAGCTTGGCAGGTTTTTTTGTTCAATTTTCTGTTCCATTCACTATTGCGAACACGCGATCTTTCATCAATCCAACTGAAAATTGAACCGTGTATGGACACCTTTAAGCTCTCTTAGATCACCTTAGATCTCTCTGTTAAGGCCCCCATACACCTTACAATCTTACCATACAATTTCTGTACAATCAACTTGTTCTACCAAAACCATGTAATATGAGGACCTTTCTAAATCTTCTTCCAATCACTATGTATTCTATCAGGGTGGCCACTATACTACTATACTATACTTACAACTAGTTGTTGGTAGATCTAATGGAAATTGTATGGAGTGATCTAAAGGTGTATGGGGGGCTTTAGATATCCTTTAGATCTACCAACAACTATGTAGTATAGGGTTCTCTGCGATTAAACACAGGTAGACTTAATGGTTTAGAAAGTCCCTCATATTACATGGTTTTAGTAAAACAAAAAGGAGATCGAAAGGAAATCTGACAGAGAAATGTAAAGGTGTATGGGGACCCTTAAGGTGGAAATACACAGGTCTATTTTTTCATTCAAAAGACTCAAAAAAGATAGTTTGGGTTTTTTTGGGTTGTTTGAAAGAAAATCTAAAACCGAACAAAGGTTTCATAGGCCGACATCGAACAAATGTGAACAATATCGAACAAAAAATCTTTTGAAAGCTGATCTGACATGTTGGTAAATTTTCAACTATCTTGTAAAAAACGAAGGTATATCGAATGTACCATTGTTTCATTAGATCATTTTTGTTAGATCGAATACATTTGAATAAAGCTATTTGTTGCTAAAAAAACAAACAAAATTTAGTTTGAGAACAGTCAAACGAAATTTAATTCGGTCAAACGATTGTTCAAAAATGTATGTATTCGGACCTTTAGTTACTCCAGAATAGGTATTGTGCTATCAATCTTCAGAATTCTCAGAAAAGGCTAAATATTTACCTGTTATAACAGCCGACCATTCAGGTGAAGCAGAAGTTACAGAAAGTTATGACAAGTATATGCAGACATTTTTGGATAACAGTCTATATTTGTCAACAACTTTCACCTCTTTAAGGAGAAAATCTTTTAAAGGAATTGCAATTGTTTGTTGTCTTTAAATTTTTCTGATAATGCTAATTCATATTGAAACAATTCATGCATGAATGTTTTACATGAATTGGTTACTGTAACCAATGCTTAACTTATTGTTTTATATGATATATGTTCTTTTCTACTCTAGGAATTGACAAATGGATCTATGGTTCGCATTACCATTCCAGACATTGCTACCTCTGCCTTAGGTATGGGTTCAAGTAGAAAGTGTGATGTAAAGCCTAAGCAGTTTTTGTTTCATATTGAGCATGGAATTAACCCTGAGTGGGCAAACTATGTCCTGTGGGGCATATCTAACTGCTTTTTAATTCAGCCCTTTGTCACCTTAGTGACTCTGGCTCCTTTTTACTTTTTCCCTGCAATAAGTGGAAAAAATACTTAGAATATGACAGATATGGTCTGTAGTTTCCCCATGTCTGCAATATGATGCTTACTATACAAAGCTTATTTAAAAAAAAAAATTATTTATTTGTTAAATATATTTTTTAACCACACTGGCAGTATGATTATTTTATTGTTTTAAAGCAGCACAGAACATTTTTCAATGTTACTTTTTAAAATTTCACACCCAGGCTATTAGGTCTTGGTACCTGGAGGCCCTTACAGGTTCTTTGTCCGGCCCACCTGTCAAACAAAAAAAAAGAAGTCAAGAAGTTTACCCACCCTTGCATTAACCCCTTGAGGGAAATTCTCTTAATCGCACAAGTGGTTATCTGTTGTGGTTCTGATGAGAGCTCAGTTTTTTTGTATTTTATCCCACTTCCAGTTGCTGAGGCATTTGTTACTAGGACAAATGCTGGTTGTAAATCCCACTTAATTTCTTGGCTTGGGGATATTCAAAATCATCAAACGCTCCTCCTTGATGTGTTGGATTTCAGTTTTTTTCAATCAAGTATAGTAAGTATCATATAAGGATGTTAATCAGGGCAGTTTGCATCCCAAAGCAGCCTGCCTAGGAATACTTACTTCATATAAACATCTGTTCATCAAGCTTTTAAAAGGTAGTATTGAGGCAAGGTTCTATGTTTTTTTTTTTCTGCAAAGCTATATACATTACCTTTGCTGGTCAAGAAATAAGGTATGTGACAATAAAAAAGAAAATGTTTGAAGTAGAAGAATTATGGACTGTATACAATTTTATTGAATTTGGATTTTAAATTTTTTTTTTTACTTCTTTCAGTGAAAAAGTGTTTACATGCAATAAAATACATTCTTCCAAAAGAAATAGCTGTTCAAATGCTCATCAAATGGTATAACTGCCACAATGCACCCGGAGGACCCAGTAATCATTCAGAGTGGAATCTCTTTGTTACTTGCCTTTTAAACATGATGGGTTACAACACCGATAAACTGTCCTGGACTCATAATGTAAGTATATTTGTCTTACGTGTTGCCCATATAGTGTCTTTTAAAAGCATAAAGGTTTATTATTACCTCACATTTATATAGCACTGACATATTACACATCACTTTACAGATTACAAAGTCTTATCACTGTCTTGCAGAGGAGTTCACAAACAAATGTCCCTACCATAGGCCTATGTACGTTGCATAGTATAGCATTATAAGCATTTATATTAGTATAATGCTTCATTTAATTTTGTTGTTTTTCATTTACTTTATTTCACAATTAGAGGGAGTGTTTATCTAATAAACAGAGAATTTCCAAATGTTGCAGGAAAACAATAAAGAAGAAATATAAACTAGATTTCACCCAATGCTACCCAAAATCACACCCCCTCCTGCTTTCCCCTAAGCTGCCACAATATGTGCACCACACATAGCAGCGCACTAATATATACCCTAAAATATTACGGTTATATAAATTATTACTATATATACTACCATATTTTACGACGTATAAGACGACCCCCAACTTTTCCAGTTAAAATGGGGGTATTCTCGCCGTATAAGACTACCCCTCTTTCAAAACACAGCAAATAAAACATTTTATGCCTACTGATTTTTAACCCCTAGATCTCCAACACCCTTAGAAAATCAATCTTTTTTTTTTGGATTAGTATTGACACCCCTATCTGCAACCTTTCATAGTTCTTAATGTTTCCATGCTGTTATCCATGGGACATAAATTGTATACATTTAACAAGTTTTTGTACAGATATTTAATGTGTTTTAGCTTTAATCTCAATCTCCCTGCAATACCACTTTCAGCCACAATGCACAATGTCGCTAGTGAGCACACATGCTGTCAGTAGCAGCTACTTTCACACACAGCGGGAAAGAGGGGCTCGAGGGGGATTCTGCAGGTCTCTCCCTCTGGCTCCTGTCGGCCAGTGCACAGTGTGCTGAGCATCCGGCGAATAAGACGACCCCCGCCTTTTGATTTACATTTTCCTTTGTTCAAAAGTCAGAAAATATGGTATATAATAACTATATCATTCTCCTAATACACCATTCAAGGCATACAACATTCAATCCAACAGAAAAAAAATATTAAATTAAACTAGACTACATGAATTAAAAATGTGTTCCAAAATTGTTCATATAAGCATGTCTGTGCTGATTCACAACAGTATTCAAATGTTCACCAAATAATCCACAGGATTTAATTATCCTATAACATTAACATTCAACAGTGTGCTTACATTCCAGCACCCAGGCATTCTGTTAACATTTTTTAAATCTTTTATTTAGCACATATATATTGTGTGGTCTATAAGAATAGTGGCACAATATAACTAAGAATATATTTAAGCTCTGCACTTGGTTTTTTAAAGTATTTGCATCAGCAAAACAGCCTGGCAACTAATGTTCGGGATCACAGAGGTCTGACTTTAATAACGGCATGCTTGTCCTGGATTAGTAATAAGAGAACTAGCATTTTTAGAATGTCAATGATGGTAGCTCCTGTATTCTGTATGTATGAATAGAGGAGAAATGTAAGTTTTGATTTAAAATAGCAACAGCTATTTAAAGGTAGCAAAGTAATTAACTAAAAGCTAAATGTTTTTACCTTGGGTTAAAGTTATAGCACATAAAGGGATGTTAGAGAGGGGTATGTGCAAATCTTTTACTTTGCAGGGCAAGGAGAACTTGCTTTTTGGTGGGAGATTGGGGTCATCATGGGGCCTATGGTGCCATTTGGAAGTGTTTATATAATTTTTGGTAAAATGTTCAATTGGGTAGACTCCCATAATACTTATATTTATAAAGTTAATACATATTCAACCACTATGTGTGTATTTAACTTCAAAATTCATGGGTACATCAGTGTTTCCTAGGTAGGTAGATGTTTACACATAGGAGGTTAAATATGGTCTCATTACATTGTTGTGAGATATGTATGGCTAGTCCTTATCCCAATTGCTTGTTCTTCCTGCTATAGGGATGCTCTAGTATAGGCCTATCGTGTGTAAAACATAATCTAGAAATTCACTGATGTGGCGAGTTGTATGTAGCAACGCATGAAAAACAATGGCCTCTTATTAAAAACAAAACTGTTTTGCTGCACTAAATTGCTTTACTCAGCGTAGGTAAAGGAAGGTTTTCTTGTTATGCTTGAACATGACATAGTAACTTTTTAATTACTTCATGCAGGTATTTAGCACTTTGTTTAGAATAAAGCCCCCCATACACCTTTTACAATTTCTGTACAATCAACTTTTCTTCTACCAAAACCATGTACTATGAGGACCTTTCTAAACCTTATAATCACTGTGTATTCTATCAGGGAGGACCCGGCACTACATAGTTGTTGGTAGATCTAATGGAAATTGTACAGAGTGAAAGGTGCATGTGGGGCTCAAGTTGTAATCTATGAGCCTCCTACTAATATGTATTCTTTACTTTTTTAATAGCTTGATTTTGAAGGCTCACTGTCCCCTGTGATTGCTCCAAAAAAGGCAAGACCATCAGAAACTGGTTCTGATGAGGTAAAGAGTCACTTTTTCCAATTAAATACTTTTGTTTTGGATTTTATATCATGATTATTTCTTTTTATGCTATGTTTCCACAACGGAGCACATAGACTTTATCTGCTCGGCAGATGCTGTGTTTAGACATCCGCCGATGCAGAGGCTCAACGTACTCCACTACAGTCAGCCTTGCATCGGCGGAACTGCTCGGTGCTGTAAAAACACAGCATCCGCCGAGAAGGTAAGTGAATGTGCTCCATGGGGACCTCCCGCCAAGCAATACGCTTAGCGGAGGGGGTCCTGACGCATGTGGAAACCCCCCCACCCACCCTTAGCCTTCTAAATATATAATGGTACAAGAAGATGATGTAATAAAATGTTTTGTATATTTTTTTTAGGACTGGGAATATTTGATGAATTCAGATTACCATCGAATTGTTGAACTTCATGTCTTGGCCAAATCCCTGCAATTGGACCCTCTAGATGTCCCATTAGCGAAAGATGATTGCTTACAAGTTTTAAATCTCGACTCAACAGCACTTCTGTTTAGCCACATTCCAGCCATTTTCTATGTCCTCCATCTGACTTACGAAGATCTTAAACTCAACACTTTAATGAGAGAGGCCATCCGTTCTCTGGTTATTCTGCTGCTCCAACTTGCAAGGTACTACAGTAAAACGCTTATATCATTTATGCTATTAGAAATTTTAGGAAACCTATGTAATATGAGAACAATTGTCCAAAACTGTGTATGTCAGATGAACAAGATGGGATACAGTAGAGTGGAGCAAAAAAAGTATTTAGTCCGCCACCAACTATTCAAGTTCTCCCACTCAAAAAGATAATAGGCTTGTAATTTTCATCATAGGTCACCTCAACTATATGACACAGAATGGGGGAAAAATCCAGGAAATCACATTGTAGGATTTTTAAATAATGTATTTGCTAATTATGGTGGAAAATAAGTATTTTTTCATCTCAATATGGAATGAAAGAAGTACAAGATCATTGATAATCTCCCGTGATCTGGGGAATCAGAAAATCCCAGGACCACACAGGGGGACCTAATGAGTGACCTGCAGAGAGCTGGGACCAAAGTAACAAAGGCTACCATCCGTAACACACTATGCCGCTAGAGCCTAAAATCCTGCAGTGCAAGACATTTCCCCCTGCTTAAGCCAGTACATGTCTGGCCCAGTCTGAAGTTTGCTAGAGAGCATTTGGATGATCTAGAAGAGAATTAGGAGAATGTTATATGGTCAGGTGAAACTAAAGTAGAAAACTCAACTCGTCGTGTTTGGAGGAGAAGGAATGCAGAGTTGCATCCAAAGAACACCATACCTACTGTGAAGCATGGGGGTGGAAACATCATGCCTTGGGGCTGTTTTTCTGCAAAGGGACCAGGACAACTGAACCGTGTAAAGGAAAGACTGAATGGGGCCATGTAGCATGAGATTTTGAGTGAAAACCTCCTTCCATCAGCAAGGGCCTTGAAGATGAAACATGGCTGGGGAAACTTGCACAACTGGTGACTAAACACATTTTTGCCCCCACTATATTAAAACTTGCATCAACTTTTTTCAATTCTGACTGCCAGGAATTTAAGGAATTGTTTTTCATCGATTAGGATCCATAAATATTGGATTGATAGACTATATTTAATTTTATGCTGATTGACTGGCTTTCAATCTGTACCATTGCAGTAACAGAGTGGCCCTGTAACCAATTATGTGAAGTGAGGCTTGGTGTATATAGATGTTTGTATATGCAATTCTACATTCTTACTAAAGGTATTCTCATTCCTGATGTTTTTAGGGATTTGAATCTGCACTCATACATGGATTTCTACTTCAGAGATTTTCCAGCCTTACTTCGGAACTCTAACCAGACTTGTCATATAGAGCCAAGTAAGATATAGAAATAAGGCTGTTACATTTTTCATGGTGCTATTTTAATATAGGAGATATGTATGTGAGTGTAAGACTGATAAAATAGAGCAGTTCTGCATTGGCCATGGAATCCTATTCCTTATGTGGTTTTATTTTGATTAATTAATTGTAATACTTTTCTTTGATCCCAATTGTAAAAGATCAATTTGTGATTGCGGTAGCAGGTGGATCTGTAAGGCCCCCCCATACAAGCGTCTATGCCTGGTCGATATTGCTCACGGCGCTCGCTCTGTGGTCAGTTGTCTGCAAAACAAAGGCCCCCCCCCCCGAATAGCCCTGCAACTTGGTTGCACGGAAAACAGGTGGTTCTTTTGTGTTCAACCACTATACTTTTCATGAGGAATGGGGTTTCCATCCAAAGTATCTTACGGGAATCTATGTGTGAGTGGCACACATTGCGATTGCTGTAAGTTCAGCGGATGACTGAAAGCAGTGCTTGTCACATTGTGATCAGTTGCTGATGGAAAGCCCGAGAATCTACCTGTGTATGGAATTTTTATGCTTTGATAATCTGTAATTTTTAAGACATGTGTAAAAAAAAATGTAATATACTTTATGACTTGGATAGTAATGTGTCTGCCTTGTTGCTGTCATTGGTACCGTAGAAATAAATGTGCTCCATGTTGAGAGCAATGTGTGTATCAACTGCCAACTTTTCTGTCTGCTGAGAGCTAAGACGATGTTGTCTAATAAGGTTTAGGATTGTTAGACTACTAAGTTAGAATTGTGAAAAATGTTTAACATCCTTGAACGTTCTTTTTTTTCTCGTTTCTTTTGAAGCGGAGGTTGGTTTCATGAGCTATCCACCCTTTTTCACTGCTGAGCCACCTAGCATCTATCACTGGTTGAGCT
>CM070035.1:131148447-131163754 GCA_036250615.1 Ptychadena robeensis
AAGGGAATTGTACTGGGCACAGTGATTACTGTACCCAGTACAATTTTTAAAGTAATAAACCCAACACAAATTTACATTTAAATACATTTTTATTATTTACAACAAACAAAATGTAAATTATACTTTAAATAACTTTTTTTTTTTTATGTAAATTTTTTTTTTTTACAAAAAAAAAAAATTCCATTAAAGTCTATGGTGCGCTTTTGGTACAGAAATCTGTACCTATGCAGTGCGCTAGGGAGGTTAATAAATAAGCTAATAAATTCTGTATGACTTCTTTAAATGCAATCCACCCTTCCTTTTGAGGATCCGTCATGGTATTGACAAACTCTTTATCAACTATAAGCCTTCTTATGTCTGGTCTGACGAACACATCTTCCTTCAATTTTGCCTCTGACAGGCCTGGAAACTTGGTGACCAAGTATTTGAAGCATTTTTTATCTCTTGGAAGTGATTTTATAAATTGCTTCATCAATCCCACTTTTATGTGGAGAGGTGGTAGAAGAACTTTATGGGAAGGTAACAAAGTTTCTTCCACTGACTCAACTGTCCTGTAGAAAACAAGGGTATATACCCAGCTTGTTTCACAAGCAACATGCACTAGACCTTCAAGTCCCCAAACACTTGCCAACCATGGTCTTCATATTTAAGTTTACGAAGAACCAATTCCAAGTTCTTGTAGGTTTCCTTCAAGTGTGCGAAATGACCTACAGGTATGGAAGCATAAAAACCACTGTTGTGGAGTAAAACTGCGTTGAGACTTCTTTTTGAAGAATCAATAAAAAGACGCCATTGCTCTGACTTTTGTATTTTAAATTGACCCATCAAACCTTCAACATCAATTCAATAAACCAACTTGTCTTCCTGGGCGAAGTAAGGAACGAACTTCTTTTCACGATGTATGAACCATGAAGATGAAGGTTTTTGTGTAATCTAACTCGGACAACCCCTTTTTGGGCATTTTATATCTTAAATGCACTTATGTGAAAATGTTAATAGTAATTGACTTAAAATTTGGTTAATATATCAACAAAAAAATGTATACATTTTGAAGAATTTGAATTTATCATTTTGTGGCAAATCATGACGTCTGCAAGTTTTTTCAATATTCCATTTGTTTTAAGCACACCAAAATACATGGAAATAATCAGACAGCTTTTTAGTCGCAGACCTGTGTAATCGATTTTATGGCTACCTTTAGTGCAAGGAAGAAAAAGAATTAAGGACAGAGCCTTGCCATTGTAGGAATGTTCCCCAATAATGGTTCCTATTATTGCTGGATTGAATCACCTAATAGAAATGGGCACAGTGTATTGCATATGATTTTTTAAAAAAGCATATTCTAGTGCTACAGAGAAGCACTGAAAATATATATAATATTTTTTTTTTAATAAAGTAATTTTTTTATGATTTCTTCTGGCATGTGCTAATCTACCATCCACATTTTAAAAGGACACTGTGTTTGTATTGTTCTACATTAATTTCTTATTGCTGTTTTTGCAGTGGACGGGCCAAGTGCCATCTACTGAGGCTCCCCCTCCAGGAGAGGCTGAAGAAGAGGATGATGGAATGAATGACCTAAACCAAGAAGTAATGTCATTGATATGGAGTGAAGATTTGCGTGTTCAGGAAGTACGCAGGCTGTTACAAAGTTCCCATCCTGTGCGTGTGAATGTTGTTCAAATGCCTGAAGTGAGTGACCATGAGTACTTAGAAGAGAAGGAGAACAGGTGCGCATATTTTCTGTGTTGAGTACAAGTACATGTTATCCTTTCCATAACATTTTCATATGAACACAGCAGCCCACTAAGGCAGTTAGTCTAACTCCAGTGTCCAGGGGCCTGATACAGGCTAGGTTTTGCTATCAACAGTAATTTCCCAAATCCTCATTTCCAGGACAGCACATGAGAGATGCACTCCACCCCAAGAGGAAAGAAACACAAACACCCACAATGTCTTTGTGGTTTCTTCTGTCCGGAGGGGAACTGCACCAAGTACTCCTACAGAGCAGGACTCTTGCCTTACTTGCCGTACTTCAGAGGTCTTCTGGAGGCGGCCAAGTCCAGTATCCCCTTCACCGGTACTATACTTGGGGGAAAGTCTCTCTCACCCCGGGGGGGGGGCTGGTTGCGCATCTTTTTTTCTTCTCCTCCCCCTCTCTTCTGGTACTCAGTAAGGGGAGGAGTGGATCCCTCTCTTCCGTTCGGCGTGCAGCATCTCTCCTGGTTGGAGGGAGGTTGGGTCCCTGCGGGGAGTGTGGGACGCCGTAAGCGCTCTGCATTTAAGAAGGGCTGGCTCAGGCAGCAATCATGGAGTAAGGGTAGGTGATCTGTCCCTTGAGTTGCTCTTTTCTAAAATTTAAGCCCAAAAATTTTTACCTTCCAAGAAAATGGTATGTACTTGAAATTGGTTTTTACTTGAAACTTGGTTATACTGTTAATTGGTTTGTTTCAGATTCTTAAAAGAAATTTATTTTTGATTTTCGAAATGGATTTTGTTCCTAGATAAATAAATGGTGTGGCCGATTAGTTACAGAGGAGTGTACTTGTTGACTTCAATTCTTTCTAAATGCTGTTGCAGGTTGTTACAACTGTGTCAGAGGACTATGGCCTTACCAGTCGGCAGAGGAATGTTTACATTGTTTTCCCATCACCCAGTCCCTACAGAACCACTACCTATTCCTAAATTGAACCTCACAGGTTGGTCTGTCTTTTTCGTTAGAATATTCTTTAATACTTAAAAAAATATATAGTGGAAACATTTGCGATGTATGGCTTACAGTGTATTGAACTGCCTCATCTATTAAGGTTAAAAACAGTGGTTTTTGATGCATACATTTGTAATGTGATCATACGCTTGTGAGAGATTTTATTTTGACTTGAACCTGTTTTTAATCCTATGATAAACACTGATGTTCTACTGGTTTATATCTATTTAACTGTTTGTTCAAAATAATTTTAACAAAAGTATCAACGGATACATAATTACCAAAAAAAAGAAAGAAAAGAACAATGAAGAAACATCGAATGCAATGCTAATGTACTTCATTTGCAGGACGTGCTCCTCCCAGAAATACAACTGTGGATCTCAACAGTGGAAACATTGACGTCCCACCAAACATGGCATGTTGGGCCAGCTTCCATAATGGAGTCGCTGCTGGTCTGAAAATTGCTCCAGCTTCTCAGATAGACTCTGCCTGGATTGTGTACAATAAGCCAAAGAATGCTGAGCTGGCCAATGAGTATGCTGGCTTTCTTATGGCTTTGGGTCTAAATGGACACCTCACCAAACTTGCAACATTGAACATTCATGACTATTTAACTAAGGTAATTGATTCAGTTTGGTAAAACTGTTTAGTGATACTTCTTTATAATTAGTTTAGTATTGTATTTATCGCGTGCATACAGTATTCATGAGTCTTTAGTGTTTTTTTTTTTTAGATATTTTTGTTGTATCATAATACAATTCTAAAAGCATAATAACATTTTAATATTACAAAGACCTCAAAATTCCATATTTTTCGCTTTCCCCCACAAAATGGGGGATACTAGTATTCACTTGGGAGTAGAGCCAGTGCTGAAAGCCCACAGACTAAAGCTAGACACACACGGATAGATTCCCGTGCAATCGACCCCTGATCAATCACAGCATGGTGACGTCACCACGCTGTGATTGATCGGGCATCAATTGAATGGAAATCGATGTTCACCACATGGGCACATCGATTCCCGTTCAATGGGGACCCGCTCTCCCCAGCTTGCAGCACATGTGAATCACAACAGGCTGCAAGCTTGGAAGAAATCCAGCTTGCCTCACTCACACAACTTCATAGTGAGAAGTGCTGGCTCTGCCCCCTTCACACTGACAGCGGACGGCTGTGCAGGAGGCAGGAGCTCCTCTAATACCTTCCATGAAGACTCCTCACTCCATTCAAAGTAATGGTGATTGAACAGGGTTTTGTTCAATTATGTTGGAACCCCGTTTTGATCCTGCTCGAAGAAAGGAAGACACACACGGGTATATTTGTAAACAGATTAGAGTACAATCAAGCACCGTGACTGCGCACGTTGATGGATTGTACTCAAATCTTGTTACAGATCTACACGTGTGTGCCTAGCTTTAGGCTATGTCTAGATGGTATTAATGGCTAGATGGTATTAATTTCCTGTTGACACATCCATTGTAAATCAATGGACTATAACACACATGCGTTGATTGCCTGCGTTGGGTTGCATTAATGTCAACACAAAGCTCAGCAACAATAACACAAGGGAGCCCAACGCAATTATGAGAGCGCTGGTGCGCCCATAGACAATTAATTAAATTTGTTACCAGCACATCAGTATGTGCTGGGGACGGAGCAGTTTCTCTTAAAAAAAGATTGGATTGAGAAGGCGCAGAAAAATGAGCAGAAAGGTCCTTCCATCTGTAAAGCATCATAGATGCGTTAGACGAAGTGACCTAGGCAGGCTCACGGATGCCTTAAAAAACATAGCCTAAGGGCTTGTTTCCGTTGTACGCCGGGACCCGTACGCTAAGCGTATACGCTAGCAGGGGTCCCGACGTATCTCCGACGTATCTCACAGACCTTTGCCTGCCGGCGGATGGTCTGTTTACACATCCGCCGGTGTAAAGGCTGAACGTACTCGACTACGTTCAGCCTGACACCGGCGGATGAGCTCAGCGCAATGAAGACAGACCGTCCGCCGGCAGGCAAAGGTCTGTGAGATACGTCAGAGATACGTCGGGACCCCTGCTAGCGTATACGCTTAGCGTACGGGTCCCGGCGTACAATGGAAACAAAGCCTTACTCCTATAGACACACACTCCAAGCTGTCAGAACTGCCCCTGCAGTGCAAGTCTTCTCACTTTAGCTGAGACTCCAATTGTCCATTGCCAAATGCGGTCATTGATTTCAATGGGCAAGACTCCACTGGCACATTGTGCTTGCGGTGCAGCGCGACACTCTGCGCAATTAGAAACGTGATTTCGACCGACACACACAACGCACCCATATAGAATCAGTGGATGCGACCAAAAAACGCGTCCAAACATGTTCAAAATACCTTCAGTTTCCATGCACCAAGGAAAAACAAAAAAAAACACAAAAGGTTTAGAATAAAATATAAGATACACTCCAGCAATGAGGGGTATGTGAATTTTGGTGCAATGTAAAATTTCCAGCCACTGTATGCATGTATCTGTGTGCCATTTTTATTGAATGGCATGTCCGAGCAAATCTAGTCAATTGGTAGTATTTTTTAGCAATGCACATGCTTTGCTGAACATTGCAGTTGCATGAATTAAGGAAGACCGCTTTACTCTGCTACATCTGGATGGTTTTAACTCGGCTAAAAGTGGATAATTTCATTATATTTTAAGATCATGCTGCCACTTTATATTGGATGCTACCTATTGATGATGGTGAAACTCTTCCATCGCTTACATACTGCTTCCTAGGTAGACACCCTTGGCATTAATGTCCATATGTTTCGGGTTTAAAGAGAAACAAGCTATTCATTTATGTGGCAAAATAAAATTAATGGCCCAGTTTTCTACAAAATTCAAATAATAAAATTAAATGAAAATGATTCTGACCTAAAATGTGATTTTTTGGTATTTGTCTTTTAATAATGTCCATTCTTCTGATAGGGTCATGAGATGACGAGTATCGGTCTTCTGCTTGGTGTGTCAGCTGCAAAGCTTGGGACAATGGACATTTCTATTACCCGACTCTTAAGCATCCACATCCCAGCTTTATTACCTCCCACGTCAACGGAACTGGATGTACCTCACAATGTGCAGGTGGCGGCTGTTATTGGCATTGGAATGGTTTACCAGGGAACTGCACACAGACATATTGCAGAAGTTTTGCTGGCAGAAATAGGTAAAGCAGGACTCGCCAAACCATGACATACCAAACCATGTTTACAACTCTGAAACATCTGGAATTTAAATTGTAGGCCGCATTGTTTTTTTTTTTTTGTTGTTTTTTTTATTATTTGAAATGTATGCATTATTCAGGACCCATAGCAGCATATCTTACCATAAGAGAAAACACTGCTACCTTGGTCCACAGTACCCAAAAAATAGTTACTCATTACTGTTGCATACTTTCTTTGCGAAGGCTCGAAGAGCAGATGACGCTCTTGAATGCAATAATTGTACTGTGGGGGGTACTGTAATGCTTGTACTTTGGGGGGGGCATAAATATCTTGGTAAACCTGATAGTCGCCCAATATAAAAAATATTTCTTTTACAAAGTGTGAAAGCGTGAAGTATTGGCCATCATGCCCTATAAGTTCAGAATAACCTATAAGTCACATGATCATATAATGCTGCAATGGCGGTAGAGAACATGAACAATCTGAGACATAACATATGTCCTACTTTTCTTCTTTTCTCTATATTTTTTCTGATTCTTACAAATGGTTGAAAGACTTCAACAATCTGCTTTGTGTAATAGTTTGTTAGTATTGTAAACCGAGCTTTTGTTTCAGCATTGTATTGAATGGATGTTTGATTAGATACTATATAGAAACTATGACTTTGTTTGTGCCCTCTGGCTAAAGTGTTAAACTAATTTTTTAATACTGTATTTTTTAATGCATGCTTCAGTTGGGAAGGCAATTCTTTTGGCCCAGTAGCAATGTGATATGTGAAACATGGGGAAAACCTGCCAATTGATATTATTTCTTCTAGGTCGTCCCCCAGGGCCTGAAATGGAGTACTGTACCGACAGGGAATCCTATTCCCTAGCAGCGGGCTTATCTTTGGGCATGGTGTGCCTTGGGGTAAGAACTGTCAGCTATTTTGTTAACCTAAAAAACATTATTTGGTTTCTTTATCATATTTGTTAATATGATAATGATGAAGTGATGTGTTATGACTTGGATTTAACCTTTTGTATGATTTTGCTTTATTGCAGCATGGGAGTAATTTGATTGGCATGTCAGACCTGAATGTTCCAGAGCAGCTCTACCAGTATATGGTTGGTGGACATAAACGATCACATGTGGGTGTCAACAGAGAAAAGCACAAATCCCCCAGTTATCAGATTAAGGTGAATGGTGTAGTGGGAATATATGATTTTCAGTTATTTTGGATGTTTATTAACTGTACATAATTACCTGCCCTGAGCCAAAATGTAAACAGTGAGTTGTCTCGCCACAAACGCTGCTGTGCAGACAAAAATGAGGATATGTGCGGAATTTTAACGCCTTTGTTAAACATCTCTGTCTTCTATTATTCTTCTTAGGAAGGAGACACCATTAATGTTGATGTCACATGCCCTGGAGCAACTCTGGCATTAGCGATGATCTACTTGAAAACCAACAACAGGTATTCGGAGTATGATATTATAATCTAAAAGACAGAATGTTTGTTTAAATGTAATAATCTGATCTGGAAAAACATGTTGGACATCACATTGCAGCACATATCGCAGATCATAGCACACAGGTCACAAAAATATCAGTGGGTATGCATCTTCCTATACATTGCCTAATAGAGGAATGAATCTCGGTTCATCTCACCCCCATATACTGTATGTTTATAATGCTTAGTTGAATTAGTCCTAATAAAGAGACACTGAAGTACAATTTAAAATATACATCTTGAGAGCAAAGTGTACCAAAGATGAGAGGTTTTTTTTAGATAAATGGGGTGGTACAACACTCTAATATTGTTCATGTGAATTTAAACACTGAAGAAAGAAGATCTAATACACAATCTAGTCCATTGTTTGTCAATACTTTGTCAAAAATGTGTTTGGATTTTTTGTGGCAAGTCTGAAATAATACTTTTGTTTTTACTAATTTGTCAAAAAATTTCCCCCAAAGGTCAGTAGCGGATTGGCTGCGGGCTCCGGACACCATGTATTTACTTGATTTTGTAAAACCAGAATTCCTTTTATTAAGGGTATGGCTACTTTACTTCTCCTTTTGTAACAATTCTGCTTAAATCAACTTTGCAATGGCTAAGATTAGCTAACCACTTAAGGCTGGGTCTACACTACCTTTTTATTTTTTCCCTGCATAGTGCAGAGTGCCCCCTGTATTCCCTTATGGGAAATGACGTGCTGTTGGGTATTGTGGATCTGACTGTGACGCACCAGAAACGCAGTGAGGTTTGTTTTAGGCGCAGTATGTTAATGGAAAGTAGGGCGCAGCATACCCAATACAGTGTTCTCCCCAGATTTTTTTTTTAGCCGGGCGGCGCGATGACGTCATGACGCGATGACGTCATCGCGCCGCCTGCACCGGTCCGGCGGCCTCTCTGATAGGCTGCCGGCCAGCGGCAGCACACAAGTCCTCTGGCAGGCGGCGCCTCCCCATTCTTCAGGAGCGCGCCGCAGCCACTGAAAGACTCCGGCCCGCGGCCCCGGTAGTATGCCGCGGGCCGGAGTCTTTCAGTGGCTGTGGCGCGCTCCTGAAGAATGGGAGGCGCCGCCTGTCAGGCTGCTCGCTGTGTGCCGGGCGGGGACCAAAATCTCCCGGGCGGGCCGCCCGGCCAATCTGCTTTGGGGAGAACACTGCAATATGGCGAATACACCCTAAACTCTACAAAAAAACACCCGAGCAGCAGCCAAACCATGGGAGGCCACTATGGACACGCGCTTTCTGGGGTTTCCTAGTGTAGACCCAGCCTTAGGGCACCATATAGGCTTTAAGTGAAAGTCTGTATTCATGTTCTGTTTATATGCATATTCACTAATTATTGGTAAACGCATATGAAACTTTATACACATTTCCTTCTTTTGTTTTTACATTTTAAGACACTTGCTAGATGTCTCATTTTGTGGGATGACATGTTGCCCAGTGTGCAGTGGGTGAACAGCAATGTACCACAAGTAAGTGTGCATGAAACTTTTCCTAATGATGTAGTGTGCTTATTGCATAGTATCTCAACTTTGCCCTCTATATGTGAAAATGCATTTAAATATATTTAATCTTCTGATTATTGCTTAGAGTATGGAATATCAAATATCCTCATTTTTTTACATTTCTTCATTTAAAAAAATACCAGAGTTTCTGTGGCATGTTGTGGGTTTTACCTCTGAAGAGACCACCTTTGCTGCTGAGCTATAAGCAGAACATTTTTTTGATTTTACTAGTAATTACACAGCTAAAAGGAAAGGTGCATACAGATATCTGAAATACAGATGTGTCTGTTAAGTTATTTAATAATTAAGCATTTGCTGGACTTAACATTCAAATCCTGTGTACACTAGTTCTGCCACCATTTTTTTATTGAATAATGCATATTAATATATCTTGAGAATATCTCATTCTGCCTGATCCATGACCATGTGGAAGAAAAAAAAAACATTGTAAAAATGTGTGCATTATATTAAATATGTTTGCATCTTTTGGGAGGCGGATTTAGATCTAAAGGTACCTTGCACTCCACAGGTTGACTCTTGTGGCGCCAAAGGGCCAAAATACTAGAAGGCAGAGGTTTGTTCCATTGCCTTTGCAATGCCAAAAGTCCAGTGCCAGGAGGTAGTAAACAATAATTTTATATACACATATATACATACACATAGAGAATGTCTCTAAACCCATAGACTGGCAAATTACCCATTAGCAGCTGTGTACATATGGAAGGAGGGCTGAGCATCTGTCACATAATATGTTCATAGCAAGGCAGAATGTAAATGTAGAAAGATAGTATATTCACTGCACTGATTTAAACATCAACTATATATTTCAGTGCAAAATGATTCACATTTTACCTGTAAGTATTGAACACTTATTTAATTATTTTACTTTCCAGATAATCACCGGAAACAGTGCATCACTTCATACTGGAGAGCAACCTGCTTCAGAAGATTTAAACATGGAAACACTGGCGTATGTGACATTTAAAAAAAATATATTATATTTTCTATACTGACTAGAATATTTGCTTTCTGTTTACACATCAGACAGCTTCTATTTCTTCAACAGCAGATTCTGTGTTAATATATCTTTAGACAGGGGTGCACATAAGTGGTCCGCCAGTATGCAAATGGGGTGAAAAGCTAGCTATGCGGACCTATATTGTTGTCACTGAGCTCTTTCGCGTAGCAACGCTGACGATGTTCAGTCGAGTCTGTCAGCCAGAGGAGAGATTCTCCCTCTTTAATGTGAGAGGAGCCGACGTGCTCACTAGAGGCTGTGGCCCCAGTGGCTGAAACTGGTATTTCAGCTCAAACACATTCCATAACTTTACACACAATTACCGTATTATTATATATTAATATTCACATAATTATTGTTAAATGTATACAATTTATGTCACTTGGAAAACCTGCAGGGAAACATTTATACCTGTGAAAGGTTGCAGATAGGGGTGTGAAATTGGGAATGTAAATTACTAACAAAAAGATTGGACTTTTAAGGTTGTTGGCGATCTGGGGGTATAAGTCTTCGGCAGCACCGTGTGTTGCTGCAATGAAAACGCCCCATTCCACAACCTTATGTCAGTACGGCGGTCGCGCCACTTAGATAACACACTCATTAGAATAGGAAGTGTCCTCTCTGTGTCTTTTTACCACTGTAGACGTGCAGGAAAAAAAGCAGTGGGTGCAAGCCCAAAGGGTAAATTCTGACAAGAGAAAAGCACTGTTGGAATGTTGACAGATGGATAATGACTACGAAAGGTTGACATTTGGACTGCAGGTAGTCTCAAGGGTTAGTTACTAACCCAGGAATTTCAAGGTTATACTACTGAGGGACGAGATCTGAGGGTTCAAACATGTTGTACTGTGAGAGCTACATGTGACCCAAAACCAGCTGGTGACCTGTGGATAGAGACAGCTAATCGGAAGGCTCAATTTGGAACAGTGAGGTTCATCTACAGCAGAATCTTCCATGCAGAAAGGTGATGCAGAGGACAGTGAGGAAGGACCCTTTTAAATCCACGCTACATATGTAGTGAGTACCACACACCATCTCCTGGAACTCAGATACAGTATGTGCACCCCTGTCTATAGAGCCTTTAAACCTAATCGCCTATTTCCCAAATGACAATGGTTTTTCTATACAGAAAATGATGGGAAATCAGCTGCAGCAACCAATAAAAATGAAAGATGAGGTTTTAGTCTTCCTGTAAAAAATAACAGAATCTGTCCGTATTCTGTTGGTAAACTGAAACCCTTTTCTCTTTGGGGAATCTGTTCAGGATGTGAGGGAAGAACACGTCTTCTTGCTGGTAAAATGATATTTGTGTTCTTTTCTTCCAGCCAAGCTCATGTTTACATTATTGCCGGAGCCTGCCTGGCCTTGGGGTTTAGATTCGCAGGATCTACAAACTTAGATGCTTTCAACTGTCTGGTAAGATTGTATTACACGATTGTCAAAGCAGATAATAATACAGTTACTTCACCATTTGCAGAGACATATTATTTAATCATTTTTTTTTCTTATTACAGTGTAAATTTGCAAAAGACTTTGAATGTCTATCTGGTCAAGCAGCAAGTACTGTAAGTTCCTAGAAATTATTTTGCTAAATATTTCTGGTGTTTGTTATTAGAGGTATGATATGTTGCCAAATGTTTTGGGACTACCTTTGAAATAATTAAATTCATGTGTTCCAATCACTTCCATAGCCGCATATTAAACATTGAACACCTAGAAATGCAGACTACTTCTATAAACATATGTGAAAGAGTGGGAGCCCAGTGAAATTGCATTTGTGTACTATGATAGGATGCCACTAGTGCAATTGTGAAATAGTTTGACTGAAAAAAAAATATTTTTATTTTTATTTATATACAAGGTGTTCAATTGCTATAAGCTGTTTGGCATTTTTTTAAACTACTGCTTGAACTTTAACTTTTATTCTATGCAGAGAAGGTTCATCGGGGTATAGAAAGAATTGCTTTCTGTGTGAATATTCTCTGCTTCTGGTTGGCAATGCATTAACCTTGTATTCCATGATAACATTCTTTGGGAATGCATGTTTTAGTTAGTTTTTTTCAGAATTTCTTTTTGTTGTTGATGTTTCTGAACTATTTGGCTTCGGATATAAGCATATAATCTTCCTGTGTGCCATGCTCTCTCCTAGACGGGTCATTATAACCTGGAAACATGTCTGAGTGTAGTGTTGTTGTCCCTCGCTATGGTAATGGCTGGTTCTGGGAATCTCAAAGTTCTTCAGCTGTGTCGATTCATGCACAAGAAAATCGGGGGAGAGATGAACTATGGCTTCCACCTGGCTCACCACATGACCCTTGGTCTGCTCTTCCTTGGTGGTGGAAGGTGAGCTGCTATCATCTACCGTAATTTATTCACACAGCAAATGACCTGTAATAAGCTTTATTATTGGTGTTTTTTCTTAAAATTTTTTATTTTATGTAAACTTGTTGCTTGGTGCTGAATTAAGAAAAAAATGCTGCTAAGTTAACCTAGATTATATGGTCTCTAGGTATCTGTATCCTTGCACCCATGCATACATCCTTCTACACTGTTGGTTACTCTGACATTCTGTACTAATGAAAATTTGAATATACTGTAGCCATCTAGGAATTCTAGTGTTTATTGTTCAGCCTGCTTATTGACTGTTTTATTTTGTTTTATTCAGGTATTCAT
Organism: Ptychadena robeensis; assembly: GCA_036250615.1. Lineage (NCBI taxonomy): Eukaryota > Metazoa > Chordata > Amphibia > Anura > Ptychadenidae > Ptychadena > Ptychadena robeensis. The sequence continues at coordinate 131,161,023 of CM070035.1, forward strand.
TAAGTACCTCCAATTCTTCAATAGCAGCTCTACTATGTGCTCTCTATCCTCACTTTCCTGTTCACAGCACAGATAACAGGTAAATGTTACAAAAGGAACACCAGAATCTGTCATGTTTTTATATTGTGTGATTAACCTCCTGGGCATTGCACATGTGGCACGTTTAAATAAAAAAAAAAAGTAATGCGCTCCTGAAGGTGCTGAATGCATGGTGTTAACATAGAGGTCAATGGCACCGCCTGCCCCATCTTCGTCATATCTGACGTCATCTGGGAGGACATGTATGCTGATATGCAGAATCGGCGAGTGAATTTGGTAGACAGGTGATTTTCTTATAGTTATCTCGGGGTAAGTTTTATCAACTGAGATGCTCATCTCAAGTTAACTAGAACAGAATGCCCAGGAGGTTAAATCCACTGTGGACCATGGACTTCTGTTATTTTTATAAGTTGAGACATTAACCTCAGCGGTCATGACGAGCCCAGCTTGTCCAGAGTCAAGAACAAACTCTGGATGAGCTTGGCTCCCATGAAACTTGGAAGCTACGACGGATGCGGCGCATTTCCTGGATTGGTGCGTCGTCAACCCGATCGCGTCACAGTGACGTGGAAGGGCGGGGGTGGGCAGCGACTAGACCCTCCATATTAACCTTCTGGGCGCTATGCCCGAACTCAGTTTCGGGCACATTATTTGCTAATGGCGCGCAAAGCCCTAACGCCCAAGGGTTAATGGAGGGGCGTCTGCTTTCCATCACCCTCACAGCCATTATTGGTCATTAATGACACCATCTGTGTGTAGGGGGAGGGAGGAAATGGCAGGCATGTACTCTGTCACACTGCTGCTATTGCCCTTAACCACGCTGTTAAAAACAGGGGCGTGCGCTAAGGGGAGGGTTAAAAACTTTTATTATAATAGGGATAATTATGTTAGCCCATGAGAGCAAGACCTTTAAATAGACTGGCCATTGCAACCCCTATAGTTTAGTTGTTACTCTGTTATAGAGGAGAAGAGTTCAACTGTTTCCATTGTTTGGACCAAGATTCCATATTAAATTAAAAAAGAAAAGCATAAATACATATATAAATTGAAACTTTTAACTGCCAAGTCAAGGCAATGCTTCTATTGGGTCTGGCAGACCATCTTTTGGGAGTTTGGAACTTTATGTCTTAAGCTAGCCATACATGGTTCAATTGACTGTTCAATCGATGTAATTCGATCGATTATTTTGATCGGTTGATTGAAAATTGAATCATGTCCACATTGAACGATAGTTTAAATTCGATTTAAATTGTCAATTTGCTCGATCGAAATTTGATCGGACCAGTTGGAAAATTTTGATTGATTGCTACCACATCGAGTGTAAATTAAATACTATTGCTTGTCCCGACCAATTGTGATTAGATCCAATCATTTAGCATACTGTTCTCTCTACCGGTAGGCAGAATAGGATGTTTGTATGTATGCTTTTGTGACTGTAGTCAGACCACTGTGATTACTGTGCATAGGTCAGGGTATCTTGAGGCTGCTGTTGCAATAATGGAAATGTTTACCCATGAAAAAAAAGTTGTCATAATAGGTAGTGCGCTTGAATGTCATTGTAGTGAAGGTATGATGCAGCGGAGACTTCATAGAGAGACTACATACTCCTGCCAAGCAATAAACCCCGCTCCGTTCAGTCGCCACTTTGACTATAGTCAGAACACTATGATTGCTATGCATAGGTCAGGTTATCTTGAGGCTGCTGTTGCAGTAATGGAAATGTTTAAGATCGAACACTTAATGTGGTGGGTCATTCAATTCAATTACAATCGATATACGATTCAATGGTTGAATACTTCGATTGAATTGATGATCGATTGTTTACAAATTGAACCATGTATGGCTAGCTTTAGATATGCATTATTCTGGGTATTGTATGCCACTAGATAGTTGTAGAATATGGTTATTTCACCTTTTTAAAAACATACATAAGATCAAGTGGTTAACTGTTTTATACTTTTACAATGTTTAGGTCATAAAATATTGACAAACAAATATTTACTGTTTGAAAACAGATATCACCTTCAAGCTTTACGTCACTTGTATGTGCTGGCTGCTGAGCCAAGGCTCTTGGTCCCTGTGGATGTAGACACCAACACACCTTGCTATGTACTGCTGGAGGTCACGTATAAAGTAAGCTATACCACAGACCTTTTTTATTCTGTAATTTAAGACTCTGTTAACATTTAAAGAGATCATAATATAAGATATTTTTTCCATAGAACCCTGGGAAAACTGAATGACTCAAGTATAAGCTTGGGTAGTAAATGTGGCATCCAAGCACACAAACTCACACCCAGTTTGTCATTATTTTAACTATTTAATTTGTGAATTAATTGAACCCCCCCCAAACATCGTATCATCATCAAAATTTCTGCAGATGAATGTAAGGGTTGTAAGTTGATTTAGAAAAAAACTTTTTCCTCTAGCTCAAGAACTTTTTACATGAATTAAATTCACTGTTAAGTCAACGTAAGGAATTTTGACTTTGGTTTGAACCAAATTTATGCAAAAACTGCATGTGCTAGATCAGTATTTTTCTGTAAGTATCCTTACCTACATCTACAGCAATTTTTCTAATGATGCCATTTTCAGGGGCTTTGCAATTACCTCACAAATCCACCCACAACATTTTAAAATTTTCATCTCTCTTCAAGTGCCGTATTTTTGGTACCGTAAGACGTACCCAGTTT
>CM070035.1:131165807-131184789 GCA_036250615.1 Ptychadena robeensis
CAGATTGGTGCCACCATAGGTGGTTGAACCTTATTAGGCTCGACCCCAAGCTTTGTAAATGTTGTATGTAATGAATTAGATGATCTTAACCCTCCTAGTGGTTGAGACAAACCCAGCTCGTCCAGAGTGTTTACAAAAAAAAACTCTGCCTGAAAGCGGTGGCAATTATCTATCCCACCGCACCCTACAATCTACTCCGGCACCACCCTTTTTGCGTCATCAGTGACGCCTAAGGGGCAGAGGTCGTGTCATAGACCTCCAGAATAAAAGAGGGGTATCTGTTTCCCAGCCCACATCACCTGCGTCATCAGGTGGGAAAAACACTACACCACGCCGTATTGGCTTTGCACTAGGCAGCTGAAACTGCTGTGTTTTGTTGTTCATGAAATATTCATATTGGGTATACAACTATGAGCAGAGAATAAGAAATTCAGGATTTCACGTGGCTGGATAATATGGTTTTTTTTCGTAAACTTTTAAGACTCTACATAAATCAAATGTGAAAAAATCTATAAAATATTTAAGAAAATCATTCCCATTGCCTTCTGTTTTGCAATTGGGAATGAAATTATGGAGGTATCTGTTCAACTGACCTGAAAATACACCTAAGACCTGGTTTGCACATTAAGCATACAGGTTCTTCTAAAAGCCCCTTTGTGACTAGATCTCTGATCGTAATTTTTTTTTGCTAAGATGGTCACCCACCCTGTGGTTTCATTAAGGTGAATATGTAGTTCAACTGAACTTAACAGCATGATATTGCTTTATTAATCTTTTTATCTGTATATGTGCTCATTGCATTTTACATTTTCACACACTGTTTTATTTCCTTTCACTGCTAGATAAAAGTAAAGGGTCCACGCTACTGGGAGATTGTTATCGATTTACGAAAAGGAGTGCAACATCTGAAGTACGTAACCTGAAAGAAATAATAAAAAAAAATGTTTAATGCTTATTAAGGTACATCATTTTCAGTCATCTGGTTTTGGACAAATCATGTACGGATAAGCCAGCAACCAGAACCTTAATATATACATGGGCTGCTTGATTTATGGAGTTCTCTATATGTGTTAATTTACAGCGGGGATAAAAAAGTATTTAGTCAGCCACCAATTGTTCAAGTTCTCCCACTTTAAAAGATGAGAAAGGCCTGTAATTGTCATCACAGGTAAACCGTATTTTTGGACTATAAGACGCACCCAGTTTTTAGGGCAGGAAAACCTGAAAAAATATTTAATACGTTTTCACATCAATTGAGTTAATGCAATGAATTTAATGAATGCAATATTCTATTCAGCCAGCAGATGTCACTAGCAGCAGTACACTCACAGCACTGATCGGCAGGAGGGGGAAACAGCTTTCCTCTCCCTCTGCGATCAGCTGTTTCTGTGTCTCTGCAGAGAGTGATTGCACTTCGGACAAGAGAGAGATATAGCCAGTTTATCTATATCTCTCTCTTTATTGCCTATGCCAGTTCAGGGCTCTGTGCTGGCATAGGCAAATGCACAGTACATGGGAGAGGCCGGAGATCGCCGGCATCTCACATCTGACAGCTCCCCGGCTAATCTCCGTGCCGGGAGAGCTGGTGGGAAGCCAAGGTGCGACCACCGCCGGCCGAGTGGCCACAGGGGTCGTGCATTCGGACCATAAGACGCAGGCACTTTTTGCCCCCAATTTTGGGGGTTGAAAAGTGCGTCTTATGGTCCGAAAAATACGGTACTTCAACTATGAGAGACAGAATGGGAGCAATGAATCCAGGAAATCACATTGTAGGATTTCTTATAATTGAATTGGTAAATTCCTTGGTGAAATAAGTATTTGGTTACCTACAAACAAAATTTCAGTCTTTCACAGACCTGTAACTTCTTTAAGAAGCTCCTCTGTCCTCCACTTGTTAACTATATTAATGGCACCTGTTTGAGGTTGTGGACAGGTGTCTTTTATACTGATAACAAGTTCAAACAGTCAAACTCCTCTAAAAAAAAATCCCAGAACCACACAGAAGGACCTAGTGAATGACCTGCAGAGAGCTGGGACCAAAGTAACAGGCTACCATCAGCAAATCCTGCAGTGCCAGATGTGTTCCCCTGCTTAAGTCAGTACATGTCCGGGCCCATCTGAGATTTGCTAGAGAGCATTTGGATTGGGAGAATGTCATATGGTCAGATGAAACCAAGGAAGACCTTTTTGGTAAAAACTCAACTCCGTTTGGAGGAGAAAGAATGCAGAGTTGCATCTAAAGAACACCATACCTATTGTGAAGCATGGGGATGGAAACATCATGCTTTTGGGTTGTTTTCCTGCAAAGGGACCAGGACGACCGTGTAAAGGATAGAATGAATGGGGCCGTGTATCGTGAGATTTTGAGTGAAAACCTCCTTCCATCAGCAAGTTAATTGAAGATGAAACATAGCTCAGTCTTTCAGAATGACAATAATCCCAAACTCACTGCTTAGGCAACGAAGGTGTGGCTTTGCCAGAAGCATTTCAAGGTCCTAGCCAGTCTCCAGATCTCAACCCCATAGAAAACCTTTGGAGGGAGTTGAAAGTCTGTTGCTCAGCGACAGCCCCAAAACATTACTGCTCTAGAGGAGATCTGCATGGTGGAATGGGCCAAAATACCAGCAACAGTGTGTGACAACCTTGTGAAGACTTACAGAAAACATCTTACCTCTGTCATTGTCAACAAAGGGGATATAACAAAGTATTGAGATGAACTTTTCATATTGTCCAAATACTTCTTTTGAACCATATGATGGGATTTTCTGGAATCTTTCCCACCATTCTGTCTCTCATAGTTGAGATGACCTATGATGAAAATTACACACCTTTCTCATCTTTATAAGTGTGAGAACTTGCACAATTGGTGGCTGACTTTTAAAAATTATACTTTTTCCCCACTGTAGTACTTTTATAGGACTGATAACTGGCATTGCTAATTAATAATCAGTTACTATATTCAGTTACCAGTTAAGTTCACTTAGTTCAGTTAAGTGAATGTCCATTGTCCTAGTTTACAAATGTGGTGGCTCAAATTAAGTCTCTATCCATTCTCTTTAGGTCAATCCTTTTGAAGGATGGCGTTCTATATGTTAAGCTTCGTGCTGGACAGTTGTCCTACAAAGAGGATCCCATGGGCTGGAGGAGTCTACTTGCTCAGACTGTTACTCTCAGAAATTCCGAAGCTCGTACATTTAAGGTAGTTTTTTTTTGTTTGAAAATGGTGTCGTCTTTCTTCATATTGCTGTAGCAATGACTACAAGAGAGATCTACTACTTCTCCCTTGCTAAGCTACTACTAGTCTTTTTGGATGTGGATGTTCACTGCTGCATTTGTTTGTTCGTTTAACTGTGTTTTAAAAAAACTAATGATATCATAGAAGAAAGAAATCTTGAACGGTAAACATGGATGGGAAAACCTTTCATTGGGTAAGGAAGGAGCATGGGTGATGAAACAAAGTGATAAATGGATTTATACACAAGATCTGACCACGAGATCTTAATGTGAAAGGCAGGGCCTCCTTCCAGCCTGCAGATAATGCTTGAGCTTTTAATTTGACTTGATATTTCGCTAGTTCACTACTTATGCTTGCTTTTCATTAGAACACAACGGATCACATACACATTACCTGCCAGACGAATCCTCTGTTCTCACGGCCCTGAGCTGAATCGCCGATGCAAGGGTTAACGTAGGCGCTGCATCGCCGCATGTGTGAACTGAGGATCTGCCGGGCAGGTATATGTGTATGTGATTCGTCAGGACTGCACTGACCACAGGGGTCCTGACGGATCACACAGCACTGTGGATATATAAGCCGGCCATACATAGTTCATTGATACGTGTGATCAATCACAACATGTACAATCGCATGCACACCACTTTTGGGAACTGATTCCTGTCTAATACTTTGGATGGGGATTGAGGGTCCCGTCCAAATGGTAATGGCAATCGACCAGGAGAAAACCAACTAACCTTTTGGTTCGACCAGAATGGTTAATTCTGGTCGATCGCTGTTTGGCCAGATTAAGGCTATGTTTCCACTATACGTCGGGACCCCCTTTGCTAAGTGTATTGCTTGGCAGAGGCTCAACGTACTCGAGCCTCAGTGGAACGGCTCGGCGCAGTGAAGACACAGCATCCGCCAAGCAGGTAAGGTCTATGTGATCCATTGGGACCTCCCGCCAAGACATACGCTTAGCAAAGGGGGTCCCGACCTATGTGGAAACATAGCCTTATGCCTGCCATACACCCACAGACAGGTGCAGACAGACGAGCTCAGATGAGCTCTGGAATGCAAACGTGATGACGTCATCACGTGCCATTCTGGGGCTGCTTTAGTCGGCCGGGCACCCTTTGTGTGCCAGCCATTAGCTTCAATGAAGACGCCGGTCTTCATTGAAGTTAATGGCATCGGCTTGCATCGGCCAGAGAACATCCGACATGTCCGTTCTCTGGCCGGCCGAGCAGTGGGGAGACAGGGATCTGTCGTCCTATGTGGGCACGCGCCGATTAGCGGCCGATTTTGCCGCTGACGGACGGCGCGAGCGCGCACGCCCGTCGGTCAGCGAAAAAATCAGCCGCTTATTGGCGTGTGTATGCCTAGCATAAGGCTCAAGTATTTACATCAATAATGTTATCAAACATATAAAGCAGGAGTGAGGTAAATAGGTCTATAAGCATAGGTGGAGGGGGGGGGGGAGCATTTCAACAGAGTAAAAGTATAGACAGTGCAAACCATCCAACAGTAGCGGGGAGAGCAAGAGAAAGAGAAAGTACATGTTGGTAGACCACCATATTAATAAAAACTCAGCAGGTGACATCATACAATAAAAAGAGACTGGCACCTCATGTCATATTCTCATCTCCAACATTATTCTTAAAGGTATTTGCTCACCATACAAGCTTTGTTTTTCTACACAGTGACGTTGTGTGTAATTAAACAAACCTCTTCCTTTGTTTAGCCGTGGGAATTCTAAGGAGATTACAATGCAAATGTTTAATTTGCATGGTTTTCCCTTAATCAATAAAACGTGCACATGCTATCCTCCCGTTTATATCTATATTGTTTATATTTAAAGGGTGAATGATATAATAATGTATAGATCCAGCACACTGTCAGAAGTCCATTACAATAAGAGGATTGGATGAAGTTGGTCAAGCTGTGAAATTTAGTAAGCAGAAGTGGCTTTGATGTTTGCCATTTAAGAATCTTTATCATCATGGGGCTTTACAAAAAAGCTTGTGACTGGGACCCAAGTGACAGGAATTATTTTGATGACAACTGTGCATTCAGATAGCAATTGAAGTTGAGAATATGGTTTTTCTTTAAAACAAATGGCATTTATGTTTTTCTTTTTGCCTTCCTCTCAGACCTAACCTACATTTACTTGTTGACACATACTTGTTGTAATGCAACATTGACAGTTCCTAAATACATTTATACCTAGTAGTGCAAGACGTCTGAAACATAACCCGTTGTAACAATTAGGGAAATCTATGCTGCTAATGTGCTTAATCACTTGTGAACAAAGCAAGGAACTATTGGTGTCAGACTAAAGCCTGCCATACACGCACCGATTGGCGGGCGATTTTGCTGCCAACTGACGGGCGCTTGTGGCCGTCGTTCGGCGACAAAACCGGTCGCCGATCGGGGGTGTCGCCCCACGGCTCGGCCGGCCAGAGAACGGACGTGTCCGATATTCTCTGGCCGATGCCGTTACTTTCAATGGGACCGGCGTCTTCATTGAAGGTAACGGCTGGCACACAGAGGGTGCCCGCTGATGCTGTCAGCTCGGGACTGCAGCGAGATGACATCATACATCTTTACATCTGTAGAGGGATGAAGTTAGGTTAGGTCAGGGGAAAAACTTAAATACATTTTGTGTAATAGTACACTTATCCTTTTCCTTTGTCTTAATTCTTACCTCTGTCTTAATTTCTTCTGCTATGATGGGGTCATAGGTGACTAGTTTTAATTAGAGACGTTACAATCACTTTCTGTCGCTTGTGCATTCCATCAATGCATCAAAGATTGAGAAAGTGAGTTTCTGAATCATCTTTCTCCGCTGCCTCCACCTTTCTGTCCTGCTCGCCCCAGTTTCCTTAATTAACGTTTTTTTCTGGCGTATAAGAAGACTGGGCATATAAGACGACCCCCAACTTTTCCAGTTAATAGAGTTTGGGATATTCTCACCGTATAAGACTGCCCCTCTTCCAATGCACACCAATCTTTTTCTTGGATTAGTAATTTATATTCCCAATTTGACACCCCTATCTGCATCCTTTCATAGTTATTAATGTTTCCCTGTGGTTATCTTCGGGACATAAATTGTATACATTTGACAATAAAATAGCTTTAATCTCAATCTCCCTGCAATACCAATTTCAGGCACAATGTGGCTAGTGAGCACATTTGCCACACACATTGGGAAGGAGAAGGAGGGGGCCAAGGGGGATGCTGAAGACCTCTGGCTCCTGTCAGCCAGTGCGCAGTGCGGAGAGCACGGCTCCCCTAGATGGTCGACCAGGGACGAGAGTGCCCCCTTCCGTCCCCCCTTATTAGCGAGGAAACTCACCCTGAGTTAACTTTGTACCAGGAGGTTAAAAAAATATTTGTCTGTAGTTGGGTTTAAACTTCTAAGCAGTAAAAGCAACTGCTGCTCTTAACCTAACTTAATTGTAAAAGTAGCTGTTCATTTTTAACAGTTACAGCAATTGCTTGATATTCCAGAAGCTGATTTTATGTGGAGCCTCCTTATCTAAATTATGCATTTAAAATTTGAACAAAACATTGTATGATTTTGTTGCTTGATTAACATTTTAAGCACACGCTGTTCTTTCTTTTTTTTCTCTTCCTTCATTAGCCAGAGGCAATTTCCGCGTTCACATCTGATCCAGCATTGTTGTCCTTTGCTGAATACTTTTGCAAGCCAACAACGGATATGGGCAAGGTAACATATGGATATCTAAAATTTCTTAAATAAATATGAGACATCCAAAGCAAAGAGATTAATGTCATAAAAGTGAGCGGTGATTGTAAGCTGTAAAGTGTTGATTTGAAGTGTGTTGAGGTTCCTGCGGTGACGCCTAATTCGTGCAGGGAACCTCCAAGTGTGCTAGAAATCGCGGCTGCATTTTATATGCTCCGCCCCAATCGCCCATGCCACGCTTTTCAATAATGCCATGTGCCCAACGCTCAGGAGTCTAAAGCACAGCTGTTTAGATACTTAATAAAATTTTAAAGTTAATTCAGCATCAACACAACACAGTACCTACTATCCTAATGTTCTATGATGTGTTCTATGTGTTATACCTTCAGAAACAGGAAATCCTGGACTTGTTTTCCTCCATCTTATATGAATGTGTAACGCAAGAGAACCCTGAGATGCTTCCCGCCTACATTGCAATTGACCAGGTAATTTTGATGTAGAAGAGCTTACATTATACATTATTTATAATTCTTTTTCATAACGTTGCCATTATTTATAGCTACTGATAGATCGTACAGTGTTCTTGTGTTCTTGAATGGTATATGCTGATCAGATTTATTCAGCAAAGTAACATTTTTGAATGGCTTGTTAAACTGAATTTGCCTTTTCTATAAACCTAATTTGCCATTGAAAACTTTTATGATGTTTTATTTATTTATTAAGGCTGTACGAGCACTAGAGAGGAGGGAAACAACAGAGGCCTTTGAGCTGTGGCAGATCAAGCTGGTTCTAGAGTTCTTCAGTTCACAGAACCTCCAGGAGAGGATGAAGGGAAATCTCAGTCGAAGGCTCTTCATGAACTCAGAGTTCCTGCCAGTGATGAAATGTACCATCGATAATACCCTAGACCAGTGGCTTCAGGGTAAGAATCACATGTGTTTAATATGTAATATTTTTGGATTATGGGACATGGGTGGCCTAAATTATGGCCTTTATCAACTTCTTGCAAGTTGCAATATTTAACAAACACTGGGACATTAAGGCTGCGTCTACACTATGGAAAAATGTGAGTTGGGGGCGGCGCAGGAGCGGATTTACAAACGCCCGCACGGGCCTTGGGGATCCAGGGGCGTCCTGCGGTCACATCGGAGATATGTGCCAATGTTTACCAATTGGCGGGCCCGGGCACAGTTTGCCAATGGTAATGTATTGCCTTCACGGCAATAACGCGCCCTAAACAGCTCCCAAAAAGTGGGCGGGTGCTATAGGCATGCAAGTGGCAACCCCTTTATTTCTCCTCCAAAAAGGTTTTGTTTTTGGTCAAACTGAAACTGGGTCTGAGGGCCCTTTCATGCTATGTGGTTTTTCACGCTGCGTGCGTTGCGTTTATAAAAATGCAGTGTCAGCCCATGCAATTTTTATAACGCCCTGCTGCACGCATTTTTTATGCATTTTGCAGTCATAAAATATAAAATGTTTTTTCTTTTTATGTTGTTTCATGTCTATGCTTTGGTTGGCTGTCAGGTCCATGATGGCCAACCCATGGATAGCCTGTGTTTTCATGGTGTACTACTGCCACATTGGTGACTGAAGTCAAATGTAGAATGTGAGCTGCTGAAATCTTGAACACATTTCAGCCAGCAGCCCGGGAAACGTGTAAATTTAGCCTTAGTGTTAGGGTCCTTTTTTAATTGCTTAAAAATGTGTTGCAGATGTGTAATGTGCAAACCACATGCGTTTATGTGGAAGCGCATAACTTTAAAGAACTAATAAAGTGTGAAAGAGCCCTAAGAGCCCATGATATTTGCTCTAAAGGTTGTTTTTAGTATGTCTGTAAACATGTATTTTTGTCATGTTAAAATCAATATGAAATATTTTTAAAAAGAAAACAAACACATATCACTGTGCAGTGCGTGCAGAAGGCATACTTTCTTATTGTACAGAACAATACTTGGTTGCAGCTGATGAACTGTGTATGTTGACACTGGTGCATGATAATCATTTCCTCTTCATATGTTGTATTCCTGATAGGTGGAGGGGATATCACTCTGCACTCCTATTTAGCTGGTCAGCCAGTTGAAGATTGCCAGCTGAGTATGTTGGCCTGTTTCTTAGTTTACTATTCTGTTCCCGCTCCAAAGATGTTACTGGAAGGAAAACTTGAAGGTACATTTTGTCTTTTATTACCAGTATACCTGTTCTTGTCGTACTGCAGGAGAGTTTTTTTTTTTTTTATGTGTTAAAAATGAGTAACAAAGATTGATAAATAAAGTTAGAGTTTTTGTACAAAACCACACAATCACTAACTATATTATTTGTATCTATCATTTTCTTCCAGGAAGCAATAGTTTTTCTGAGCTGCTGTTGAAATTCCAAGACCTAAGAATGCCAGTGAGAGCATTACTTAGGCTGGCCCCACTCCTCCTTGGAAATCCCCAGTCTATGGTCCTCTAAGGGATGATCTGTAGACCCTGACAGACTAATGTGAATACAAAATGTTGTGTATATCAAGGCACTTTCTTTACCAGACTTTCTCTGCTAATTAGTGATTGGTTTATCAAATAGTGACTTTTTCAGCTGGATATAATACTCCTATGCAGTGATGGCCGAACTGTCCACAAGGCGGACAGTTCAGCCCCGAACATGGATGTTCGCACTCCTAGCTGGCGAGCAGTACGGGTGTTCATCCTGCCCAGTTCATCAACGATAAGGAGCTCACTATGCTTCCTCCGGCAGGATCAGGAGCAGTAAGATCCCGCCGGAGGAAGAATCTTTTCACTAGAGACAGGGTAGAGAACTCGGTCATCTAGTAAAAAAACGCTCAGAAAACCGTAAGTGATGTCACATCCGGCAATAGGAACTATGTGTTCCAGGTATCGGAAGTGACATCACTTCCAGTTTCCCCGATTCAAATTCCCTGCCAGAAGACGGGAAATTTGAATCCCGCCATGGACGCCGGACTTTTTTAAAAGTCCGATCCACCTGTTCGAACAGACCTAGCCGAAGTTCGCCCATCACTACTCCTATCCACCACAGGATGTAAATTCATTATTTAAAATGAGAGTAAATATATTAGAATTTGAATCAAATGAATTAAGTTGGGATAGCTTTACTGGTTATCAGAGAGACCGGGATTCTTCGAGATGTTAGGTTTCTGTTAAGATCTAGGAATCAAAGAATTTCTACCAAAAACTGACTAGAAACTCTTAGAAAGGGATTTTCACCATTTGGTAAATCGAGGCCAATATGGAAAACACATCTATAAAGTGGGAAAGTTTCTGTTTTATTTGTCTTAAACTATGTGTATTTCTATTATGGCATTATGATGCTGAAAAAATGTTTGTACAAAAACTTTTGTTAACAAAATAAAAATGAAAAACAAAAATTCCCATCAACTTTTTCATTTTGTTCTTCAACATCTCTGACAGGTTGAGTTGTCAGTGAATCTAAGAAAAATTGTCCAAAAGAAGAAATGTTTTTGTGGTGGTCTAAAAATACTGATTGTCATGCTGTTATTGTATAGCTTTTTCTCAGATAAGGTCATTTAAGTTTACACTTTTGTCATTATGGCCATCATACATGTAACCAGAGCTATGTTTTATGAATGAAATAGACAGGTGCAGTCACCTTTTTGTAAGTTAACATATTAGAGGATAAAAGCCTTAGGCAGGGCAGCTTGAGTGCGCTATTGTGAATATCCATTCATCTCTGCTGTATGCTGTAATGGCTCCTGATTCATGTTTATTTTGACATTCCCTGTGTACACATACACTTTTAGATATGCTGCTTAGCTACTATTGATTCTAATATAGGGTCCTCTACTCCTCCTGTTTCATAACCTGTACCTGTGTGTACTATCCTGTGTTGTATCTCCACTCTAATGTATTGTACAGCACTGCGTAACATGTTGGCGCTTCATTATTAAATGATAATAATAATATAACTGAAGCTGATGAGAACAGAAGGTGACAAGATATCAACTGATCCACAACAAGCTTCAATTTGGATGGCCTCACTCATGCAGTGTATGCACCTTGCCCATTTCTTCATAGTATGGAAAACTGTTTTAACAAATCAAAAACAAGAGAACTGTGGGCATACATGAAGACAGCAGGACCAGTTTTGTTCCACTTGTATATTGATATGAGGGTAAGCTCCAGAATAAAGTCAAAGGCTAATCTTATTTTTGGGTCCGTACACTATCATTGAATGCAAGTGGATCATATACATATTTAACGTGTACTATCTGTGCATATCTACTGGGACCAAAAGCTTGAAAGTGAACCAACCCCAGGCGGCAGTTATCCCGACAGGCAGTCAAAACCCCACAGCACCAACCTCCTGCCCCTGGGTGCAGTGCTTATATGTAGACCTGGTCGCCCCGATCAACATTAACAATTTTACTGATGTAGGACCGCCAAAGTTGATTAGGAAGGCCAGGTCAGCGTGTGACTCACTCACAGGTGAGTTGCTATGCCCTATGGTTAAACAGGTTTTAGGGGCCGCTGAACATCGCCCAAAGGGCCTCATGCGGCCGCAGGTTGGGCACCTACGCTCTAACCCCAAGTCAGCTATGAAAGAAGTATAAAGAATTTCTTTCTAAAGGCTAAATCTAGTGGCCAGGGATAAAGGATAAAGAAAGCAAGTTTGTATTTTTTATCAAGAAAACCTTTACAAATGCAAAATTTCCTGATGTAAAGTTTATAATCTGATTCACATTAATCCATTTGCATTACAAATCCTTAACAAAAAATTTATAATCCCATTATCAACTGCATTCTTGAGATCAATATTGTTCCTTATACACTTTACTGATAAGGCTGGGTGCAGCTTTGGTTTTCAACAGATTGTAGAGTTTTATTATGGGTTGGTTTCTCTAAACAACCTAACACAATTGCTGCAGGCATGTCCAGGCAGCAATAAGACTACTAAATACAATATACACAGGCAAACCAAGCCTACGTTACAAGAACATAATGACCTATTTGTTTGGTTGCACCTTGGTATGCCAAGTATTTCATGTAATGGAACATTTTGATAATTGCCAATCAGAGTTTAAAATGCATTTCCTCTTAACCCATTATTTTGTAGAGTGTGTTGTAGAATAAAAAACTATCCTTACTGTTATTACATGCAGTAACATTTAAGAAGACTAGATTACCCTTCATAACAATAACACCGCTATCCTGTAGTGCTTCCCATGTTTGCTCCTCTTGCATATGCCTTCTCACTTTCTATTACTTGAACCTCTGTGACCCCTTATTAATGAGTACAACCCTTCATTTTTGGGGGGTTAGTAATTTCCCAAATGTAACACCTAACACTAATATCAGCGGTCAGATAATGTTTCCCTCATTGGGCATTAACTGCATACACCTCTATAAAATGTCACACATGTGGTGTTCTTAATGTTTAGCGAGCAGTGTGTACATTTAACCTGTATACTCAGCCACTTTAAGGTTTTATGTATTAAAGCTTATTTTATTTGGAAAAAACAGTCGTGCATTGTTTGCCCCAAAACTTACCTAGACTGACCATGCATATTGCAGAGCTTTCTTTGTGACTGCTCTAAATTCTGCAGCCAAGTAGCCTATGTGCCATGGCCTACCAGAGGTTCGTGGACTTCTAAAAATGTGCTCATGCTGATCGAAAAATCGATCCAATTATAGTCAGATAGATGGCCGTGAGTGCGCACAGCACTCGCAACGGGCATCGATCTGGCCCATATCTGCAAGTCTGTACCCTGCTTTAAGCCTTAGTACACCTTTATAAAACTCCATACAATTTACAATAGATCTACCAACAACTATGAAGTACAGTGTCCTTCCAGATAGAATACAAAACTGGAAGAATTAGAAAGGTCGTCATATTACATGGTTTTGGTAGAACAAGTTGATTGTACAGAAATTGTAAGATTGTAAGGTGTATGGGGGGGCTTTAGTCATAAACTCATTTTCAGTAATACATTTTTCTGAATCTCTGAAGCTAAATTACGGGAAACATAAGCTGGGTACACACATGTAGATATGGGCCATCTGTCTGGCCCATATCATATGCGGCCATCACAGTTTTTTAGGGGAGCCAATCAATCCCGCTCGAAACAAGAGGTATATCGAACATGACTGTCACGTTATCACGGTCAATGTCTGTTGCTTTGCATGAAAACCGCGGGTCTCCATGCAAAGCATCATCTCCTCCGATATCTGACAGCAGCGTGATGACGTCCTCACTCTGCTGCGAGGAACATCGACGAGCCCTCTGCTATAGTCATACATCAAAGGGAATATTCTCATAACAACCTATTAGACTTTGATGGATAAAGTCAATATTGGACATTGTTATTTTTCCACAAATCACATTTGTGACCACAAGTACACCCTAAACAAACAAAATAAAAAGCTTGCCTTAAAGACCTGCGTGGGAACAGCTTCATGAAAAAGATATGCGGTGGCTATTTACAATTATGGCCTTGTGGTGAAATACTAACTCATATAACTTAGTTAACTCATTCCTGATTAAAGTGAACATTGGAACATAAATATATCGCTCCCCATGCAAAGCTACTATATAGAATTTCAAGAATAAATACTACAATGCTATGATGTACTCCCAACTGAGGGAATGGATGAAATGCTTTCTCCTGTCTACAACCTAGACAAAGTCCCAGAACTAAATCATTTTCAAAAAGCATTAAAGTGTACCTATCCCCTCCGCATCTGCCTTCTATCACCAGAGGTGCCCAGAATAGGGCAGGCCGGAGGTCAAAAGTAAAAAAAAAAAAGGCCTGGTAAAACTTTTAAAATATCTTGACTCTCCACCCCGCCAGTGACATGCGGGCACAAGGGAAGAAGAGAGGTTAATCACTTCTGCCATCTACTCTCCCATGTCCCCACAGCCAGATCTGAATCGGGTGACGCAGAGGGGTGGAGCGTTACCAGATCTGGATTGGTGGAGTGAGCAAGACCGAAAGAGTCTTGCTCCTCCATCTTGCAGCCTGGACAACCGGATACTCCAGGCATGGCAGCACAGAAACGTGCAGCCAGGAAAGGTATTTTTAGGGGTCGCTGTCCCTGGATGAAGACCCGATGTAGGCGAGTTTACATGTGTTATGGGTTTTTTTTTTTGAGTTTACAATTGCTGTGTAGGTTGAGGTGTCAGGAAAGTATTCCTGCGAAACTGTAAATTTTGTAAATATGGCGTACTGACCTGTGATGTCTGATTTTGAATAAGATCGAAAACTCTTCTGTACGCATCCCATTCATATTGAAGCAGTGTAATGGGGCTCAGATCATGGGCATTTAAGGTGAATGGGGTGCGTACAGAAGACGCAGCTACTATGATTTTGCTGCGTTTGGTGAATCATAGTGGAGCCCTAGCCTTACAGCCAAAATTATGCTGCCTTATTGAATATTAAAAAATAAACAGTTAAATGACTTTATGTTGATGAATTTAAATCTTTGTAAAAGTTTTATTGTTTTATACTGTGACCTAAGGGTCCAGTGACTGCATCTGCATGAACATACAGTATTTTTCGCAACCTTAGACCCAAAATTGGGGGGATGCCTGCATCTTAGGGTGCGAACGCATCTTGGCTCTCCCGGCAAAAAGCTTAGCCAGGGAGGCTGAGGAGATGGAAGATCCGCCCACTGATCTCCCATCTGTAGTTCATTGTTTATGTCAGTGGTGCCCCAATAACATATTAAATGAAGTGGCAGAGCCAGATTAAAGAGCTGCCAGCCGGCACCTCTTCCATCTATCTCTGCCTGTGTGTGAGAGGAGGACTCGCGCTGCTAGTTCTGTCACACACACACGAAGATCCGCGGGTAGGAACATAAATCTGCTGCTCAGAGCGCACAGAGTAAGAAAAGGACTTTTAGGGGGGGAAAAAATACAAAATATTTTTAGGCCATGAGAGGCTCCAAAGTCCTTTACAACTGAGCGTGTTATTGGGCGAAAAATGCAGTATATGCGAGGAATGGTCTTAATACAGAATATGTTCTTCATTCTAAACATTTTTATAAAATCTATGTTACAAAACACACAGTTTGCTTAGGGCCCCCATACACCTTTTAGATTTCTCTGTCAGATTTACTTTAGATCTGCTTTTGTTTTACCAAAACCATGTAATTTGAGGGGCTTTCTAAAACATCAAGTCTACCTGTGTTCAATCATAGAGTACCCTATACTACATAGTTGTTGGTAGATCTAAAGGATATCTGACAGAGAGATCTAAAGGTGTATGGCCAGCTTTATTAGTAATATTCTTAGTGCACATAAAAGCATTCTACTGAATTGTTTCCAGCTTGTGGTTAAATAAATCGTCGTCAAGTGGAATGTAAACAAGCATTTAATTGCAATGGTGTTTAAGTCTTGAGTTTTGTGGAGTGTGTATTCTATAACAAACCTTTCCTGATCCATGGAGTTTTTTTTTTGCATGAAATCCATGTCTTAGGATCCCCATACACCTTTAAGCCCCCCATACACCACATACAATTACCATGCAATTTCTGTACAACCAACTTTTCTTCTAGCACTCTTGCCATACAGCACTGGAAAGACATACTGGTAAGCAGCTTCTCTCCCACTATGCAGGCTGGGGCATTGGGCCCTACAAGGGTCATGGGGGCCCCCGGGGGTGGGGGGGGGTGCATAGCAGGAGAAACAGCCCTGACAACTTATACAAGTTCATTATAATAAATGCCATATGTTGCACACATATCCATGTAAAATCAAAGGGTTTGCTCCAGTAGTCATATCTAGGTTTCATATGTTTGGGGATAAGTAGAATAGGGAGTGAAGAACTAAAGCGTGTTCTGTGATAAAGACAGGGACACTATAGCGGAACAAGATCCTGCTGGTTTCAGCTACTGCTCCTGGCAGCCACATCTGTGTTGGGTGTGGGATCTGCAAACTTTGCTCTGATATTCAACTGGCCAGCCACAAGTGTTTAGTTGTGTCACAGTTTCAAGATTGTGTGATTTTATTTGCAATTATACAAATAGTAAGGCTGTAACGTGTTGCAGCAGTCATTTTCTGTGCCTCATCCCTATCAACCCTCCTCTCCCGCAAACAAATTACAAGTGTGCTGATATTTGCAGAAATGCAGCTTTCTACATTGATGTTGGGTGACGATCTGTACAAATGTGGCACCATGGGCTAATTGTAATGGTATACCAACAAAGGATACAGAAGGTCTGAATTTAGTCACCAAGAAACCTATCTCTGTAATGCCATGCAAAGCTCTTACCCACCCATCTGCCCACTGATGCACATATCTGCTCTTTCTGACCTCCCTACAGCTACTATAAATATAGTCAGGGGTGCACTTAACTTTTTTAGTGAGCTCCTCAGATGAGTACCAGGAGATGGTGTTTGGTACTCACCCTATATGTAGTGTGGTTTTCCTCACTGTCTCTTTCACTGTCCTCTGTGTCGGCATGGTAGATTCTGCTGCAGATGGACCTCCCCTTTCTTGATTGAGCCTCTGATTATCCACAGGTTCCGGCACGCATCTTTTTTCGCCTGGCGCAGGTAAACAGCAGTGGACACATGGCCCTACATATGTCTGCCCTTAGGCCCCCATACACCTAGCAAGCCGTGGACGATTTTTCTGGGATCCCAATGTGCGTGCATGCTCACGGCTGTTGGTTGGCGGCAAAATCGTCCCTGTTGCCCCAAAGCTCGGGCGGCCAGAGAATGAACATGTCCATAAATCTCTGGCCGATGCCTGATCCAAAGGGTGACGTCATCATGTTGGGCTCCGTTGCTCATCTATCGGCCCTGGCTCATCCAGTGTATGGGGGCCTTTACTTTCAATCCCCAGATCTCCAATAACCTTAAAAGTCCAATCTTTTTTTAGTAATGTACATTCCCAATTGATATCCCTAACTGCAACCTTTCGGTTATATTAATATTTCACTGTGGTCATCCAAGTAAATTGTATATGTTTAACACAAAAACTGAAAGAATTTTGGCAAATAAATTTTTTTTATTTTTAAAGTAGTGTATACATGATGCAGTGGAGCTGCAATACCAATTTCAGCCAGAGTGTCGCTAGTGAGCACTTGTTGTCATGTAGGCTTCTCACACATGGAGGAAGGAGAGAGGGAGGGGAGAAGCTGAGGATTTCTCTGTGACAGTCAGACTCCTCGGTATGCAAATGTGATCAGTAGCAACAATATTGGTCTGCATAACTAGGTTTTGACCCCATGTACTGGTGGACCACTTATGTGCACCCCTGAATATAATATAGACATACAATAAATATAAACATAAAATATTAACTATGCTTGGATATTTGTTTATTGAAAACAGAAGCAAATGAAAAGACAGTGTACACATGGAAATGTCCAAGAAACTATCTGCATGTCGTTGTTGCATTTGGCAGCATGGATGGATCTGGCATTTGAAGTTTCAGATATTGTCTAAAAATGAGGGTGGGGTGAAATATCTATACTTTCCTTTATTTGTTTTTAGCTCATAATTGCCCTGTTAAGAAAAACAAGTGACATATTTATCCCTGAGCACAATGTACTGTAACACAAATACGCACTGCATGATATTTTAGGAAAGTATAGGAAATCGGTTGGATACACGCCCAGAGATGTAGCTGTAATAAAGCCATGGTTCTACACTTAACCAGGACAAAAAAAAGTATAATATAATGTATTTCCACACCATCACACTTGCTTAAGTGGCATCTTGAACTAAAAAAAATAATAGTATGGTGAAATGGAGAAAGCGTGATATTCATTCAAAGTACCTTATATATATTCTGACACTTTCCTGCTGTCTCCCACATTAAATTATTATTGGCACCCTTTTGTAACAAAGATTGTATGCATGTGATTCTGCTGCAGCATACCTCTTCATGGTCCTCTAATGCAGATATAAAGTGCTTCCAGGTGAGCTTTCATAGGAAAAGACAAGCATCTTCTCCACATAAACACCTTTGTCAAAAAAGAAAGGAACTTTGATAGGAAAGAAAAACTTTGTGGACTGATGAATACAGGGTTGTTCTTTATGGGTCTAGGGCAGTGATTATGGCACGCGTGCCAAAGGTGGCACTAGGAGCCCTCTCTGTGGGCATGTGAGCTGTCAACCAACACAGAGGAAAGAACTGCAGCCTATTGGTTCTTAATGCTGTCAGTTCTCTTTCCCTCTCTTCTGATTGCACACAGCGCCCCATACCCTCTCCTATTCTATCTTATAAGAAAATAGAGTGTGTTTCGTGTGTGTGTATGAGTTGTGTGTGTGTAATTCAGGTTAAATTGCCATACTGGCATTTTGAGATAAATAATTGGGGTTTGGGTTTGAGTTTGGGCACTCTGTCTCTAAAATGTTCATCATCCCTGGTCTAGGGGCTGCAGGAGGTTGATGAAATGACCCCAAAACACTGGTTTAAAGCCAACATACATTATGAAGACAGTAAAGCATGGGGGACCAAGCTTTTTATATGGGGAGATTTCTCATGCCTCTAAATAGAGGAGGGGTCTGAAACACACCATCTATCTTTGACTTATTATTAGTGTTGTTCTTCTAATTTAACATTAAGGTAAAGGTAAATTGTTGAACTTCTACAGCCTGAGGGCCCTTTCACACTAAATGCACTGCATGCGTTTTTACAGTACTACATTTTTTTTATAGAAAACCAATGTTACCAATTTTTTTTAAAATGCAGCTTTAGCACATGTGTTTTTTTATAACGCCCTGCTGCACTAATTTTTGATGCACTGCAGTCATAATATAGCTTATAAAAAACACAAAGGCAAACACAGATGTGTAATGTTTAAAGCGCATGGGTTATCCCATACCTTTCAAAACGCATGCCTTCAAAAAACGCATATAGTGTAAAAGGGAACTGAAATGGTGATTCTGTGTTACACATGGCTTGTAATATGGGAATACATCATACATTATAAATTGAAAGAATCCGATATTAGAACCTGGAGAAGGACTTTTCCTGGAGAACCACGTTTTGTTGTTTGATGAACTACTGTAAAGGTGCCCATACACCTTTAGATCTCTCTGTCAGATATCCTTTAGATCTATCA
>CM070035.1:131191860-131208289 GCA_036250615.1 Ptychadena robeensis
TGATGCCGAGGGCCGCACTTGTGGCCCTCGATATCAACTCAGTTGCCCACCACTGCTATACATGCTACAATCCGCAGCAAATAGACTGATGTGCGCGTTCTGACCAAATGCTTGGTGGTTGCTCAGCTGCAAATTGGATGCGCCCACCTGGACAGATCAACCAGTATAGCACCGCAAGTCGGATTGCATGGTGATCTGACTTGTTGGTAACGAGCACCACGTTTGCGTTAAAGCGCAATGCCACACATTAGCGCTAATGCCCTGCAGTCTGCATTTTTCAGACACAGTGCAAGCATCTCCCATGCAAGCGTAGTGTTTTTTGTTATGGACGCTGTAGCATGCAACCACAGACACAGAGCACAAAGTGGCAAAGGGCCCTTAGGGTACAATACATTTGTGTAATGGCCAATATATAATTTGATATTTCCGGAGTGAGATTGTTGTGCTACACAGGTTGCTAGGTATGAGGAAAGTATTTTGTGGTATCCAAGACATCCCAGGAATGTCTTGGATGCGGTTCAGAATCTGTGAGGATAGGGCTAACTAGGCAATGAGGTTTCAGGGTGGCTGTGATATGTGGAATATTGTTTAGAAAATGACTACATTGTCATGCTTGTTCATCTGGTCCTCTAAAGCATAAAGACTCCTAAAGCATTTGTATTAGATTTGCGGTGCAGTCAGGTGTTTTTGGAAGCTGGTGTGGTGCATAGTTTGAAAGAGTGGAATAAAGTATTTAAACGCTTGCTAATAAGTTGAAATGTTTACTGCTCAGGATTTTGCTGACCTGCATTCAATGTGCATTCCAAATGTATGTCAAAGGAGAAAAACTGAACCTCATGAGCCCTAATGCTCCATTTACACCACTGCGTTGTTGCTACACATAAGATAAAAGGCATATATATACCAAACAGACAGCAATACTCGGGCAGTTTACCACTTAGGCTATGTTCCCACTTAAGTGATCGACCGCGATTATAATTGAGATGCAGTTTTTTTTGTAAATCCTTTTTTTATAGAGCAGTACAGCAAGAATCTAGCCCAGGATCATGATCATTTGCACAACAACATAAGAGTCGCAATAGAAGAAAGTGCAACGTAAAAAGAGTAAAGGTCCCCACACACGTATCGATTAAGGACTGACAGATGAGCTGTGGAGAGCAGCGTGATCACGCTGCTCTCCATCGCTCACAGCATCAAAGGGCACCCTTTGTGTGCCGACCGTTAGTTTTAATGGGAACACCGGTCCCAAGGCATCTGTGTACCCATGTGGGCACCCATGATCAGTGGCCGATTTTGGCACCTACCAATGGCAGTGCGCGCGTGCACAATGGTCGCAGGCATGTATGCCGATGCTTCCGGGTCCGCCCCGATCGCGTCACCGGTGACGCGAAGGGGGCGGGGGTAGGCGGCGCCATAGACCTCCGTCTAACTGGAGGGGCGTCGCTTTTCTTCAGCGTAAGTCCGGCGTCTCCAGTGACGCCGGACTTATGTGTAGGTCCTCCAGCTGAGCATGAAATCGCGGCGGAGCATATTGTGCTCCGCCGCGATTGCCCGTGTCACGGTAATGAAAAAACCGTGCCAAGGGCGAAACGCTCAGGAGGTTAAAAAACGCATATAGTGTGAAATGGCCCTTACACTGCCATTCCTGAACCCAGAGCCTTTCAGAGCTTTAGAGTGACGGAGATTGTGAATCAACAGAGAGAGAAGTGGACTCTAAAGGTCCCCATACACGTGTGGATTTCTCATACGATTCTTGCTCGATCGATCGTCATGCTTGTGCACGTTGATCGATCGTTTAAGAATCATTTGCAGTACACCTTGAATCATCGACCCATAAGCTGTCCAGGAATTTTTTTGATTGATCGTTTGCCTTCTAAGTATGTTGGTGGTGGTCAGCGATCGACTCGTGCCATTGTTAGTATGACAATGACATCATTTTCGATCCAGAACATTCTAGAAATCGATCTGAGAAAGTTGGATCGTCCAAAAATCTATTTTTTAAGGTGGGGTGTTAATTGATCAATAGTCGATTTTTTGCTCGCTGTAAAAGATTGAATCAATAGTCGATCGGGAAGAAATTGACCCGTGTATGGGGACCTTTAGTCATTCCTGTGGTTCCCAGCTGATGCGTCATATACTGGAAAGTGTTTTGCTTTAGTGCATCTCCCATTCATAATATCAGGTCTTCTGTAAAATTTGGGTATTTCCAGCATTTCCTTTGGGGTTTGTAATTTCTAATGTGAGCTGGAGAGCGTTTGGAGAAGTAGGGCAGTGATCTATTTTGTAGTTTATGAGGCTCATACATAATTAGGAAGTATAAAGAATAGATGTACATATAGTGGTTTTTATACACTGCCTGGCCAAAAAAAAGTCCTCTTCCAGAGTAATTGGCGCATAAGGGTAAGGAGAGAGGCGGATGAAGTGATGCACCCATCAATGCAAGATCTGGGTGAAAAATTGATGCAACAATGGATGGAAATACATCATGTGACATTGCAGAAGCTTATCGAAACAATACCACAGCGAATGTGTGCCGCAATCAAAGTTAAAGGCGGTCCAATGCAATATTAGAGTGTGTGACCTATTTTTTTGGCCAGGCAGTATATAAAGCAGTGCTAAATCTTTTCTGTGCCCAAAACACTGGCGTATAAAAAACAAATAGATAAAAGCACTATTACCAAGAACAAGGTTGTGTTTTACAAATGGGTAATATGCTTCCCTGTATTTATTTCTGGACTGTCCTGTTTTAAAGTAGCCATACATGGGCAGATTCTCTCTCGAAAGATGAGGGACCAATGGCGGGGTGATAATGTCATCCGGCTGCAGCTGGCCGCTCAGAGGATCTGCAGGCACCCTTTAGGCCATCTGACATGTGGGAGGTTCATGGTTGATCTGACCTTGTGGACGCACCCCGATTTGCGGCCGAGCAACCACCAGGACGCGCACAGCGGTGGATCAGCCCAAATAAAAAGACCGGGAATCAGCCTGTGTATGCCAACCTTTACACAGACTGTCAGTTCAGTATGTCTCTAGCCCAAACTATTTTTACTGTAATAAGTTAGGCTGAATTTACACGGTTGTTTTCAACCAGGCACTCCTGGCGGCGGGCATCTGAACACTCTGTGCAGACTCAGGGTGTAAAACTGTGCAGACTTGGGTGTAAAACATCGAGTCACAATCTAAACGTGTATGGGGTGCCTTATAAGAGTGTTGGAGATCTGGGGGAAGAAAATCATGTAGGGTAAAATCTGACAAGAGAAAGTTTGCACTAGTGAGATATATACTGAGATCTGGTGGTTCAAAGGGTGTGGTACTGTGAGAGTTACATTTGACCCTAAGCCAGCTGGTGACCTGTGGATGGAGACAGCTAATTGGAGGATCAATCAAGAAGAGGGAGGCCATCTGCAGCAGGACTGTGAGGTAGACAGGTAGGAAGACCACCCTACATATGGGGTGATTACCAAACACCTTCTCCTGGTACTCATCTGAGGAGCTCACTAAAACAGTTATGTGCACCCCTGGATATAGACATGAGCCATCTGTGTGTTGAGGTGCTTTGCTGCCAGTGCGCAATGAATGTAAAACACATCATGTGATCATGTAATAAGACATGTATCCCCCGTGGACAGGAGGTAATTGTGATGTATTAAAGGATGTCACTAATCGTAGCTATCCCCTGTGAAGAAGCTTGCACTGCTAGGTGCTTATGATATGGACCATTGGGATCCGTCCCCTCACATCACAGGCTGTGAGTCTGGCAGTGTAATATCACTATAGAATAGAAGAAACATGTAATGACAAGCTGCTAATGAAAGAGTTAATAGATGGAAGCGTTGCTGTGAGCTCTCATTTTCTCACATTGTAAGCGAGCACAACAGAACCATTCACAGGAAGGGAAGGCGCGCGCGCCAGTAGGGGTCGGGAGCGCGCAAGTGGGTGTGTGTGGAGCGCTTGTGACAGCTACAGGCTGCCTGGTGACAGTTCTGTGTAGAAATCACCAGCAACAGCTGCCTGGAGAAGAAACACTTCACAGGAAAAAAGTGACAGCAACAATCACGTGAAATGCAAAAATGTAGAATATATACAGCAAAGCCCAACAAAAACGACATGTACAGACTTGCTGACCTGGTCACCTGTGCAGGTAAGAAACAGCCACTGTGACATGCTATATGACAATGTATATATTTCACCATTAACAGGGGACAGTGGTTATTCAGTCATTTATCTCTTACCTGGATGTAGACTGCAGTGCTATTTGATTGTAACCTATTAAGGAAATTGTCAGAGTAGTGTGTTCAGTGTGTTCAGGGGCAATTAATAAGGAAATCAGTCAGGGTCCCCATGCACCTTTAGATTTCTCTGTCAGATTTCCTTTAGATCTCCTTTTGTTAAACCAAAACCATGTAATATGAGGGACTTTCTAAACCATCAAGTCTACCTGTGTTCAATCACAGAGGACCCGGCACTACAGAGTTGTTGGTAGATCTAAAGGGAATCTGAATCTGAGATCTAAAGGTGTATGGCCAGCATTAAGCTTTAGCATATTATAGAAACAATAATAAATTTTGTGTCTCAATTACAGACAGCTCTGTGCTCTTAAGGTCTAACAAATGCTGGGAACATGATCATTGAGTGCTCAAAACCTGACCAGTGACCTGTCACCCCAAATCTTGAACAGGCATGAGCATTTCTGTACCTGCAGCACGCCAGCCACATGTTCTAATGATCAAATTACTTTGACATTGCATAGAATTTCTTTCTTTGGTAGTTATTTTAAAACATACTAACTACTTTTTTCTTTCCTTCTGCTCACAAAACGACTAATCTTTACTGTCATTCTCAATATAGAGTTCTTATCTTGAATGTAGTAACCTATAGCAACTAGTTGGAACCCCCTTGTCCTATAATGTCTTTAGCAGAATTATTGTGATTGATTCTGATGGGTTACTACACTAAAGAAGTATTACTACGTCAAAAAACCAAAGAATTATTTATAATTTTTTTTTTTTATAAAAGTAGAAAAAAAGTTCAGTAAAACTTTTATTTTAATAACATTTAAAAAGAATAAATGTATTTACTGTTTTAAAGTCCATACAAATGTTATAATGTATTAACAATAAATAGTTTATTTCTATTCCATTCCATTCTAATGGCTGGGTGACTAAAGAATTATCAGCGTGCTGTCAGAACTTTCTACTTTCCTGTGAAGCCTTTCTGTAAAATTGCTGTTTCACACACATCAGACTGTAAAGAGGAAGTTATATTTGTGGTGAATGCTGTACGATGACAGGATTGTATCTTTGACAGGAACTTCCTGTTTCTTTTTAAAGATTAATTCTCAAATTCAAATAAAGCTGAAGTGAGATTGCCAGTGTAGAGGTGTGCGGCCGCAGACGTAGTTAGGTGACTACCTCTTTGTTGTCATGTGACATGTTTAGGCGCCAATTACAAAATAACCTACATGGCTGCTGCTTATACAGCTTGGAAATGCGTATATCTCAAACAGCTGGAAAAAGACTAAAATGAAACACAGAACTGTTTCCCAAGATAGACGTTTTGTTTTGTTGCTTTTTGCGTTCATTCGTGTTTTTGAAAAAGATTAGCAGTACGAGGAAATTGACCTCTCCCATATTTCCTTATGTCTGTTTACAAAATAGTGTGAAAAAAATATTCATGTCTGATTTATATGCATTCAGGTCACTGGAATTTTGTGCAGCCTTTAAAGAAGAACTGCATTGGTACTGTTCACTTCTATACCCAGGGGTGCACATAACTTTTTTAGTGAGCTCCTCAGATGAGTAACAGGAGATGGTGTTTGGTACTCACCCCATATGTAGGGTGGTCTTCCTCACTGTTATCTATGGCAGCATTGTAGATTCTGCTGCAGATGGACCTCCCTGTTCTTGACTGAACCTCCGATTAGCGGCCTCCATTCACTGGTAACCACCAGTTGAACCCCCAGATCCCATACCTTAGTAGTGTGACCCTGACATTTTCTGGGTTAGTCATTAATTCCTGAGACTACCTGCAGTACAAATGTCAACCTTTCATAGTCATATTCTAGCATCATAGTCAACATTCCAACAGTGATTTTCTCTTGTCAAATTTTACCCTTACAAACAGACACGTGGTACATCCAAGTTGTTAGTTCGCATATGAGTTTTGTAACAATAATGCAGGGACACATAGCTAGTTTTTGGCCCCTTTTAAGTACCAGAGTACCACTTATGTGCACCCCTGTCTATGTCATATAAAACCATATAAATGTGCTGTCCAGAAAAGCTACCCTGGAAATGGAGTACATCATTAATATGTTGGAAACGAGAAACAATGAACATAATAGACATTGCGTGTGGTCACATCTCCACAATGTGTCAGCACTGTGGAGTAGGTAAGCACTGGTAGTGTGTTGTTTCCAATATAATAAAAAGGCCATCAACCACCGGATTACAGAGATAATTTTTCTAGATGTGGCTTTTCCACTTGTGCTTTCCGGCCCAGTACCACCACCCAATGTAGGCTGTAGTTCCTGGACAAGGTAGCCTGTTAGCGTTAATTTACACTGCCGGTTTTTAACCACCAAGTAAACGACCCATAAACGTAACTGACCAGCAGATGCAACATAAGGCGTCCTCTGGTCGGTTTTCGGGCTTTAGCCTTAACTAGATGACCTGTGAACACCTGCACTATTTTGCAACCATTCGTAGGCAGTCAGCTCCCACACGGCTGCGGGAGCGCACTGTTGTTTCCTGAGCTGCTGTGGGCTAAAAGCAGCTCAAGAAACGACAGTGTAAATTTAGCCCCAATATGTGGTAAGTAAACAGATAGATAGCTAGAATGAGAATAGGTAGGTGGATTGCATACATTTACCCTTATAGCAAATATTGACATTTCTTAGGCACCCCATACCACCACCACTCTTCCATCCCATGTTGAGCCTTGTATGTCATGGAGGGTTAAATAATTAATGGTAGTAGATGTTTGTCAGTACTTGGCTGTAATAGAGGATGAGTCTAATGTATATTTGTTAGTGTGATGGGTTTGATTTTTTTGTGTGTTGTTTTAGGCTTAACTTACTCTGACTAACTTACTCCCCCTATTTGGTTGGGGGGTGATGGCCAACCACTTACATAATCTGTTCAACCGCCACACTAAACAGTGGCCACCCTGAGACTCACCATGACGGAATCAAATAGTTTTAAAAGCTGCAAAAAAATATTTTTTGTTATGTTCTGATATAATGTTTTTGTGGCCACCTTCTGCGCGCATGGGGAGATCTGAAGAGCATTCACAGTTAGTACTGCACTTGTTAGGCCTATAGCATTTCCTGCCCTTTATAATGGGGCATGGCTGCCCAGCCTGTGATAACATCAGTTTACTTGGACTGCTGGGTTCCTCACTTTGTGTATTGTTGCTCTGTGTGTTGGATTGATTCATTGAGTATGACCCCTGCTTTGTACTTAGGCTGTGCTTCCGTTTAATCCTTTGGATACTGTGTCTCTTGGACTGAATTCCTGTGTATGACCTCCGATGTGTACCTGGACTGCTCTCTGTTAACCCTTTGGCTCTGAACTTGCTGTTTAGGGGTCCCTGGAGGTTTTTTTTTATCAGTGTCAGCTCTCAGGTGGAATAATTTGGGCAGCTAAGTACTTGGGGCAACCAAAGTCAGGGAGATGTATAATGTCTTCCATTCAAATGGGGCTTGGTTAAAGTGAAGACGGCAGCGGAGATTGGGGTATCCTACCTAAACTGAAGACTGGTGATCCCTCTGAGACACTCACAACCTGTCATTGAAATGGTTGTACATAGCATGTGGCTCCTGTAGGCCCCTTGTGGTATCCCCAGCATCACCACACATGGAGCAGTAGTGAGAACTTGGCTGGGCAACATCTCTGCATATGGAACAACTACCTCTGCAACAAGAGACAACTGCAATCATGAATAGTTTAGATGTTAAGATATGTCTGGAGTGGAAACTGTGCAGCCTACGGGGACCAGAATAAAGTGAAGTTTAGATGGTGGTGATAAAGAAGATAGATACTGACAAAATTCACAGGATAACAAATCTAAAGAAGAAAAGATAGGGGTTTCAAAAATAATGTAATTCGCTAAGAAGATAAAATGTGTAACAAAGACCAGAATACCAGGTTGTGTTTGCAGAGTAGGAGCATTAGTTTCATTAGTATGAAATGGTGTACTAAGTGTATTTTGTGATAAAATTATGCAATACAAAGTGTAATGCAAAGAATAGCTCTGTAATACAACCTTAGCCCCCATACACAGGTTGATTCCTGTGCGTATTAGCGGTGATCAATTTTCGGTAATCAAATGCAGCCCACCTTAAGCGATCAATCACGCTTGAATGAATAAAAGATCGTATGTTGGTATTTCACAGTTTGAGCACCATTAAGTACTGAGAATGGGGGAGCCATGTCTGTAGAGTAATTTGTTATCCTTCTATCTCATCTCAACTGTGAGAATCATTTCCCCCAACACTTTGTACCCTTACCCTACCTGCCCTGTAGTGGAGAAATATGGAGTGATGGGGCAGAAATTTACATTCAACCTGACCACTTCATTATTGAAGTGGTGCAAAGAAAGTCTACTACCTGACAACAACAGAGCTGGGACGAGGTTGGAAAGTGCACAGAGAGGTACTGTATTTTTCGGACTATAAGACGCACCAGACCATAAGACGCACCCAGTTTTTAAAGCAGGAAAACCAGGAAAAAATATTTGATATATAAAAGTGTTCATATCAATTGGGTTAGTGCAATTGATTTAATGAATGCAATATCAAATTCACATCACACACACAGCACATCACGTCACCTCTTCACAGATCAGGAGGAGGGGGCAGGAGGCTGCCCATTCTTCTCTGCTCTCCCTCTCCTCTCTGGCTGCCTGTGTCCGTGAAAGCTGCAGTCATTGCAGTTCCCACGCCACAGACACGGAGAGAGGGATAGACGGCAGTTCATCTATCCCTCTCTTCATTGCTTATACTAGCAGGGCTATGGGCTCTGTTGGCATGAGCAAATTTACAGATCAGATGGGAGATCCAGCCATGTGCAGATCTCATATCTGACAGCTCCCCGGCTAATCTCCTTTCCGGGAGAGCTGGTGGGGAGCCAAAGCTCGGCCGAGTGGCTGCGGGGGTCTCTAATTTGGATCATTAGATGCAGACACTTGTGTCATATGGTCCGAAAAATACGGTATTTAAAAAGTATTGATTATCCTTACCATAGGGCTGTGATCAATGAGTGGGACTGCTTGCTTATGTATGTATATATGTATATATGCATCACAAATGTATATGTATATATGCATCACAAATGGGCTTAATATTACTGACTATCTTTGCTTAAAAACTGATTCCTATCTTCCTGAATGAATTGAAGTGTTAGAAAATTTCAGCTAATAAAGTATCTGATGTGTTTTCTATGTATTGTTATCTATTTGTAGCTGTGTTTCTAGTATTTGGCAGGCCCCCTGCAAAATTGTTGCCTGTGGCCCCCTGTTGACCGGGGGGGGGGGGTGTACTGGGTGTTATTTATTATTTGCGTGCAGGGGGGTCATCCGGCCTTATGCACCACCATACTTCGCATAGGGGCAGAAACGTCCCTGTCCATTTGTATCTGATAGTATTATGGGTTATGCGTACAGGCCACATGCAGGAAAGGAATAGATCAGTTTAGCATCAATCACATCTTGTGGTAATACTGTCGATTGATGTTAGACCGAGAGTTAAATTGCAAGTCAATCTAATCAAAGATCAATTGAGCACAAGTTGCCACCCATTCACATTAATGCCTGAAATCGCCGCAACCAAGAAGACAGGACATAAGGTGCCCTCCAGTTGCTTTTTTGAGCGTTCACAAGAGAAAAATTTGTTTCAATAAAACCTGTTTACAATGTTTTGGGGGCAATACACTGAAAAGCGTCCCATATGATACACTCATTGATATATTTATCAGCATTTCTCATTTCTAGTCAATTGAAGGAAATAAAATTTGGAACATACTAAAACACATTCATTTAAAATGCATGGCTAATCTTAGAGATAATAGTGTGGTTGACAATTCTGTGTTTTAAAATGGTTGCAGTTTTTCACAGTTCTTCCTGTATTTGTGGCTGTAAAATTCATACGTTTTTCATGCTCTTTGCATATGTTTGCATGTGGTCTCATTCAACTCCAGAGCAATAATGTATATTTGGCATGAGAATGCATGGATGAATCCAGTGCCTCTAACAAATAATGGCTCAGATCCTCTATTGATGCCATATATACTATAGTACAGGGGTGGGCAAACTTTTTGACTCGTGGGCCATAATGATAGTTAACATAAACATTCTATTGCAGGTAAACTGCAGTCATTAGGAGACCTGAACAATCATCCTGTAGGTATTATCTCCGGGATCCGGGAAACATCCGGGATTTGTTGAAATCTGCATTTGGCCAGGAAAGCCACATAAAAAACATGACTTTCCCGGCCAAAATGGGAAGGTGCACAGGTATTCTTCTGCATCTTCCAACATTGGGGCACCAGGTACACAGACATGGTTGAAAACCTCCACTCAAAAGCGCCCCATTGTACCTGTTGAGCCCTTCAGCATCTGTAAGCAGGAAGTGATCTAATTCCTAACCAGGAAGTGAGGCCATCCTGAAAAGCACATGGCCCTGAGAGATCAATCATTGTAAACCTCCTTTAATGTGAATATATGTCTTTTGTTTTGTTTTATTGTATTCCATATTATTTAACCGCTTACAGTACCTTACTAGGTTGTGCGCCTCGTGTCCTTGTTCCTACATATGAAGTCACCTATGTTACCACTCTCAAAGCTGTTTCCCAACAGTTGCCAGGAAAGTCATGTGTAGTGCATTTAATTGTTTCTGAGGCTGGTATTATATATAGTAACAAACATGTAATGTAGGTTTTTTTCACAAGACATGTGCTAAAAGAGTTTCACTGAATGAAACCCAGTATTAGTCTCATGGTAGACATACTGCTAACTTGAATATGAACTATGAATCAATACAAGTTTCTTTTCTAATACTCAGCTTTCACTATTAGCCACAAGATTTTTGCAGAAGGGGTGAATCTGACAATGTGCTTCCTTACTTAACCAAACTCACTTTTTTTTTTCTTTTTTATATTACTGAACATTAACTAAAAAGTAATGTGTTGAGGTTTATATAAACCAAGTACACAATCCAAATGTTCACATTTAAATTCACTGTTAAATTTGCAGTTTTTCTTTGAATAAGATCTGTTAATCTTGTTAGAAGATTCTGTGCTTTGGCACTTCTTGCTGTTGGGTGACAACAATCTGTCACAATGCTGGAAGTCACACAGTTAGGAAATATCTGACTTGCTTTCATTTTGGCAACACTTGGTAGCCCCAAAAACCATGGGTGGAGTTATGGACACGTTGGTGTGACACTAACCTGTGTTTTGCCCGCTATTCATGCACTATGTATTAATTTTAGGGTGTGGTATTCACCATGTTGGCTATACAGCGCCTTATACTTTCCATGATCCAACTGTGCCCAAAAATGCATCGAGCTCGGTTTACTCACATCATATTGTGCCCATTGTATAACAAAGTTGTGGTGCATTACGTGACTCTAGTGCGTCTGCGTGACGGATCCACAACGCCTGGCTGATGCCCCCTGACATGAGCCATGATGCTTCAGTATAGATTGGCACATCATTTCCCATAGGGGATAGCATGGGGTGTCTGCTCTAAGCAGTTTTCCCGAATGCAGGGCAAAAAATGTGCAGTGAATTTAGATTTGTATGCAGACGTGATGGGGTGACAGCTTTTATATCGGAAGTTAAAAATGCTCTAGTCAGAACAACACTGGGAACCACTGTAGGGTGGAATAGAGAGGAGGGGCGATGAGGAACATTTAGTATTATTTCATTACAGGTAAAACATTTCTAACTTTTCAAAGTGCATAGGTGAGGTGCTCTATAAAGTTTCTCTGCCTGCTGTGTATGCATTGCAGCAACACCTTTCCCACAGCTCCTTTTAGGTATTTTATCATGAACTGATTAGAGATCATTAATTAGATGACAAAAAAACATTAGAATTCAAATTTTATGCAGACTATGCGGTGGGCCTAATGTAAATTTTTGAAAAAGACCATTTGTGCACATAATCTTCTGACATCATCACTGGAGAGACCTTCATTCTTCTTGCTGCTGGGATGTCCAAACAAACGTTACACTTTACCAGAAAAGAAAGGCACAGATAGCATGGAAACATCATTAGACATTCTAATCTTTATCTCAAATAAACAATATTATGTTTTTGCATGTGCCCCCATTGGAATTTTCTGTTACTTCTGTGGATGCCCATACATGCATATTAATTTCCTTCCAAATCCTAAAAGTGTGCTGGTTTCTCCTCCAAAAAGTCCACTTTCAGAGATTTGACTACAGAATCTTTATATTTCTGTTTAAGTGAACTGAAATAAACAATATTTATGCACCAATTGTTCTTTATAGTGAACTGCAACTCTAAATTACTGTGGCAACCATGAATCTACAATATGCTAAGAAGTATCTACTACTGTATTATATTATAGACACACAGTACTCAGCAATGTCTAAAAGGAAGAGAAATGTATTTTGGTCTATCTGGATAGTTTCCTGGAGTTTGCATGCCTGGCATTCCTTAATTTTCCCTAAATCAGTAAACAAGTTTAATATGGTAATACAGTCCATAACAGCTCACCAATCATACAAGGGTGGTTTTTGTGCTTATTAGAAGCTCTGCTATACCAGCATACAGTGTATTGATCACATGGATGCAGATTGCTTACTGAATCCAACACCAGTATACAAGTGACTAATATTATCTGCATTTTTTATGCACCCAAGATAGCAAAATAGTATTTTTTCTAGAAGGGGTGTAACACCAAACTCTCCAACCAGTGGCAGTTTTTTTAAACTTGCAAAAAGAAAACACTGTCTTTGGCTTACCCCCCCCCCCCCCCTCCCTCAATCAATGGTACAGTCTTTAGTATACATGGAACTCTGCCTTCTTTAATTGATTATTATTGCTATAATTTATTTATGTATATAAAGCATATTTATATATAACCCTATTCGTTACACTATGGTACAGTTTCCATAGGAAACTTGTTCTACCATTCACACTGGCGCAAGCCACAGGAATGGTAAGCCACATTGTGTGTTACTGCGTTTATCACATAATGGGATATGTATAGTGTATGCCTAATTATTATACCACTACAGATCCCAGAAAATCACATCATTTACTATGGTTCACATCTGGTCTGTACTACTATACATGTAGGAAGGGTGTGGTTATAGGCTGTTATAAGAGAATAATCTCACAATAATTATGTACATACCATAGTTATATTCTATTTTATTGGCACTAGGTAAAAGCAACTATACAAATATATTGCCAAGGATTTGGAAGATCAGCATACCGACTGGAAAGAAAGAGTAGTACATTTGTCTGACAATGCCAGTTTTTATGTTTTAAAAAATGGTAGTGTAGTGTTGTGGAGGGCATTTCTCTTCCTCTAATGACTAGATTCTTTGAATGTTCAAGCACACTGTCTTAGGCTTACACACACCAATAAAAGTAATCACAGGCAAGCTGGTAGGGGGATATTTACAGCTTTACTAGAGGAAATATTTACAGTCCAAACACCAAACCCAAGCCTGGGAATGGGGCACACACTTTAGGAACTACTGTTTCAGTAAAGTTGCTACCAGCTGCAGGGTGATAATGGCTTCACGGTCCCAGTGAGAGGGGGTCAGGTACAGTCCCAGTCGTCAGGGCAATAGGGAAAAGCGGGCAGGTGAGGTGGAGTAGGGAGGAATCCTGCGTCTGCCTAACTCAGCACCTACCGATAGCTGCGTCCATCCGCTCGGGCACGTTTAAGGGAAGGCGGTTCTGGTCCAGGGGATGACCCTTTCAGTCACCACGGATGGGGGTCCTTGGTCTTGGGCACTGCTATGGGATGGCCAGCGGGAGAACCCAGGATAAGGTAGGAGATCTGCTCCAGTTCAGGTTGCGACACACTGGCTGTAAATGGTTCAGGAGCTAACCAAACTCTGGCTAAGGAGGGCCTAGGGAGGTATATTTATACCCTCTGCTTGGAGGAGGGCAGTAGCTTGTCTCCAGGCAGATAGCAAAAGCTACAGGCCAGAAAAAGAGCGGGAAAATAGAAGCCATCAGTCATCCCTGCACCTGCTGCTGAGGAATGCAAGGAAGAATTTAAAAACATAGACAAATTTTTGTACAGAATATGGTGACACAGGGCAGTATATACAATACACAGATATAAACACAAATGTGGTGCAACCCTGGTCACTACAGTACAATTAATGTAAATCTTTCCTAGATCATGCCTT
Organism: Ptychadena robeensis; assembly: GCA_036250615.1. NCBI lineage: Eukaryota > Metazoa > Chordata > Amphibia > Anura > Ptychadenidae > Ptychadena > Ptychadena robeensis. The sequence goes on from CM070035.1 coordinate 131,206,260, forward strand.
CAGCTCCATACTGCCACACACTAGGGAGCCCAAGGAGAGGGGAGAACAGGGCGGGCAGCTGCATGTCCCAGGCATCATCAATAGGAAATTTATGACACCAGGGATGTGTCGCCAGGTGATAGATTACTGGTACAAAGATTGCTAGAAGACACTGTGGACTCATGTGGATCAGGTTAGCCATCCCAGGTGTGGCTCAGGGTCACCATTTTTGCTACTGAAAATGCACCCTGAGCCACGCTCAGTAATACCACCAGGGAGGAGAAATATTTTGTTTTGCTTAGACATATTTTTGTCAATAAATAAATGCAGTGTGTAATTTACAGAGAAGTCAAAGTGGTAGCCATACAAAAGTGAGAAACTGGATTAAGTGTTTAAAAACAAAACAAAAACTGCAAAAAATTTTCATTCAGCTCTTCAACTGAAAATATTTATTTGGTTATTTTTATGATTTTTATAAATTTTTGCATGGGTCAGTGAATCTTTGCAAATACAATTGTATTGAATTTCCTTTTAAACAGATCATGTGGCAGAGAAATGAAAATGTATTCATCTTCCACTCTTCTGCAGAAAGTCATCCGTTTTGCTCTTGTAATTGGAAGGACGCTCTGTATTTCTGACATGTTAGTCCTGTTTGAGAGATACAAACGAAGGTCAGCATAACAATGCCACATAAAAAGGTTGTTTTATTTGTTACATTTATATCATAATAACAAATAGTACTTTAGAAAGATACTTGGTAGGCTGCTCGTAAGCATTTTTATAAATTAGATGCTTTGATGTGTGTATTTTCATAATATGGTATATAACCTGAGGCAACAGATGGAGGTTAAATAGCTTACACCCAACTTTCAAATATGTGACTGTCCTTCCAAAATCAAAAAGTGTTTAATGTGTCAAAAAGCTATAGTGATCATTAGCTGAAGGTCATCTAAGCAGGCAGTCAACTACCTAAAGCGCACCTAAAGTAAACCTAAGCGTTCAGTAAAAGTTCAGTAATTTTTAGGTAATGTTTATATGCAGGAACCTAAGTCAGTTTGCTCTGTCCTGTATGTAATAGTTACTTCAGGTAATGTTTACATACAGGACACTGGGACTGACAAAATTACTTGTGAAGTCCCATTTCAGTGCCGGGACTTTGACGAGGAACATTGGCACTGCGAAAAGAGGAATACAACACAGGACAAAAAACTTTGAAGGGAGTATGTGGAACGGCATATTTTAATAAAGGATTTTTAAACTCTGCTATGTTTTTTTCTTAGGCTATTTCTTACCCCACCCCTTAGGAATAGGTAAAGGATCCTGTACTCATTCAATAGGGCGAGGAACAGGGATCCGGGCGTCACACTCATTTGTCTCTATACTTATCCAGATCTTACCAGTCCCTTTGCCAAATGTGACTCCACCTCATTTATAAAAAATGAATATATTACACTCTACATGCAACTGCACATGCTTTGAATATGAATTCCGAGATGCCGATCTCTACTTCACTATTTTTGCAGTTTTATGCTTCCCTGTTACAGTGCAAGTTAAACGTTTAAAAGCCACCAGCCAACACTTCACACCTGTTGGTTATTAATTATGTGACAACTGATGATGGGGAAGCAGATTGGTACCCTATAATGTGATCAGATGTAAACCCTGATAAATTGCAGATTAGATAGGCACCAAAAATATAAGCTTTCAATCATTAGATGAACACTGACACCTACTGGGGTGACATGTATTCTTTGCCAGTAACATGTAGTTGTACAAATAAAAAATCTTTTAAATCTCTAAATCTGGGCATAGATGGGCCAATTCCTGCCCGACTCGACCGCCGATCAGATGCCGTGCACGTTCCTGCATCCGATCGGCAGTCGGCAAAGAATCGGGGGCGCCAATAGGTCATATTGACCAAAAATCTGGCGTCATGTTGGGTCACACAGTGATCCGACATGACGGATAATTCAGATCGGATCCCATTAGTTCAGATGGGGATGGCTGCGGGTGGTCACACATTCAAACCATTAGATGCAAGCACTTTGTCC
>CM070035.1:131208299-131225325 GCA_036250615.1 Ptychadena robeensis
CCGATTTTGGGGGTGAAAATGTGTGTCTTATAGTCCAATAAATACGGTATTTATCAATAGCGTGGCATCCCCACAGGTTTAACTACATGATATCGCAACTCCCCCTACCCCAGAATCTACACTCCTGGCTGTACATGAGAAGGACTTAATAAAAAAAGTTCTCTGATCCATGTGAGACCAGGTAGCAAAGCGTGTTGTGGATTGGCTCTTGAATAAGCACCGAGAATCCCCATGTACAAGTGTAACAATGAATTGACAAGTCTATAGCACAATTATGCACCCTCCAACATGTAACACATGATTATATGGATGATTATGTTGGTTATTAATGTTTTTAATGGATTGAAATAAACATTATGACATTTTAATATGCTCTCAATATTTGGTATTGTTAAGCTTTCTGATGTAATTAAAGAAGGAAGCTTTTGTGATCTCTTTTTCTGGCTTTCCGAAAGCTTGCTTCTTTAATGTCTTAACCCAATAAAGGTTTCCAGTCTTTCTGCATTCATCAATGGCTAACACTGTACAAGCCTCTGCTACAACTAAAGTACAATACCGAATGTATTCACCAGTTAGTGTGCCAGCAGCACCATCTTGTGGTTACTACTTGTACTGACATAACACCTGCAATAAAACACAGAAACATATACATAGTACTAAGCATCTTGTGTATGTAACTGTATGTTTCACAGCAGCAATGGTTTTTTTCTATTTCTTTTTTAATCCTGGTATGGAAGAGTAAAATTATTCTTTAAAATAATTTGTCACATCCCCAGTACAATCAGCACCTAGTATCAGGAGCTTGTTTTGTTATTGGTGCACGAATTTTGCCTCCGGTGCATAGCTCAGCTTTGTACATATCACCTTTTGATTTTCGGGATTAGTAATTTTCCAGCTGGACGAGTAACTGTATACAAAAGGAACACAAAAAAGGTGATAGATTTACATTCATCACCAGTCAGGTCGGTGTGCCACCTCAATGAGGGCCCCCTACCTACACTAAATTACTTGTGAGACATAGGAGTCCCTCCTGATCACCCTCCCCCTGACTCCAACCCTGGATTTATGTTTTTACTTGCCCAGCAGTGAAGTTTTTTTTTATTTTTTATTCCAATCAATTTTATTGAGACAAAATAGTATAACACATACAGAGAATGTTAAGTAAATACAGAAAAATATACTTGAAAATAAATCCAAGTAAATCAGGAGAACAGATTAACAGGGAATAAAAGGATGGGGGTGGAAAAGGGGGAGGGGGGTTATGAGAATACATCCACCGACAATAACTTTGTATGCATAAACAGTAAACATACATTGGCATCTGTAATGAAGTTAGGCATTGACATCTTCGTACAGAAATCAAACTACATTCAAAACATTGTAATGGTTAGCTCAAACCAAAAGGTACATATTAAATGAGAAGTCTACAGGGTGCAGAACAGTCATACATAACGCTAAACATCAGGGAGAACCTTAGCATAAATACGTGGAGAGCAAGGAAAAGAAAGGGGATGAACATGTCAAAAAAATTTATACAATCTCATGTTGGGGTAGATGTGAGGACCTTGTATTCATCCGAGGACACAAAAAAATGCCATCTAGCCCAAATAACATTAAACTGCTTCAGTCTGTCTCGTTTACTGTACAATAATTCTTCCATTTCACACACAAATCGCATTTGTTTAAGCCATTCTGCAATCGTGGGAACTGCGGAAGAAGCCCAATGCCTGGGAACTAATGCCCTGGCTGCATTTACCATGTGACGTTCCAAAGATTTCGGCTTTGGGTGAGAAACCTATCCTTGGTAATGCATAAGAAAGTATGCAGGCGAAAAAGGGAGGTCCCTGCGTAAGATACGGGACATCCACCCATGGATCTCAGACCAAAACTTTGCGATCATAGGACATGACCATAAGATATGCAGTAGGGTTCCCACTGAGGATTTACATCTCCAGCACATGTCGGGAAGGGCATGCCGTATGCTATGGAGCACTACTGGTGTACGGTACCAGAATGACAAAATCTTATAATTAGTCTCTTGCTGTCTGGAGCTAAAAGAGCTTTTATGAGCAGCCAACCACATGTCATCCCACATACCTTTGGGTATCCTAATCTCTAGGTCTCGTGCCCAGCGAGTTTGAATAGCTTGAACCCTTGGGTGAGAGTCTGGCTCCAAGAGTCGGTAGAAGAATGAGATAAGGTGTTGTGTAGGACCTTCTCCTAGACACACATTTTCAAAGGTTGTATGGAGTCTGATCAAGGTTTCCAGATGAGGATGGTGTGTTAGCCAGTGCCTTAGTTGAAGATATGACCACCATGGTATAGAGTCTGCGAGGGCTCTCTCTTCCAACACAGTTTTCAAGGCTAACACTTGCCCGTCAAGTAAGTCGCTAAGTCTAAGTTGGAAGGGTGCCTTCCAGATTCTCTGGAATTCCCATAAGTTCCCAGGAGGGAAATTGGGATTCCCACATACCGGTGTGAGAGGGCCAGGGAAGGTGGTGAGAGCTAGGCGAGGGCAGAGTGCGTGTAAAATGCGTAGGGTCGGGCCAACAAGGGGGTGAGCCCATAGCGGTTTAGGGATCGCAGCTGTACCTAGCCATACCAGACACCGCAATGGGATGTGAGAGACGGCAGACTCTAGGGGAACCCACGGGTGTGTGTCGTGATGCGTGCACCAATCCTTTATTCTGCGTAGGTGGACGGCTTGGTGATATCTTAAGATGTCCGGAACTCCAAGACCACCTTTATGCCTAGGCAATTTGAGCATGGACCAGCTAATCCTTGGTCTCTTGCCACCCCAAATAAATCTAGAGAGCATTCTGTTGACTGTAGAAAAAAACATCCTATCAAGGAAAATCGGGACTGTCTGCATCAGATACAATATGCGTGGCAGGACCATCATTTTAATCAAAGCTACTCTGCCCAGCCAAGAAAACGTCAGCAGTCTCCACGAGTGTAGGTCCGTTTGGATAGTGTCTAGGAGCGGTCGTAAATTCAACTTGTATACCTGCGAGAGGTCCCTAGGTAAAAGGATCCCCAAATATTTGAGGTGTGATGCATGCCAGTTAAAGGGGAGGCGGTCTGTAAGAAACGCAACCTCGTTATGCCGCAGAGATACACTCATCGCCACTGATTTGGACATGTTTATCTTGAAGTATGAGATTTCCTGAAACTCCTCCATTAAATTAAACAGTTCAGTCAGGGAGTGGAACGGGTCGGTTAAGAAAAATAACAAATCGTCAGCAAAGGCTGCCACCTTATGCTTTTTCCCTTTTACCGTAAGTCCCTGAACTAACCTATTTTTCAAAATCAAAGTACCAGCGGTTCTAAGGATAAAAAAAAGATCGTTGGCGACAAGGGACAGCCCTGTCTGGTCCCATTCGTTATATTGAATGGATCAGAAAAAAGCCCATTAACTCGAACTCTGGCCGAGGGAGAGGAGTAAATGGCTCGTATCCAGTCCATCATACGAACCGGGAGGCCTATGTATGATAATACTTCCAGCATATAATCCCAGGCCAAGCGATCAAAAGCTTTTTCCGCGTCTGTGGATAAAAGCATCAACTCCTTATCTGAAGATTTAGCCGCCAAGATTACATTCAATGCTAACGTGGTATTGTCACGGGCTTCCCGTCTAGGAACAATCCCACTTGAGCCGGGGAGATCAAATCCGGCAAGTAAGGCAGCAATCTGGTGGAAATAATCTTCTCAAAAAGTTTAAGATCCACATTTAATAGGGATATCGGCCTGTTGGCTGGCACAGAGTGAAGGGTCTTTGTCAGGTTTTGGGATGACTGAGATGTCCGCGGACAGAGATTGAGGTGGGAGACTCCTTCCCTTAGACAATGAGTTAAAAGCTGCTAAGAAATGCGGTTGAATGATATTTTGGAATGTTTTATAATATTGGGTAGTGAAGCCATCGGGCCCTGGGCACTTACCCGGCTTCATACTCTTAAGGGCGTTCGTGAATTCCATCTAAGAAATGGGGGTCTGCATAGTCTGAAGAGCAGACTCAGGCAGCTGTGGCATACCAGACTGGGCAATGTAGTCCCTCAATCTCTGGTTTCTAGAGGGGGTAGGAACCTTTGTGTCTGGACTCAAGTTATAGAGAGAGACATAATATTCCTTAAAGCATTGTGCGATTTCCGGTGAGGAGACCAACTCACCTTTACGGTTTTTAATCTTCAAGATAGAGGATCTAGCTTTTCTGAGCTTCGTAGCTCTAGCAGAGAGTTTACTACATTTATTACCCTCCTCATAATAAGTGCCGGTTCTCAAAGTATGGGCTCTCCGAATCTCTCCGAGTCTCTACCGTCTGGATGGAGAGTTCTCCAAGTGTCAAACAGATTCAAGTCAACTAGTTTTTGTTTGACAAATTTCAGTGTTCGGCACGGTATGGAAGATCGATTATTTGAGTTGTCTAGGAGTGGATTCAAGGTAAGATTAAAGTCTCCTCCCAGAACCAGGATCCCTGTAGCAAAATCCAAAAGGGCGGTGGTGACCTTTCGCATAAAGGGGACGTGCCCCTTGTTAGGGAAGTACACCATGGCTAGGGTGACAGGCATGTCCCGGATTTTACCCCTAATAAACAAATAACGACCGTCTGGGTCAATAGATTCCTCCTCAGTCTCAAGGGGGAAATCTTTGTGGAGCAAAATAGAAACCCCTTTGGACTTGTTAGAGCTCAAAGGGGCGTGATAACCTGTAGGGAATGCATTAGAACGCAGTTTCGGCATAGCATTTACTTTGAAATGCGTCTCCTGTAGCATGGCAAGCTTTGGAAACAACAGATGACATCCCTGGGCAGGTCTTCCTTAACATTCCGTGGCTTCAGCGCTCTATGGGCCCTGACAAATTCGATGGGTGATTCTCTGGGGCATTCAAGTACCTCATTAAGGATTTCCATCAGGGCTTGAGGGATCTGGTCCGCAGAGACAGTCTCGGGCAGCCCACGCACTCTGATATTGGAGCGTCGATCTCGGTTTTCCAAATCTTCGATTTTCCTGTGCATGTAGAGCATCTGCTTAGTGACCACTTGAGTCCGTTGTATAGAGGAAATATGTGTGTCTCTCACTTGTCCAGCAGCTTCTACAGTGGTGATCCTGTTATTCATATCTTGTAAGTCTAGACGTAAGTCCGCGATAGCTGAATGCAGAGAAGATTTGATGTCAGCTGCCAAGGACATTATGTCATCTCTGGTGGAAAAATGCTTCAATGCATCTGTGGTAAGGTATTCGTGTTCCGAGCGAACAGATTCCGCTTCATCAGCGCTGTCTAGGTTACTTTCAGGTGTCTTGTGCTGTCGAGATTGAGTGCGCGTACTGCGTGAGGTACTAGTGGATTCGGTCTTTAAACGAAAAATACCTGGAATATTTTTGCTTGGCTGGGTGTCCGAGCGACGAGGAGTGTCGTGGTTTGATATCTGTTTTCCAGATTTGCCCATGGTGACAGAGGAATAAGGTAGATAACGAGTTGCTGGCGTGGAGGCGACTTCGGCCGGTTATAGTGAGATTTTACGCAGTCATGAGCGACACGAGTGAAGTATTATGGCAAGAATTGACAGTTCGCATCTGTATGGAAAGAATCTTTGAGCAAATATTCAGCTTATTCAATGAAGTAGATTAGGGTAGGGTAGTGCAGCTACTGTTAGTTCGTAGAAAAAAATAAAAATAAAAACAATTACGAGAGCGCAGGCCGTGGACTAGCGATAGGGCACCATCACTTGAGAAGGGTGCAAGAGGACCAGGCCTCAGATGTTAGTATTCAGCTCTGTCACTTGTATGTCCCCTTATGTTGATATTGTTCAGCGTCTTACATGGGCATCCATCTGCTTGAGCCGTGTGTGGGGCTTTGATAGAGGTCAGATCAGGCCAAAGTATCAGCTCCTATCACTGACAAGGGAAATCAGTGGGCACCCGAGTGAGGAGAGCGGCCCAAATGTCCACAATAAGGGTACGAGGTGTGATGTAATTCTCAAGCAGCAAGTGGGTGTGATTGTGAGGTTGGGCTCTGCTGTCATCCACACCAGTAGGCCAAAGCCAGGGCCTCAATTTCTGCTTCCTGGTGGAGGTGATATGGGGAACAGTCTATAAAGAAGCTGGCTGACCAAAGTATTTCAAGCTGTGGGCATCGGAGGGCAGGGGTAGTCACTGGGAACCAGATCAGAGCAGTTTTGGCCTTCTAAACGGCCTTCTAATCCGGGCCGGGGCCTCGATTTTGGGCCGCCTACCGGAGGGTGCAGAAAGGAGGCCTGAACAGGGGCTGCGGTATAGGTCTTACCCTGAAGTAGGCAGCGAAAGCCAGGGGCAGTCTCCAGACCTCAGACCAGCGCAGTTGTAAGTCGCAAAGCGGCGCTCTTCCGCCTGTTTAGGCCCACGTGGCCGCAGGAGGAGAACTAGCCTGGGCCAGAGGAACAGCCTGACCCAGACCCTGCAGCAGATCCTGGCAGCAAGGGCAGACGAGTGTGAGAACTATGGTCTGTTCCTTGCTGCCAAGCTGCGCAGGGCATCTGTGGCCCAGCGGGAGGCTGCCCAGGACCTCATGACGGAGATGGCATGCAGGGGCCAGCTGGACACCTCAAACCCCCGGACGGCTCTGGTCCATCCTGTATTGCCCGTGGGGACCCACTCTGCCCTATCTGGGCAGCCTGTGCAGCAGCCCATGTACACAGTAACCGAGGAGGGGGGTTACTCTTATCATCACCTGTGACCTCCAGCTGTGTGTCAGGGCCATGGGGTAATGGCATTCTGTTTTAATTTGTTGTTTATTTAATTGTGTACAGAAAGCACAACTGTTAACTTAACAAGTGATTTTATTTTGGCTGCAAATAAAAACATTTGACCATGACTCAATGCCTAATCCTTGGCCTATCAAATGGGGTGTATGGGAGACATCAGGTGGTCAGGTCATGCTGCCAGGACACAGCCCCCACACCATTGAAGTTGGCTACATAGCCTTCACGGTTGGCGTGGGCCTGCAGGGATTGTCCCTGAGGTGGAAGTGGCTGCATGCCAGTGAGGGCCCCTGGTTCATTGCACCATGAACCGAGGGTTACCACTGCTGGGAAATGCATACTCCCATCCTGATGAGGTCATGGCCGATCGCTTGATGGTGGGGCGTCCGACCGATCGGACACGGAATCGTCCAGGAATCCGTGGGACAAGGTGGTATGTAGCGATCGGACAGACTTAATTGGCCGATCGATCGGACCTCCGATTCCCGCTGAGATCGATCCGGAATCGATCGGATAGGTGATCGAGCGGCCATGGAATCCGACTGTGTATGGCTAGCTTTCCACAGCACTACTGGCAAAATATTTTTTTTTTGGACAAATTACACCACAATTGTGTGTTTGGAACACTGTGTGGAGAGAAAAAGGCACAGCACACCAACATCAAAACATCATCCCTGCTGTAAAACATGGCAGAGGGAGCATCATGGTTTGGGCCTGGATGGATTGTTGTCATTGATGGAAAAATGAATTCCAGAGTTTATCAAGACATTTTGCAGGAAAACGTAAGACCATCTGTCGGCCAACAGAGGATGGGTGATGCAATGGCGTCAACAGAACAAAATACACCTTCTGGAGTTGCCTGGTCACAGTCCTGACCTCAACCTGATTGAAATGCTGTGGCATGACCGTAAGAAAGTGATTCACACCAGACAGCCCAAGAATATTGCTTCACTAAAACAGTTTTGTGAAGAGGAGTGGTATAAAATTACTTCAGATTGTAGTGCAGGTCTGATCTGCAACTACAAGAAACGCTTGGTTGAGGTTATTGCTGCCAAAGGAAGGCCAACCAGTTATTAAGTCCAAAGGTTCACATATTTTGTCCAACCTGCACTGTAAATGTTTACATGTTCATGTTTAATAAAAACATGACATTTAATATAATGATTGTGTATTATTTTATGCAGATTGTGGTGTAACATAGATGAAGATCAGAGCACATTTTATGACCAATTCATGCAAAACTCCACGTAACCTCAAGGGGTTCACATACTTTTTCTTGCAATTGTAGGAAAAGTAATAAAATCATTTAGTGTGGCCACATTTTTTGTATGAAAAAACCTCACACTTTATCAGGGGTGTGTTCATACTTGAAATAGCCTGTATTTTGTGATTAAGCTATGGAATACATTCAATACATATATATTTTCTTTTCCCAAGGTTCCCAATGCATGGGACCCAATGTATGAACTGAATTGCAGTTTTGGAATGTTAACCAGATGGGGTCTTTTGAGGACACTGTGGGTTTTCATCATTAATTAGAAAAAATAATCATTGAAGACTATTATGAGGTGTAATTAGTGAGTTTTATGGATTGTATATTTTATTCTGGTACAAACAATATCCTGACTACCAATTGTTATCTGATGGGAAACAATAAAGGAAATTACTTCAGTGCTAGGAAATTGGGAAATGTTTTAAACATATTTTATAATTTATGCCACCATGTATACAAATATCTGGGAAACTGCTTAGTCACATGGTACTTCATTTATCACGCTACACCAACTTGCTTTTTGGACAACAAACGAAATGGAAGTATTCTTTGTAGGATATGCTGGCAACACCACTGTTTAGAAGATGGCAACTTTGTCAGAAGGCTAAAAGAAAACAGCTGTCGGACAAATTAGTTGTCTTTGGTAGTCTGAAGAATAACTTTATGAAGTAAAGTTGGTAATATAAGTAATGCCATTTCAATAAAAATGTTTTCAGATAAGTAGAATGTAATTTTTCATGATGCTTGAGCAAGTTCTACTATTGAATTCATGACTGTATACATGATAGACTATGACTGTGTATATATTCAGTGCCCATAATGTGCTTATATTGGTGCTACTGCTGAAATCTGTGAATTTGTTTGAGTTTATTGTATAGTCCCTAAACATGATACCATCACCAACTTGCTGGAGATGTAAGGACATCTGGAGATGTAGGGACAGTCTCTAAAATGCTATTGCTCTAATACTCTAGAGAAGGGTGTCAAACTGGCCAAAGTTTAAGACTTGGACAAAGTCGTGGGCCAACCTTGATAAATTTTAAAATAAAATTTTACTGCAGGCCATTCTTTAGGAGTAAAGAACTTGACTGCTTAGTGTTCCAGTGACGTCATAATGAGAACCCACTGCCTGGAGTAGGCTGGGATCCGTAGTGCAATACTCACAGAATTGGAGGACAGAAGGTGATTTCAGCTGGTAGGAAGGCTACTGGGAAGGCAAATCTACAGAGTTTATGTGCACGGCAAGTTTGGCCAGAGGTTGACACCCATGCTCTAGAGCAGTGGTACTCAACGTTTTCAGATCCGCGAACCTGTAAGTGACATCTAGAGATGGTCGAATTTTTTTTAAAAAATTCGACCATTTCGCCGATTTCGAGTTAATTGCAAAGCCCCTGAACATGGTATCATCACCATACTTGCTGGAGATGTAGAGAAGGGTTGGGGGTATACTCCCAAAAAAAAGTATGTCTCTAACACAAATAGTTTTTGCACAAATTAAGTTCAAAGTCAAGTAAAAATTTCGAAAATCGGAATTTCGACTTTAACTTTGAACTTAATTTATGCAAAAAGAACATGTGCTAAAGCAACACTTCTTTTTTTCAAATGTTCCCACAACCCTTCTCTACATATCCAGCAAGTTTGGTGATGATACCATGTTCAGGGGCTTTGCAATCAGCTCACAAAGCTAGCAAGTCGAAAAATTCGACCATCTCTAGTGACATCACAAAGTGTCACTTTGTCTATTTGGAACCCATAAGTGCTGGTGTGGAGGGCCAGGTCTGCATTCCAAATACTGGAACTGACAATCTGGGGCATCACTTCTACACAATCAGGTAAGTGTAATGTCCACTTCCTTAAAATTTTCCACCCCGCTTGTGGAAATGATGTGCAGTTTGAAGTGAGAGTAACGCCCCATCCCTCCTTAGTTATTTACTCTCCCTCCTAGCATCCCACCCGATTGTGGGCATCAGTGCTGCTGCTTTCAGTGAATTCAGCGACCCCTGTGAAATCGTCATTCGACCCCCAAGGGGGTTCTGACGCACAGGTTGAGAACCACTGCTCTGGAGCTTGATTTATTCAAACTAGTTATGTTATACATGAGTTACAGGTTCCTTTTATTTTTAAAAGTTATAACAACCCTTTTTTGGTGGTGATATGCTGAGGGGCTTTGTAATTAACTCATAATTCATCTAGTTAAAATGACATTGAAGCAAGAGTACATTTGCTGTGTGTTTTTTGCGACTTAGCTGCTGCATTTATTTTCTAGGCGTATACACAAAGCATTTAGCTTTTTCCAGGTTTTATTCAGGAAAAGAAGTTACCTCTGCTTATATTTGGATCAGCGTATACTCAAGTACCGTATTTTTCGGACCATAAGACGCACTTTTCCTCCTAGAGTGGGGGGGAAATCAGGGTGCGTCTTATGGTCCGAATGCAGAAGTACAGGGGCCTTTACCTTTACTTACGGTACCGTGGTGTCCCCGTCGGTCCCTGGCTGCACCAATCTCTGCCGCGCCGATCTCTGCCGCTGTGTTCCTCCTCTGTGTTGCCTGACGTCCAGCGTGCGGCACTTGTGGCCGCCCACTAAGGTGGCGCCGATCGGCATCCATCAAATCAGTCAACCCTTCTGACACGCCCCACAAGTGCCGCACGCTGGACGTCAGGCAACACAGAGGAGGAACACAGCGGCAGACAGCAGCGCTGTCAAGTGGTATTACGGTAACCTTTACAGTATTAACCTTTACAGTAGCTGTGTAATAAATGCAGTTCCGCTTCCCACTTTTAGCACTCCCCCATATTATCAGCACCCCCCATATTATCCTACAGTCATTCAGGTCACTGAGGGCAAACCTGTGTGACTGACAGGATCAGATTTTCCAGGGCAGATTCAGCTATTCTATTACCAGGTACCAGTAGTACATTAAACGTAAAATGTGTAAAAAAGTAAAGAATACGGTATTACGGTATGTGATATGCTTACGCAGCTCACTTTTCAGAATATTTTTTTCTTGTTTTCCCTTCTCTAAAAATACGGTATATATTTTTCTGATGTTCTAATGCAATCCATCCTCTGTTTTAGCACTAGGACAAATAACCTATACCATGATGCCACAGATAGCGTTTGTGCCTGAGCACTGGACCCCTTACACCCCAACTTATGTATCTGTCACAGATCGAAAGCAGCAAAATATTATAAAAGAAAATTTCTGTGAAGGTGAAACTCAATGTACTGTGGGGCAAAAAAATATTCAGCAACAAATCGTGAAAGGTCTGGATCACTGAGTCTCATCTCCCCTCACTCGTGTGTGTGTGTGTGTGTGGGGGGGGGGGTGTTGGAGTTGCTCGTAAGGTCTATATCACCCCCTATCCAGATCCCCGCCTCCCCACATCTCCGCCTTCCCCGGTAAAAATTTCTACTTTCGAGGAGACGGGGGTGACTCTCCTCTACTCTCTTCCCAGGCGAGTGGGCACATAGGGGAGAAGACATCTGGGCATCGGAATAACATTTCTGATGCCCACATGCTGCCCCCGACATGATGCCGCCCTGGGCACCTGCCCAGGTTGCCTATGCCTAAAACTGCCACTGGAGATGCCTGTAATTTTCATCTTGGGCACACCTGAATTATGAGAGACAGAATGGGGGGATCCAAATGGGGGGATCCAAATTATAAGAATTGATTTGCAAATTATGGTGCAAGATAAGTATTTGGTCAATATGAAAAGTTCATCTCAATACTTTGTTATATCCCCTTTGTTGGCAATGACAGAGGTCAGACGTTTTCTGTAAGTCATCGCAAGGTTTTCACACACTGTTGCTGGTATTTTGACCCATTCCTCCATCCAGATCTCCTCAAGAGCAGTGATGTTTTGGGGCTGTCGCTGGGCAACACCGACTTTCAACTCCCTCCAAAGGTTTTCTATGAGGTGAGGTCTGGAGACTGGCTAGGCCTCTCCAGGACCTGGAAACGCTTCTTACAAAGCCACTCCTTTGTTGCCCGGGTGTTGTGTTTGGGATCATTGTTATGCTGAAAGACCCAGCCACCGGGGCTGATGGGGGCAGAAAGGCTCTATTTGCCTGCAGCTCTGTAGAAATGCTGCAGGCACACAGAGAGCCAGCGGTTGCGCTAGGGAGGTTAAACCAGCCATAGACGCTATGCTTGGCGGGCGTTTATCGAACAATCGACCGCAGCATGATGACATCATCATGCCATGTTCAATCGTTCGAAATACACCATTTGCGATTCGACAGCCAATACTTTGGATGGGGACTCTTGTCCCCATTCAAAGTACAGGCGATCGACCAGAGAAAAATGTTTGTCCTCTGGCTGATCAAAGTTTTGTGCGAGTACGAACGGTTGCTCCAGGTGGGCGCGTTCATTTTGCGATTGATCACCAAGCGATCACCCCGAATGCGCATGGTGATCATTCGCAAAATCGGCCACAGATTGAAGCGCTATGGCCGGCTTTAGAGGTACATAAGGTAAGGTACATAAGTTTACATTTGTTTTCTTTTCTTTTGATTTGGATTGGATAAAACATTTATAAAACATTTACCCAATCAAAATAAAAAACAAATGTAAAAAAATTGAAAAAAAATCTAAGGAAAAAAAAAATTCTGTACCTTCAGCTATTTCCGGAGGCACTCGGGTGCAGCCGGAGATAGATGTAACTATCAGAAACGCTCAGCAGATTTAAAAAAAGAAAAGAAATTTTTTTTTTTCTTTAAGACCGGGTCCCGCCTCCGTGACGTCACACGTCACTCCGGGACCCGGAAGAAGCCGGCGAGGAGAAGGATGGCGACGGCAGCCGGACCAGGTGAGCTCCCACGTTGTGCCCGAACCCAGTTCGGGCGTATCGTTAATTGCAGCGTCCCTTTGCCCGAACTGGGTTCGGGCATATCGCTAGGAAGGTTAAACAGATCAGTCATCCTGGTCCCTTTGCAGAAAAACAGCCCCAAAGCAAACTTCAGACGGGCTCGGACATGTACTGGCTTAAGCAGGGGGACACGTCTGGCACTGCAGGATTTGAGTCCCTGGTGGCGTAGTGTGTTACTGATGGTAGCCTTTGCAGGTCCCCCCGTATGGTTCAATAGTGGAGTTTTCTAAATGAGAAAAATATAGAGAAAGCACCATTGCCCCAAGAAATGAATCAAACACGTGAATCTTAGAGCCACACCCTCAATAAAGTTAAGAGAAAACATGTTTATTGCTATTACAGGATGGGTTTTCAAGGCAATTCTTTATGTTCAAACATGAAAATAAATTTTTATTTAAAAAGTCTTATTTTTATTATGGAATTTAAGCTTATTTTCCATTAGTAACACCAGTAACAGTAACCGGCCACAAGATGGCAGAGTGGCATTTGTTTACATTGCATCAGCCGTTGTCGGCAATGGAGCTTCACATAGGCTGCCGACAGAACACCAGTGCCTCCGATTCTGTGATCTGCGGCCCGGGACAGGTGAGTGGACTATGACCCCCTGACTCAAGTATAAGCTGAGGGAAGCCTTTTCAGCCCATTTTTGGGTTGAAAAAGTCGGCTTATCCACAAGTATATACGGTACTTATTTTCCACCATAATTTGCAAATAAATTCTTTAAAAACTAGACATTCTATCATTCTTTTCCACCATTCTGTCTCTCATAGTTGAAGTATACCTATGATGAAAATGTCAGGCCTCTCTCATCTTTAAGAGAGAACTTGCACAATTGTTGGCTGACTACATACTTTTTGCCCCACTGTATATAATATTTCAGGATGTTTTTTTATATACTCCATCTTTGGATGTTAGACTGTGTAGATTGATCATTTTGTTTAATTACCATTTTTTTTACTTCAGTATTTACCAGTTTAGTCAGTCAAACTTGCATGAGAAAAGTTTAAGCCATCTGTTAGTACTTTATTATGCTAGCTTTTGAGTAGACAAATGAATTGCTGACCAGCCGTTTTCACTGGAGGTTGCAGGTGGCTGAGACAATTTCTCTGTTTTATCAGTGCCTTTCAATGCACCAGTTGTAAGCGATGACTCAGAAGGCCTGAGACCACTTGTGGTTTTACTGTCACGGATTAGCAGCAAGAAGTGAATAGTCAACAAGAAAAACAGGTGTGTTGTGCTTGAAGTAGATGAGCAACTTTAAAGAAGGTAAAATATATAGTAATTTAAACCACCATTAAGTGTCATGGCACACAGAAATTTATTATGCCACAACAAAACCATTA
The DNA here is from genome assembly GCA_036250615.1 of Ptychadena robeensis. Taxonomy (NCBI): domain Eukaryota; kingdom Metazoa; phylum Chordata; class Amphibia; order Anura; family Ptychadenidae; genus Ptychadena; species Ptychadena robeensis. The sequence continues at coordinate 131,222,524 of CM070035.1, forward strand.
AAATGTACTAAATGGTAACCCTGTGTTGCAGAAATTCTAGTGATTTTATATTTCCAGCATCAGAATATTGCTTCATGATTTGTAGGTGGCTATGACAATGTATTCCTATGGCACAGAATCAGTGCCATTGACTACACACAACATGCATTCACTAATGCAACAGCTAAAGCAGTGATCAAAATTGCATCTTAAGCAATTTGCTTAAAATAATTTACATGTAACTTCATTAAAGATGTTTTAGTTTAACTGATTTTTTTTTTTTACCATAGAAGAAGAATCAGTAACTCAATGTAGCATTGCACAGTATATGACCAAAAGGGGGCAAGATAGTGCTATGCAAGTTCTGGCACCTTAACTAGCTTTGGGTTGTACTGCACTGTGATATATATATGTCATTTAATTATATGGATTGGTAAAATTATGTTTTTTTTAAGGACCGTACCCAGCGACAGTAGAATGAACATAGCAATGTACAGTACATGCATCACTCGTTCTGTTGTATGGAGATGGGAGGATGAGCTGGTGTGTGTTTCTTTTCCTATATTAAAAAGTGGTTGTCATTGCAGTTGGTCACACTGAAAGGCAGAGAAACAATTTTTTTTCCTGAGACAATCACATTTACATCTGTATGTACATAAGTATAAATATATAGTGAAAGCTCATGATCAATTATCGATAATCGCAGTAAGGTTTTACTAAATAGGCCACACATGAAACACTGCTGGTATGAAAGAGTTTAAATTCTGTTTAAATTATATTAATTAAACATTCCCTGCATGAGATTGATTGTTCAGGGCTGGAACTTGCTGTATTCACTTGGCATATTGGCCCTGCTGAGAGCCCAGAACTAAACTAAACTAAAATATATATTTTTAAATACAATAGTAGCATATTAACCCCCCGGACGTTACAGGCTTTCCGCGCCATTTTAATACAGTGTACAGTGTACTTCGCTGCAATTTCCGGCCCTCCTCCCAGCCGGCCCACTACTGTGTGGGGAGAAAAGCGACGCGCATGGAGGTCAATGGCACCCCCCCTTCGGTGTCACCGATGACGCCGAAGACACAGGGCCGGAAAAGGCTCTATGTGCCTGGGGTAGTGCCCGATCCCGGCACGGGCGCAGTTTAATTCAATCTGTGCCTGTACTGGCTTCAGGCGTAATGCCAGGGAGGTTAACCCCCCCCCCCCTCCTCCCCGGCGGTCCTAGTATTTCATTGTTCCTAGAGTGGTATGGAATTACAAACAGATTACAATATATTCTGTATTTCCCGTCCTCTCTGGCCTCTTGTACACATACTTTTCAATGAATGACACTGGGAATATGAATGCCCAGGGATTTCTATGCCTGTATTTCCACAATTTTCCATCATCACTGGCGTCAGGAGGTGGATCCAGTGAGAAGACCACAGGACGCCTGCGCTGCAGGACAAGCCTGGAAGATGCTGGAGCAGGCATGAAATTGAGGCAAATTAGAGTAAACTCTTTAGCAAAGTTTTACGTTTTTTTTTACTGCTGCATACTGTCTTCTTTCACCTTTTCTGAAATGAGGAGAGTTGTCAATGGGAATAGGGAACCACATACAGTAATATTAACCAGAGATAGGATATGAGGTTTCAGAGCAAGAGGAGATATCACTGTTTTGTTTTTGTTTTTTCATATCAGCGCTCATATGTCTGTTAGATCTGAAGTATCTATTGCTAATACAACTGAAGAGTCTTCATAGTGCTTCCTTCTACAATTGCCCAGGTGAAAGAGCACTTTCAGGTTGACATCACCACCCACCCTCGCATAGATTGTATTGTTTCTTTTCTACTTTACTGTAACTACTTCACAGATTTGCATTACTACAAGTTCTATATTTGGCTGAAAAGATGAAAAACACTTAAATGAAGTTTTGCCTATCAAAGCCATATTGCAGCTGTGCATGAACTGTCTATGCTCATGATTTTACTATGTGGAAGTGTGCGTGTTATCTGTGCAGAATAGGATACGTTTGGAGGACCACTATAACAAATGTTTTATTTTTAAATTAAATAGCAGGGGATAGTGAAACGTTGAGACTTATTTACAGCATGGGACAAGGATCCAAGTGGATCCAAGCAGATTTACAGTACTTTAGAATTGTGCTTACCTAAACAAAGTATGTTAGACCAGGTCAATCAGGTTAATTTGAATTATGTTAATTGGTTACTACAACTTGATACTGTAGCATGACTTTGGGTTTACGGGTAACACCCACACTTGATTTACAGACTGGTGAACTCACCCCAAAACATTTGTATGCTTTACACTCTCTAAGCAGCAGCCCCCCCCCCCCCGTTCACTCAGATTCTTTAATCAAGGAAATGCTTTAGTGAAGGAAATAAATAATGTTAGTGACACTTACATTAGTGGCAGAGATGATCTTTGCAGTCCCTCAGGCATGAATGCTAGGCCCAAATTCCATAGGGCCATGCTGAAAAATATGAAAAATAACACAAGAACTCGCACCAGGTGGGGGAACTGACAAAAGGACTGATGTACATCTGCCTGTGATTGCTCCCCATTTCCGCAGAGGTCAGGGCAGTATAAAGGTGAGCATACAAGGTTTCTTTTTTTCATTCAATCAAATTAAGTAGTATAAGCTGACCCGAATATAAGCCAAGGCACCTAATTTTAGAAAGAATTTCTGGAAAAACGGAATGACTCGAGTATAAGCCTAGGGGGAAATGCAGCAGCGAAGGGTCCCCTTACACTTTAGATTACTTTATTGTTATTTTCAAAATACATCATACATACATTATTTTAACATTACTGTTACAT
>CM070035.1:131225425-131266369 GCA_036250615.1 Ptychadena robeensis
TTGATGATTTCCATTTTGCTGCAATTGCACATCGGGCCGCTGTAAGGATATGGATTACTATTTTTTTTTTATCTTTGTTCAAATGTGTCGGTGAGGCCCCTATCACATGTGTTTTTATATCAAGAGGGATCTTGCTTTTGACTACCAATTCCATTATTTGATTTACACCCTTCCAATATTCTTCTAGTTCCCCACAGCTCCAGAAGATGTGTTCCAGCGTTCTACTCTCAACCCCACATCTCCAACACCTGTCTGTCGCTTGGGGGTAAATCCCATGCAGTTTCTCCGGGGTGTAGTACCAGTGGTGTAGTATTTTATATATATTTTCCCGATGGATTACTGATATTGATGATCTCTTAGCATTTTCCCAAATTTGATTCCACTCTTGCGGGGTCAGTTCCCTCCCTATTTTCTTTTCCCACTTTTCCATATATGGGGGCCTCCATTCCCCAGCCTCTTCAAGATTTTTGTACAAATCGGCTACAAATCCCTTTAGACTGGTATTCTGGCTACACATTTGCTCAAATGGTGTTTGATCTTGTATTTCCACATCCCTCATCCTGCCCTTGAAGTAGTGACACACCTGGAGGTATGTGAACCTTTCACTCTCCGGGAGTGTCTTTCTAGTATTTAGTGCCTCGAATGTTTCTAATTGTCCCCTTGGTGATAGTATGTCTCCCAAATTTTTGATTCCCGTTCTGTCCCAGATCCCCCTCTTTTTTCCTGACCATGAGATGGGTATTAACTGGTTGCCTATAACTGGTTCCAGTCTTGAGACTTCGTGCACCAGTCCATACTTATATTTATTTCGATTCCATATCTTTTTTGTGTGTTCTATTGTTTCTATCGTATGTGGCATCTTATATTTAGCGGTTTGTCCCCATATAAGCTCCTGCATATCTTCCAACCCTAAGATGTCTTTTTCTAGTTGTGCCCATCTAGGTAGATTTTCTCTGCTTAGCCACACCCTCAGTGGTCTTAATTGGGCTGCTACATAGTAGTTTTTGATATCTGGGACTCCAAGTCCTCCTTTCTTTTTTTGTTTACACATGAGTTTGGAAGAAATCCTATGGTTTCTATATGGTTTCCAGACATATTCCAATATTATTTGTTGAATACTCTTTTTTCTTGGGATCCCAACGGGAAGCGAGTTGAATAAATACAAAAACTTGGGTAGAATCATCATTTTGATTCCCTCGATTCTCCCGAATAGGGAGAGCGTATGTTTTTTCCATGTTTTCATCATATCTGCTACCTCTTTCATTAGTGGTTGGTAATTACTTTTGAGCAAGTTTTCATATTTTGCCGTTATTTTTACACCCAAGTATTTTATCTCCTCCAAACTCCACCTCCAGTTAAAGTTCCCTTTCGGGTTGTCTATATTTTCCTTGTTTAAGTTTAATGGCATTGCTTCAGTTTTGTCTATATTGTTTTTATATCCTGACTATTTTATATGTGTGTTCTCCTACTGCAATTCCCTTTATGTCTACATTCTTCCTACCGTGCGCTGCCATAGGCTCTATGGCTAATGCAAACAGAATGGGGGATAATGGGCATCCCTGCCGGGTTCCATTGCGAATGGGGAAGGTTTCTGAGTTCCCTATAGGTGTTTTCACTGAGGCCGATGGTGCCGAGTACAGCACCCCTATAGCTGTAAGATATTCCCCCTTTATTCCATATCTTTTGAGTGTTGCCATCAAAAAGGGCCAGCTCAGCCTATCAAAGGCTTTTTCGGCGTCTAAACTCAGCACCACCGCCTCAGTTATTCTTTTATTTATTATTTCTATAATATCTATTATTCTCCTAATATTATCCCCCCGTCAACCTGCCCGGGACAAATCCAGTCTGATCATTATGAATTAAATTTGGTATATATGTTAATATTCTATTAGCTAGTATTTTAGCGTAGACTTTTATATCCGTATTTAATAACGCAATTGGCCTGTAGCTCTTGCAGTTGGCTGGGTCTTTACCGGGTTTCACAAAAATTGAGATAAATAAATGAATTAATTTGTCTTGGAATTTCTTCCCCCTTCATAAAGTTGTTAAATATCTTAGCCAGGTGTGGTGCCAGGATCTCCGAGAATTCTTTATAATAGGAGTATGTTAGTCCGTCTGGGCCTGGGGCTTTATTCATTGGGAGTTTCCGGATGGTGGCCCGAACCTCCTCCACTGTAATACACCTATTCAGATCGTTGGCCTGTAATTCTGTCAGTCTCGGAAGATCCGCCTCCGCCAGGAAACCCTCTATTTTATCTCCAAGTCTTTCTGTCTTTTCCTGATGTTTTGCTACGTTCGTGTATAGAGTTTGGTAGTATTTCTCAAAGATTTTTAGGATTCCTTCTGGATCCGTTATACTTTCTCCCACGTCATTTTTAATTGCCGATGGTACACCTTCAGCTTTCTTATTTTTTAATCGTTGTGCTAAGATTTTATCCGCCTTATTACTCCTCTCGTAATATAATTGTTTGGTATACATAAGCTTGCGTTCAACTTCTTCAATTGCATTTTGTTTCAATTTGGACCTGATCCCAATTATTTTACGCAGTGTTTTAAGTGAGGGGGAGAATACTAATTCCTGTTCGAGCCTTATTAGTTGTCTCTTATTTCCTTTAGATCTCCTTTTGTTTTACCAAAACCATGTAAAGGCCCCCATACACCTTACAATCTTACCATACAATTTCTGTACAATCCACTTTTCTACCAAAACCATGTAATATTCTAAACCTTCCAATCACTATGTATTCTAACTGGCAGGCCACTATACTACAGAGTTATTGGTAGATCTAAAGGAAATAGTATTGAGTGATCTAGAGGTGTATGGGGGGCTTTACATGAGAGACTTTCTAAACAATCAAGTCTACATAGTTGTTGGTAGATCTAAAGGATATCTGCCAGAGAGATCTAAAGGTGTATGGCGAGCTTAAAGCTGGGCATAGACGTGATGTTTTCTGCCCGATGCTGCTGCAGATCGACTGTGCATGATGATGCATGATGATGATATCACGCACGGCTGGTTATGCAGAGAATCGGCCGGGCACCCTGTGGGTGGATTGGCAGGAAATTTACCGGCATGTTGGATCACCCGGAGATTCGGCATGCGGCGCATTCCTGGTTGATCTCGCCAGGTGGGCACAGGCGGTCGATCGGACAAAAATTGGGTGTAAAACGGCCATGTATGGCTGGAGATGTAGAGAAGGGATGTGGGAACATTATAAAGAAACCGTTATTGCTCTAGCATATGGAGGTTTTGCACAAAATAAGTCAACTTTAAAAACTTTAAAATGTAAAAAATTTTCTACAAATGTTCCCACAACACTTTCTACATCTCCAGCATCTTGGTGATGATAGAATGTTCAGGGGATTTGCAATTCACTCATAAAGTCCACCTACAAAATGCAGCAATTTTCATATCTTGACCCGAATATAAGCCGAATTTAATTTTTTTGAGCACATTTCAGATGAAAAATTTGGCTTATATTCAAGTATATACGGTTTACTTTATTTGAGTCTGTCACAGGGCTGTGGAGTCGCAGTCGAGGAGTCGGAGTCCCTGAAGTCGGCAGAAAATCAACCGACTCCTACTAAATTTAAATGGGAATTAAATTAGACTGCAGCGTGATGATGTCATCACTCTGCTCTCCAGAACTGACAGCAAGACGCCGGTCTTCATTGAGACAGCATCGGCCAGAGATTACCGGACATGTCCGTTCGCTGGCCAGCTGAGCTGTGGGGCATCAGCGATCTGTCACCCCATGTGGGCACCCCCGATCAGCTAACACACGCCCATCGATCGGCAGCAAAATCAGCCGCCACTTGGTGCGTGCATGGGCTTGTTTCCACTGGTGCGTTTTTGTGTGTTTGCTAGTGTTTGTAACCCCGCGGCCGCAACCGCAGTCAACCGCGTCCATTGGAAACATCAATATAGTTTCCACTGGTTTGTGCGCGTTCTAATGCGGATGCGGTTTAGGGTGCGGTTGTGAACGCTACCTACAGCGTTTTGAAACGCATCCGCATCCCATCCGCATCCCAAAAACATGCAAAAATGCTTTCCTATGCTTTCCTATGGATGTGGGCAAAAACGCGCAAACACATGAAAACGCACCAGTGGAAACAAGCCCTATGGCAGCCTTAACTCTCGCTGATAATGAAGTCAATGTGTTTTGCCGGACTAGAGACACTTGTATAAGTGAAGGGAATGGATCGCCAATATTCAAGACTGAAGCCGTAAAGCACTTGAAAACCCGCTGTCATTCAGCTGAGGCGACAAATACTTAGATTGTTAGCTTCAACTTTACACATGACTATGGGATTCCAGGGAAATTATGAATCATGTTTGAAGTGCCCCTTCACCCTGCCTCTTCTTGGAGCCTTCCACTGCCCTATCTTCAGCAGAAGATCAGAACAGAGAGGTAGACTCGATGCCTCCCTGGAAAGCTGCAGCGATTGTCTTCATCGCTGCAGCATTTCCGGGGTTTTGGCACTGCCCCATTCGCGTCACGGTGACGCGGAAGGGGGTGGGGTTGGCGCCATAGACCTCCATGTTAACTCCACCTCCATGTTGGCTTTCCCACTCAGGCAGGGGGGAAAGAGATGACAGGCAGTGTACTTTGTTATAAACGGCTCGGTATGGGCAAGAAACCGGCAGTGCGCTAGGGAGGTTAACTTGTGCGCTCACGGTGCTTGATTGTACTCTAATCTGTTTACAAACCTACCCGTGTGTGCCTTCTTTCGGGCGGGATCAAAAGAGCCGGCTCGAAGGAACTTGATTGAATGGGGTTCCAACATGTTGAAAAGACCCCGTTCAATCTCCAATACTTTGCATGGAGACATGAGTCTTTATGGAAAGTATTGAAACAGCTGCTGCTCTTGCCTCTTCCACAGCCGTCGGCTGTCAGTGTGAAGGGGCGGAGCCAGCACTCCTCACTCGGAAGCTGTGTGAGTGCGGTAGCTGTATGAGACAGGCTGCTTCTCTCCAGCTTGTGGCGTGTTGTAAATCACCCACTGCAAGCTGGGGATAACAGGTCCCCATTGAACAGGAATCGATGTGCCCATGTGGTGCACATTGATTTCCGTTCAATTGATCCCCGATCAATCACAGCGTGGTGCCTAGCTTAAGGAAAAAGCAGCAGCATCTTCTGCCTAACTCCCTTTCTCTGCTTTAATTGGCCATTACAGTACAGTGCTGGTTTCCTGGCCAGTAGTTCTGTGGTTAATGTATGTTGCCTTCCTTTCCTTCAATGGATGGATACAATACATTAGCATATTAAATACAGAGGAGTCGGAGCCGAGGAGTCGGAGTCGGAAGAATCTGAAACTGAGGAGTCTGAGTCGGGGAATTTATCGACCGACTCCACAGCCCTGGTCTGTCATCTCAGGCCTAGTTCACAGATATCATTTTACATCTGTTGACATGGATTTTCATGTGTTTTCATGGGAACAGGCCCATTGGACATAATGTGCACTTTTTGCAATGGCTGAGCATTCCTTGCGCAATTAAATATTGTGTTGTGACTTTCGGGTACGGTTTCTATGTTTATGTAAATATAACATTAATTATTCTACACAATTCCTCCTTTGCCTACAACAATTCAGTCTTAGAATAAATAACTAAAAAAAGCTTTCAAAATAATGACTCCCAAGCCACTTAACATTTGGCTGGTGAACTAATATCTATTGTAGTATAGTTTGGAAACACCAGAATCTAAAAGCAGAAGAGAAAGAAAAGAAGGCAAAGCGATTACACTAAGTCCCTGGGATGCACAAGTTTATTGTGGGAGATGATTGAATGGCCTCCAGGTTGCCTTTTTCATATGGATCTCAGATTTCAATTTGCTCTTTGCACGTAGTTTGCTCTGTTTCAACAGCTTGTAAAAATCAAGCTATATACATGGATGAGTGAACATGGTTGTGGGGCTTTTTTAGCTTGTGAAGTCATGGAAGTTTCTAAGGTCATCACTTATACATATTGCCTTTCTAGATGAAAGTTTTCAGTCTTAATTTTTCATGTTGGAAGCGGACACCTAGGGCTGTAAAAATGTCTCAATCAGATTTGTTGCTAAAGGTAATAGAAAACATTTCCATCCAATAGCCTTGATATGTGTTTCCACTGAGCCACTTGTGCTCAGTTTAATGTGCCATAAGCATTTGTTACATTTACATGTGGCTCCTATATTAGTGTTAGTGCAATCACATTTTTGTTTACAGTGAAAACATTTTTGTAATGTTTGAAAACATACAATGTATTGTCACTCTAACAAGGTAAAGGTAAAAGGAAAGAAATTAATAATGAGATGAAGTGTATCTTGTCCCTCACCTTCTCCAAAACTCACTTGTCCCCAATTAAATATGACACAACCCTCTATGCCACTGGTTCCCAAACTTTCATTTAATTTTTTATTTCGGAACATTATGAAGCCTCCTTCCCATTCAATCACAGGTTTAGAGTATGCCTCCCCCCCCCCCCAGATACCTTCCCCCAGGGGTCCTGCAACCCTTTTCAAAATTGTAAGAGATGCCATATAAATTGTTTATATTAAAGATTAAAGCTAAAGCTTCAGAGGAACAAAGCCTTAACTGCTAATAGGGTGTCTGCATCTTATGGCCCAAATACAAGACCCCAACGACCAAGTGGCCCCCACGAACACCTTGGCTCCCCACCAGCTTTCCCGGCAAGGAGATTAGCCAGGGAGGTGGTGGAGCTGTCAGATGAGAGCTCCGTCCACAGCTGACATCTAACATCTAAACTGTATTAAAGCTTAAGAAGGTACATTAAGATGGGTACAAGGCACATTCAATAGCAGCAGATCCACAATAAATGCAGTAACCATGATTGACTTCTAAAACTAATAAAATATACAGGAAGTCGAAACAATAAAACAATAAAGGAGTGGGGCAATAGAAGAGTAGGGGGGGAGGGGACTGACGCCAGGGCCCGTGCCCTTAAAACATAAACAAAGGAACTTAACAGGATACAGTGGATGGGTAGTTAACTGGGCATGACTCAGGCATAGATGGCTCGTGGGAGAGAGCCGTAAACAGACCTGGGTTAATTATAGGTGGGAGACGCATTTAATAATGTGGGGTGGACATCCAAGGCAACCAGATTTTGAGACATTTAGGGTAAAATGCTGGTCAGCTTATCATTCATAAAGATAGAATATATATGGTCAGTTGCCCAAAAATAGGAGAGCTAAGGGCAGGACCACCAGATATGTAGTAGGTCTCCAGGAGAGTCACAACCTTGGAAGCAGCGGTCAAACTGTGGTGGGTACAGGGTTTTAATCAATGCATTAATCTTAACAGAAAATAATTTCTAGCCATTTTGGTTTTTGTCATTACATGCCAACTTTAGTATAAAACAAATCAATAGGATCTGCCATGATTTCCACATCCCAAATGCTCTCTAAGGCATATTCTAAAAACATGATATCCATTGGGCTCATTCACCTAGAAACGCTTAAACCACTCCATGCCTAAACAGAAGAAAGGCTTACCAGGGTGAATATAAAAGCTTGATATAAGTGTGTTTAGTTTGTTTAAAGCACACCTAAACCCACCAGACAAACATTTCCCCCTAGCTAAGCAACCCCACATTACTGGAGCAATATGTAAATAAAAAAGCTATACACGTTTGTGTTTTTTTTTTCCTGCTTTCACATTGTGTCCATTCACACACAATGTATCTGTCAGCCCCCGGTGGCTGCCGCATTATTGCAGCCTTAACTTATTCAAGACTGGAAGCTAACACTGAATCTAAAATGGCGGCTCCCACAGATGTCAGCAGGATAGCTAAAAATGTCTTTTTTAGTTTTTTGAGCAACTTTGAGCTATTGGAACAATTTAGAGTTAAGTAAAAATGTAATTAAATTTGTTTAATGTTTTTTTTTTTTTTGAGTTTAGATGCACTTTAATATTAAAAATCAGTAAAACACTTATCTTTAAGTCTTTTTGAGATGAGGTTTTACCCTTTTACAAATATAAATGGAAAGTGAGAGGAACAATAGCATCTTTTTTAACACTTTATCAGAATTAAAACGACACAGGCTTAATATGTCTCCTATTGTTTACACATCTTGGCAAATATTTCCAAACTACTGGACTCAAAAGCTCTTTTTTCACGCACTGACTTCTATCCAAACACAACAGAAGATGCCAGAATAGTAAAGATTGCAAATGATAGGATGCAGCTGGATGGTGTTGATATTCTTTAACTTTAGATATTTTTAGGATTGGCAGTTTATGCAGAATTGTGTACTTTATTCATTCTGGCATAGGAAAGTCTGCTTTTCTTAAATGATCATCACTTTTGCTTTCAAGCCAATGGATACATCTCTGTAACTTTGCATAGTTTTTAGCCTTTGGAAACATATTATTCACATAATAGAAGATGTTACATGCAACAATTAATTTTTTTGAACTAGCTGTTCGTTTTATATTACTTTATGCAAGCTTCACATCTCAACATCTTGTAGTATGAATGATAATATGTATCTGCATTGAAAACTTGATATTATGATGGAAAGGAAGCAAAGGAATCAATTGTTAGACTGACAGTTGACATTTAAACTGCACAAGACAATCGTATTGAAGATCAACCTGTGTATGGTTACTTTAAGTCTTGCTTTATGAGGTTTTCAGACACTCCCTTTGTTCAGCTCCATGGCTGCATAGTGTTGGACACCAATCTCCCGTGCCTGGACTCGTAGGACACTAAAGGCCCCCATACACGTGTCGGATTCGCACCGGATTCCGGCACGATCGATTCCGGGCGCTTGCACGCCAAACGATCGTGCCGGAATCGCATGCAGCCCACCTGGTCCGATCGTTTGCGTCCGATTGATCAGGGGCTCAGAATCGGATCCGACGGAGAACCAACATGTTGGTCTTTCTCTTGCGATTCTGTCCGGATCAGGGGGAGTTGCCAGTTGTGAGGTGGACAATCGGACACGGATCCGTCCCGGAATCCGTTGGACAAGGTGGTATGCTGCGATGGATACTCTTAATTGGCCGATTGATCACACCTGCGATTCCCGGCAGAATCGCCGGAATCGATCGGATGATGAATCGATTGGACATGGAATCCAACACGTGTATGGCTAGCTTAACCCCCCGTCCCTTATAATACTGTTCCTTATTGACTTTCTAAACACAACACGACTCTTAGGGCTATGGCAATCTCTCCCTATGGTGGTGGTAAAATTGCTAGCATCCATTTGAATTTGGCAACACGCTCGAGCTTTCATCAATTGAACGGAAAATGGATGTGCATCACTTTGCGCAACCGATCCCCTTCCATACCTTAGACGGGGACCCACTAAAGTGTGTTGCTATGCACTAAAAATTTAACATCCTATTTTTTTTTACAGCATACGCTAGTACAGTAATTCCTAAACTGGGGGGCTGCAAAGTTATTTAAGGGCCTCTGTTTTGGCCCTCATTTTTAACCTGTGTTTGAATGGGGAGTGGGGGGGGGGGGGGGGGGGGGGGGTCCATATTGTTCCTTAATAGAAAAGGGGGGCCCTGCAAGGAATGTTTGGGAACCACTGCGCTAGTACAAGATATTGGTGATCATGCGTTATAGAACATAAGGACAAATTGCCTTATTTTTGTGTCTTGTGTCTATGATTGTACTGGTGCATGCTGCCCAACTAAGCCCAATGCTGCTTGTGATGATGTGCCATCATAAAAGTTTATTAGACTATTTATTAATTATTGGACTTTCTTTTTCTACCATTAATTTGTCAGAGTACAACTTTGGGTTAGATAGAAAGTTAAATAGAACATTGTGTGCAAGTTTGAATGCGAAAGTCCATGTTGTGACAAGTACTTAAAAAGTTATATTATTAATTAAATGAATAATAATTTGAATTTGATTTAAACAGTCTTGGTGTTGAGAAGCTTGTTTATTTGCAAATTCTGGTAATATTTAACGATCTAGTCAAGTTGGATAGATTGTGTACAGAATGTTTTTTGTTAAGAACAAACCTCACCCTGTTTTGGAAAGAATACATTTGTGAGCCTGAGACACGCTGGCTTTTCTTTTCCTGCACAGATCACTTAACTCATCTGGCTGTGATCTTCAGCACTTGGAAGCTGATTGTCCTCCAAAGCCAGGAGTATTAAACATGCCTTTTTCCAAGTGCTGTCTTATTTTAAATGCAGAACGTGCTCTGTATCAAGCAGTTCACCTTGCTGTTTTCATAAAGCTGCTTTCCAAAAAATGACATGCAGTTACTATGAATTTATTTTTAAATAATTAAACCCATCAGTTATAAGGATATATGTACCTATCAATGTATAAGTCAGTGATTCCCACTGAGGTATTTGGGGAGGGGGGGGGGGGGGGGGGGGGGGGGGGGGGGGGGGGGGGGGGGGGGGGGGGGGGGGGGGGGTTGCAGCTAGAGGGCTGAGGGAGGGACAAACAGGAAGCTAAACATAGAGAAACTAGTTGCACACCACAGAAAGTAGAGTACATGTTATGTGATTGATGGCATTTTGAATGCACAGAGATACCATGACAAGATCCTGAGGCCCATTGTTGTGGCATTCATCCATGACCATCACCTCATGTTGCAGCATGATAATGCATGGCCCCATATTGCAAGGATCTGTACACAATTCCTAAAAGCCCAAAACCTCCTAGTTCTTGCATGGCCAACATCACCAGCCATATCGCACATTGAGCATGTTTGTGATGCTCTGGATCGGCGTATAGGTCAGCGTGTTCCAGTTCCTGGCAGTCAGTATACCAATTCTTGCAGTCAGCATATCAATTGCACGTTGCTCAAATATTGTGACATCTGTGGCATTGTGCTATGTGATCAAACTGCACATTTCAGAGTGGCCTTTTCTTGTGGGCCACACCTGTGAGGTGGGATGGATTATCTTGGCAAAGGAGAAGTGCACACTAACACACATTTTGACAGATTTGTGAACAATATTTGAGAGTAATGGGTCTTTTGTGTATGTAGAAAATGTTTCAGATCTTTGAGTTTAGCTCATGCAGAATGGGAGCAAAACCAAAAATATTGAGTTTATATTTTTGTTCAGTGTATGTCATCTTGAAATTAGTTCAGGAAGCAATTACCATGTAACGTAATGTTTGATGCCCATTTTCACACATAAGTGGGAGGGTCATGTTAGTGAGAGATTATACAATACAGTGTAATAAATAGTTTTATTAACTTTTAACACTTATCATTTTTAATAGTAAGAAAACTTCTGCAAGCAAGGTCTCTGAGCTGGAAATACTTATGGATTGCTACTAAACATCAGTGCTACAATCAAATCCGTCAAACACATTTTTGAATGGTAAGATGTTTGATTAATCTGTAATATAAGTAAACCTTTCATGAGTTTTCTTTTGACATTTTGGTTTAACTTCAAATTTGAGTAGATAGAAATTTCAGTCAATCTTATTGTATACAACTACTTACTGGTGATGGTGGTTATAGTCAGTGTATTGTTCAGGTTCTTATATAGCTATATTCTCATTTTGTCCTATCAATATAGAAGAAAGGAGCTGCAGTTATTCATATCTTTTATTTGTATTTTTTTTATTAATACCATCCATATCTGTTTGGCTCATGGCATTCTTTAGACCTGAAGTAGGCTGCTGGATGCACATCTATGGTCTATTTTGTTCATTATTTTCAGATTGTGCATGTCAAATTGAATGAATTATTTTTACGATACTTCTCTACGTCTGGGTGACGTGATGTGCTGCAAACTTAAAATGTCTTCTATCTTTGAAACTATTACTTAACAATTCAACAAGTACTTCAACAATTTCTGTATTATGTTACAATTACAGGAATTTGTTGCTTTTTTCTGTTGCCTGTTTAACCTCCCTGGCGTTATGCCCAAACTCACAGTAATTGCCGGTGCTCCGTGAACCTGATTCTGCATCGCTGCAGGCTCACGGATTCCTTCCGTTCCTGAGTCTTTAGCATCCTCTAAGACACCGAAGGGGCAGGGCGGCGCCTTAGACCTCCATGTTAATGGAGGCAGTGCTACTTTTCAGAAGCTCACATCGTCAGCATCTAATTGATGCCGATGTTGTGTAGTGAGACGGGGTGGGCTGGGAATCGCCCGTACAGAGGAATTTTGCGTCAATACAGCCATTACAATTTGTGTGCAATTGTTTGTGGTAATTAGTGAATATTAGAATTGCAAGAGAATTCGCAAAGATCTTGAATAAAGTGCTATTTCTTCATAATCGTGAATATGCGAGATTTTTTACATCAGTCCCTGGAAATACAGAGCATTGCGTTCGCAATATGTACATGTACAAGTGCCGATTTGCCCAATGAAGGTAATAAATTATTAGTTTTTATCTTAAAAATATTGTGGATATCGGCACTTTTTATTGCGCATTTTTTGAAGATAATAATGACTGGAGATCCCGTATTCTTGAATTTATGAATATGTTGCGAATATGAATATTGCCTGTTCTGCTCATCACTATTAGTAAATTGACTGAGGCATACATATATCTGATATTCACAAATTGTTTCCTAGCAGTGACCACTCCAACATTTTAGTTGCAGTATACAGTATATGGAAAATAACAGCAGTTTTCAAGGTAGTCCTTTTTTAAATCTTATTTTGTCATACCTGAATTTAAATTGATCTAGATTTATCTAAGGCCTTGACCCCACTATGCGTTAGGATGCACTTTAATCCAATAAATGCAACCCATGCGTTAGGGATGGGTCAGGGATCAGTCAGGAATGCGTTAAGGGATGCGTTTGTGATGTATCCATTTGTTTTTGATCAACGCATCGACCAACGCATACCCTTGCGTTTCAACTGACTCAATTAATTTTCTATGGGTGCATCAATGCAGTGATTTTAACACAACGCAAGCTTATGGATCACACCAATGGAAGGATTTTAACTGATAGTAGAATCAAGGCCTTAGAATAAGATTACACATTTAAATAGTAGCAGTTGTTTGGCTAAGTTCTGTAATCATACTAGTTTAAATCTCTTTGTGTTCCGGAGTATTTCTGAAGTACATAAAATGTGTCAGGTTCCTTGATTTCCTATGTAAACATTATTAGCCATGTGTTAAATGTCAGTTGCTATTACTTTCTCAGTGCTTTCTGTGATATCTTTTGCATGAAGTTGCATAAAATGTAAGTAAACAGTTGATTTATTTGAGCAAGGGGTGTAATTATAAAAAATAATTATACTCCCATCATCCTTTTTTAAGTAATACATTTAGGTAAATTAGGCTTCTTAGTTGGTATATGTTCATTATTTGTTCTTTGAACACTTTCTAGCTCTGAATAATTTTTTGTCAGTTCTATATTCAAGAAGAAAAAGAACATCCTCTTTCAGTTCTAAAATGTTACATTTTAAGAAATGATAAATGTATGGTGAACAACACATATTTATCTATGAAACACTAAGGGATAATTTATGCTAGGAATGGGACATGAGGTTTCAGGTTGTGTGCCCCATAAAGTTAAAATGATGGCGATATGTGGAGATAAACTGCAGAAAGCAGTGTGTGATAATTACAGTATACTCAACAGTGTAAAAATATATACACTGCTCCAAAAAATGTAAGCAACACAGAAATAAGATCTGAATGAAATATTCTTATTAAAATTTTTTTTCATACACATAGTTGTACATAGCGTATTTTTCGCCTTATAAGACGCACTTTTTCACCCCCAAAATTGGGGGCAAAAGTGTCTTATGGTCCGAATGTGCGACCCCCGTGGCCTCGCCTGCCGGTGGTCGCATCTTGGCTTCCCGCCGGCTCTCCCGGCACGGAAATTAGGTGGGGAGCTGGAGCAGCTGTCAGTTGGCAATGTCCGGCTCTCCCATCTGAACTGTGTATTTGCCTATGCCAGTAGAGCTCAAAGTTCTGCTGCCATAGGCAATGAAGAGAGAGAGATATAGATGATCATCTATATCTCTCTCTCCTGTCCGTGGGAACTGCAATCACTCTGCTGCTCCCACACAGTAACTGCAACATCGGCAGAGACTGAGAGCAGAGAGGAGAGTAGGAGGCAGACCGCCCCCCCCCCTTCCTCCTGCAGATCAGTGTGAAGTATGACTGTTCTGCTGAGAGTGTACTGCTGCTAGTGACACCTACTGGCTGAATTGAATATTGCATTCACTGAATTCATTGCATTAACCCGATTGATGTAAAAACGCATTAAATGTATTTTTCTGGTGTTCCTGTCCTAAAAACTGGGTCTTATGGTCTGGTGCGTCTTATATGGTGAAAAATAAGGTAATTAAAAGTGCTGACAACAATATCACACAAAAATTATCAATGGAAATCAAATGTATCAACCCATGGAGGTCTGGATTTGCAGTCACACTCAAAATTTAAGCGGAAAAAACACTACAGGCTGATCCAACTTTGATGTAATGTCCTTAAAACAAGACAAAATGAGGCTCAGTAAGTTGTGTGACCTCCACGTGCCTCCAGTGTGACTCCAAATCCAGACCTCCATGGGTTGGTAAATTTGATTTCCATTGATAATTTTTGTGTGATTTTGTTGTCAGCACATTCAACTATGTAAAGAACAACATATTTAATAGGAACATTTCATTCATTTAGATCTAGGAGGTCTTATTTTTTGTATTATTTTTGTGTTCCCTTTATTCTTTGAGCAGTGTATATGGACTTGTTTCCACTGCAAACAGGGCACCTACAATTCAAGTCATTGTGACTATGTGTGGGGGATCGCATCAAAAGGACGTGAAAAGCATTGGGGAATGATCTGTAGCAGCCAAATTGTGCTAATCAAATGCACTCCAATAACAATCAGCAAATGTGAACACCACTAAAAAGGTTTGGCAGTTTGCACGTCTGAAGTATTCACATGTGTGTTAACACAGAGCTAAGGAAGAATTACTTCAATAATCATCATAGAGAAGCAATGATTGTCCCTATCAATCAGAAAGGATTATAACACTATTTCCAAACAATTATGTATCCATTATTTGTATCTATTTAAATATTTTGTAATCTGCTAAGGGCCAAATAATATGTCCTGTTATATGTACAATCCTTGGAAATAAACACCCAGATCTTTTTTAATCACTTATCCCCTAATTGGCATAGAATAGCAATTATATGAGCAGGCACCACAAAGGGTATGTGTCCACTGAGTTGAAACCCCCTCATTCAGCGTACACCAAACACAGTGCAGACACAACCCATCCCATTGAATGGGATAAGATTCACTGCAGCGCTGCTTTGTTTAAAAAGGAAGCCCCCGTCTTGTCATTTTGGCTGTCGGCGGTTTAGCATCGGCATCAATGATGTATAACGTCTCAATTGAACAGCAATGAAATTGGGACCATGGGTGTGGTTTTTCCATGTTTTTTTTCAATTCAAATGAATAGGGAGCATTACTGCCGATGCAGTGGTAACATACCATAAACACAGTACTATTCTTACCATAAACACAGTACTATTTACTTACAAATTCACACCAAATTTTTGGAAGCTCACATCAATGTATAGTATGGCAGCTGTCTTGGATAAGACATACGTTTTGTATTGTTACGTAGCTCCTTGGTGACATGTCTATTTATAGTATAAATAAAGACAAAAGCTTTATTTTCTGAAAATTTGGTAACCGGTTGTAACTACTGTTGGGTTTTTGCTGTCTGTGTATCTATTATAACATTTACTCGCTCTTATTGTTCTGATTGTGACTGATGCCAGGAATGAAAAGTAGGGTAAATCCAATGTGTTGAGTTGCTAGGAGAACTGTTATTGGGTCAGAGCTTAATAGGGACTACCCCCATTACCATCCTTCATGACAGCACTGGGGTCTGAGTTACTTAAATTCCCAATACTACTTTATGGGAGGAAGACAAGAGTCACACAATGTACTTTCTCTAACAGATATTTCTCTTTACTTTAATGGCAAGTAGAGGGCTAGGTAAGGATATAATGAATGTCTTTTTTTGCTTTTTCTTTAAATGCTTTTAAAAACAGCCCAACAATGAAACTAAGCTATATTATTACATTATAGTTTCAATAAAAGCTTTCTACATTTCATAAATAATTTCCCACATGACATATTTGGGTATACATGACCTGATTTTGATATAAGCTCTATATACATTACAATGAACAAGACACATGCTGTTCTGTGTACAGTAGCTGCAGATTTATTAGGTAGGTGCTTTGCTTCCACATCACATTTGACAATGCATGTTTCAAAGTTCAGAGAGTGAGTGAGAGTGTAGCATGGGATTCATCTTTTAAAAGTTTGTTTCTTTGTACTGCTGGAATGGATTGAAGTACAACTAGCTGCCAAATCTTTTTTTTTTGGCAGCCACCACTAGTGCACCTGCAAACATACTTATCCAGTTGGCAGCCTTCCATGTAATCATCCACATTAGGTCATGGCTTTAGAAAACCATCCGCAGCAATTATGGCACAAATACAAACAGACAGTATCTTAAAAGAGGATGTTTAATTTCAGTGATAAAGTCCTAATGATGTTGATAATAGATTATCAGCAAGTGATACCCTAGAAATGCTCTAGAATTCCATATCTAAAAAAGATTTTACGAGGGTATGTACACTTTACATTCATCTATCAATCTGAATGAATCACACTTCAGTTTTATTTTTCCATTCTGCTAACGATTTGTTCAGCCACATTTGGCAATAGATTTATGACCTTCACGGTAACTATAAATTGAAAATAAAAAACATATTTACCATGTTCTGGCATGGCGTTACAGCTGTTAGCACAGAGAAATGAAGACATGCTTATTATGAGCATGGGAGGACAGTTTTGGAAAAAGCACGTTCCTTCAGCCTGTAAAACAAGATTGCAAACCAATGAAAATCCCAATAAACAATAGATGTCTTATTTAGAAAATGTGTGCTTAATTCTTTGTGTTTACATAACTGGCTGTCACTTTGTCCATTCAGGGCAGTGTAATAATTTTTTTAAGGCCACCTCCTACCCTACATATACATTTTTTCTGGTACTTCCCCAACTATTTTTTTTGCTCTGCAGTCCTAAACTTGCGGTAGCCTGGTTCCTTCAAATTTTAACACAATGTTAACAAAGTACTCGCCCACATCAGGTGACCTGAGAAGGATGTATGTACTAATGTGTGTTTTGCAATGATCAGGTTATGCAATGATTCTGATTATGATGTGATCAATTCACATTGAAATAATTCCTGGTTGACGTATATGAAAGTAAAATTCCAAACTGTTTGCAGACCTTCTCTGGTAAATTGAACTGGTTCAAGAACTTGTCATCTTTGTAAATCTACTCCCACAATGGTCAAAAATCTTTGTCAACTTTTGCAGATTTGGTGTGCTAGTGTACAAAGCTAACATGATATGAACTATTTGCTGTTGTTTCTTTAACCCCCCCAGGACATTTTTTTTTTTTCTTAAAAATGTCCTCCTTTTAAAAGCTAGCTGACCACACAGGTCTTTTTTACACGCGTTGGACAGTACACCTCCCATTCAACTGACGCATTAACTAAGCAGTGCACCCAGTTGTTGTCGCCAATAAAGATCAATGGGCGTCCACATTTGCATAACAATGACATGGAAAACCATAAAACAGGCCATACATGGGGCAATGTGGCGATGCAACTAATCACTGAAGGATTGATTGATGAATAGTTGTGAACCACCTTTCGATCCCTGGCCTATACTTTGGATATCTCCATCAAAAGTAATGGTGAACGAACATGAATTTCCCAACATGGATCCCTGTCATTTTCCGACATTTTCTTGGAGCGGGATCAATCTATCCAGGTGGGTGGGCACGTGATCAATCGTTCGGAAGCGCTAAATTGTTAAATGATGCACTCTGGAAAATATTAAGTGTCGCTTTCTTCCCTCTGTTTTCCAAACTGATAATTTTGGGATTATATTGTTCGGCTAAGATGCATGATCTGTGAACAACACACACACACACACACACACACACACACAGAAAGACATTCTAGTTGTATATATAGAGGTGTTTGGCTTTGCATAAGTTCTGGAATTCTTTAACCTATGATTTACAAAGGCTAAAGAAACTGCAACCTAATGGCATTAGGGCCACATACAGTTTTTATACTACCTCGGTGACATTCTTTGTTTCCTGTTTTGTTTGTGTTGTTTTAAGATGTTTAAAAACCATCCTTCTGCTGACAAAGGCAAACAAAAACATTAGGAGGTACACTGTAACTCTTTGAAGAGTTAAGCAATATAGAGCTCTATAACTATATTGCTTAACTCTTAAAAGAGTTACAGTGTACCTCCTAAAGTATTATGTGTGCCTGTAAAGCAGTACACAAATGTATGTAATAACTCTGACATATCATCATAACTCTCCAAACCCTGAATTGCTGTAGGGTCCTTTGACATTCTAGTTTGTGAGGTCATTAAGTGCAAATCTTTTGGATGTGTCTGCTTTCCTTTGTGAACAGTCGATCTGCATTCTATTTCAAATTGAGTTCATTTTGTAAAGTGTAAATTGTGTTTTACATGTATTGCTGCCTGGACACTACTTGAATAGACTTAACTAGGCCTTATTTCTGGAGTAGGGCTTATACTTCAAGCATACACTAAAATCTTTAAAAAATCATGCTGTGGCTTTTTTCACGGTAGGTCTTATTTTTGGTGAAACAAAGTACCACATTTTTCGGACCATAAGATGCACTTTTTCACCCTCAAAATTGGGGGCAAAAAGTTCCTGCGTCTTATGGTCCGAATTTGCGACCCCCGCGGCCACTCCGGCTCCGGTGGTCGCACCTTGGCTTCCCGCCAACTATACTGGCACGGTGATTAGCCGGGGAGCTGGAGGAGCTGTCAGATGTGAGATGCCGGCTGGTGTCTGGCTCTCCCATCTGTACTGTAAAATTGCCTATGCCAGCAGAGCTCAAAGCTCTGCTGGCATAGGCAATGGGGAGAGAGAGATGAACTGCCATCTTTCCCTCTCTCAGTGTCCGTGGGAACTGCAATCACTCTGCAGCTCCCACGAACACAGTTACAGCTGATCGGCAGAGCAGAGCAGAGCAAAGGAGAATGAGAAGACTGCAGATTTCTGCCCCCCCCCTCCTCCTCCAGATCAGTGTGGAGTATGACGTGTGCTGAGAGTGTACTGCTGCTAGTGACACCTACTGGCTGAATTGAATATTGTATTCATTGAATTCATTGCATTAACCCAATTGATGTGAAAACGTATTATTTTTATTTTCTGGTTTTCCTGTCCTAAAAACTGGGTGCGTCTTATGGTCCTGTGCGTCGTATAGTCCGAAAAATACGGTATATATTTTCAGTGTGATTTTTCAGTGTGATATTTAAGGCTGCCTCAGACTGTCTCCAGAAACATTATCTTTAACCTCCCTAGCGGTTGAGACGAACCCTGTTCGTTCGGTGAACAGGGTCCTCTCAACAGCCGGGGAAGCCGGCGGCGGGGAGACCCTATGCCTCCCCGGAAAGCTGCAGCGATTGTCTTCATCGCTGCAGCATTTTCGGGTTGGCGGCACCGCCCTGATCGCGTCATGGTGACGCGGAAGGGGGCGGGGGGGAGCCGGCGCCATAGACCTCCATGTTAATGGAGGAGCGCCGGCTTTCTCTCACACGCAGCTGTTGTCAGTAATGACAGCTGCGAGTAGAGCTCCGGCGGGAAGCCGGAAACGACAGGCAGTGTACCTGTTTACAACGGCGAGATACGGGCGGTGCGCTAGGAAGGTTAAAAGGACCTTATTCTTTTGGTTGTTTTGGACCAATTTTTTTAAACAAGATTCTTAATAATTTTAAGTAATAACTGAATTCTTAAAACTATGTAGTCAGCATTTGTGTACCAGTTTGCTTTGCCAGATAAGCTTGTTTAGAGCAGATTTAATGAGTGTATCCAGGTTGTTAGCATTTCTTCTCAGGATGCAGGGAAAGTGGAGTGTGCCAAAAGCAATAAAAGCTCTATATCCACAAAACTATATATAATAAAAACTTTGTATGTGAATGACAGCTTAGTTCTCAGCAACATTTGATTTGTTCCAAGGTATTGTACATCCAAGCTGCTGGTGCAGTCCCATCTTCATCTTGGCAGCTATTGTTTCATATTTATGCTTAACCCATACATTCACTAACAATCGCAGCATTTTATTATTATTATCTTGCACCGTATTTATATAGGGCCGACATATTACGCAGCGCTTTACAGAGCATATATAGTCACTAACTGTCCCTCAAAATAGCTCACAATCTAATGTCCCTACGGAAGTCACATAGTAACATTGAAGAATCTTTTTTTGGGGGAAGCCAGTTAAACCTAGTAGCATGTCTTTGAAGTGTGGTAGGAAACCAGAGGAAACCCAGGCAGACACAGGGAGAACATACAAACTCCTTACAGTTAGTGTCCTGAAATTAGGACTCTAGCGCTTTATCTCCAGCCTGCTAAGCACCTGAGAATATTTTCTTTGTGATCAAAAGATCTAATTCTTAAAATCAGGTTTGTACATGTTTTGTTGTCTTTTATGTAAATGTTAGAATATAAGTTTATTTTTTTTTACAGGAAACCAATGTTATCATGCATTTTTATAACACCATGCTGCATGCATTTTTAATGATCTTTCCAAAAACACAGGTGTGTTCTGTGCAAAACGCATGTGTATATGCGTTAACGCATACCTTTAAAAAATGCATAAAATGTCAAAGGGCCCTAAATCAAAGCCATGCAGGCTGATTCTGCTCTGATGTTTCTTTAAATGATCAATATTGCTATAGGAATTTTCTGACTAACGTGTTTTTTTTTTAAAATTATAAATGATAAAAGAAAACCCCAAAACAATAATATTTCATATTTTAAATGACCCCTAAAATAAATCTTAACCTACAGTGTTGAGCACCAATATATGAATTGCGAATATATTTGCAATTTCGAATATGTGAGATATTATGCACTGACAAGCTTATGGCCATGCATCGCAATGATAAATACCACATGTGTATTAGGCTACACTGATGACTCCCTTACAAAACCAAAACTTCAGGACTGCTCTGTATGTTATGTTCTATAGCTCCACACTGGAAGTATTCTGTACATTACACAATCCATACTGCGAGATAGAATCTATTCGTTTCATTAGACATTGTTCAGGGTTCATTAAACAGGCACCATTGGTGATTATAAGCATTACAATATATTACTATTGCTGGTGTTTAGTAAAGTTTAATTTGTAACCAACAGAAGATGGATATTATCAGGTATTTACAATGAATATCAGTCAACATTTTTGGCATATTGTGCTGCTTGTAATATAAACGAGTTTGCATATTTAGTGACATCATGTTTTATGTTGCAAGAAATGCTAATTTTCCATCTCATAATTGTGATTCTTTATGACTTTATGGATATGTTTTTAAATAAGACAGAGTACTGGACCTTGAAAGGCTGAGTATAAAGCAAACAGAGAATGAGGAAATTAACAAGTAGTGAAAGACGGTTCCCAGTAATCGGGCCATGAGTCATGAACTTAAGGACTTTAAATTATTTCCACAAATTATTCTCACAACATGGGGCCAAGTACAACTGAAGTTAGCCGCACAATAACGACAGGTCTATTTCCTTCTACAGTTAATTGTAACAATATCATTGCATTAAATGAACCATTACATTTGAACTTTCCACTTTCTGGGTTTCTTAGATAGATGAAATCTATCTTTTCTTAGATGAATATGGGATACCCCCTATTCAATGAAACCAAAGCAAAGTAGTATTCTATACATAATGCTTTAATTATACGCGTGTAATGCTGGAGGTTAGGTATTTCAGCGTTTAATTGTGAGATTAAATGTTTTGAACTTTCTAATTAACTGTATTAAGCTTTTCCTTTTCATGTAATTCTAAAAAAATTTATTCAAAGTACGGTTTATATAACTTAGTCTGGGTCATTACATAGACCATATTGACAAAAAACCTTTATGAATTCGAAATTTAGCTAGTTGAACTTTATTTGGCTTTTACCACTTTGTTAAATCATAACTACATAACTTTGTCTATTTGTGATATGTGCTAATAACCACTGACCTCATTTGTATTTCCATTGGAAACCTGTGTACCTTTCACACTGGTCCAGTGTTTACATTTAGAGTAACACTCAATGCCACAGATTCTCATAAACGCCCTGCTGTATGCAGTTTTGGAGGCACAGTGTATGCGTCTTCCATATAAGTGTAAGGCTATGTTCCCCCATAGGCGATCAGCAGCGGGGGGCGACACAATTTTAATCACACATGACAATCGCTGCTAATTGCCTTCATTTGGTGCCCACTTCAACTAAGGCCCACGGCCGATCGCCCTGATCACAGCCATAGAATTGAATGTGTCATTTAATGCAATTTACTCTCTATCGGCGTGATCAGGTGGGTTGGGGCAAGATGTCCTGCCCCCCCACTTCCTGGCTGCAATCTCACAGCAGCGATTCTTATTGCGGGAGACAGCGGGAGATCGCTGGTTGCTAGCAATCTCCTGCAACTTCGCGATTAGAATCGCTCAAGTGGAAACATAGCCTTTACAGCAGGCATCAGTTCAAAACGTGGGTTTTTGACTGGTAGTGGACGCAGTTAGAAAAGCATTATAGCTAGCACATTGAGTGGCCAAGTCTTTTGGAGTCCTGACCTCAACCCAATTGAAATGCTGTGGCATGACCTTAAGAAAGGGATTCATACCAGGCATCCCAAGAATATTGCTACACTGAAACAGTTTTGTGAAGAGGAGTGGTCCAAAATTACTCCAGATCATTGTGCAGATTTGATCTGCAACTACAGAAAAACATTGGTTGAGGTTATTGCTGCCAAAGAAGGGTCAACCAGTTATTAAGTCCAAAGGTTTACATATTTTTTCCACCCTGCACTGTGAATGTTTACATGTTATGTTCTATATAAACATTAAAGCATATAATGTTTGTGTAGTATTATTTTAAGCAGACTGTGTTTTTCTATTGGCGTGACTTAGATGAAGATCAGAGCACATTTTATGACCAATTCATGTAAAACTCCACGAAATAAAAAAGGGTTCACATACTTTTTCTTGCAACTGTATATCTGTACTGTAAATTGTATTAAAATGTCATATCTTCAGTTTTGTCTAATGACGATAACATTAAAGGCTATTTGTAAGGGTCGGCACCATCCCATATTAAGAGTAGCCCCTGTGCACATTCACGTACTGGTTCATGTCTGGGTCACCACCTTGGCCGGACCTCTGCAGACCATATCTCCTGGCGGCAGGACAAGCTCCTCTGCCACACAGTCTGTAAAGAAGGAAAAGGGGCAATGTCCCCATTGCAGGAATGTTGCACAATGTCTCAATGAGTCCAAGCACCTGTTCTCCTTGATGTAAGTTCTGGTACTTTATTGGATGTTATCATGGTACAGTTCACATCAGTCTATGCCATCATCATACATGCCAGCCATCTGGAAGCAGCCTTGCCTATACAGCTTTACTAGTCCTAGCCCTCTCATCTGCTGGTAACTTCTCCCAGGACCAGGGGGCCCTTTGCCCCCAGCCAGGGGACAAGGGGATCACAGATCACATCTCTGCAGCAAGCTTTCTTCAGCCCACGGACTGGCAGTGTCTGTTCCCACAAAGGCTAATGTCCAGAGACACTCTCCACTCCTGGCAGTTCTAAGAACACACCAGGAAGACCCAGCTCAACCCCCAACTAGGCCTTATATCAACTAAGCAGGCGGTGGCACTCCCAGCATGGCATGTCCTGTTCACATGGTTAAGGAAGTTTCTAGGACATCCCTAAGTTTGATACAATTAACACCCTGACTCAGACAGGCACCTACTCTGTCTGGCAACAGCTCTGATTACAGTGTCCCACAGTAACCTCACCTCAATATTGCTTGGTTAACGCCTTATACACAGGCTTCTAATGCTATTCATGACACAGTGTTAAAGACAGGCACAATTTAACAACAATCCTACACTTCTTATAACATTTGCACATAACACACACCCCACACTCCCACAATGTCAGGGCTGTACTCCCTTTTGTACACACACAACAGAACCTTTCAAAGGATGCAAACTATGTCCCGATATATGAGCGGAATTATTATTATAATTTATTTATATAGTGCCAACATATTACGCATCGCTGTACAATACATTAAAGTGGAGATACAACACACAGGTACAGGATATGACATAGGAGGATCTGGCTTACAATCTAATAGAATGATCACTATTTGGGACACAGGCTACATTATACGACATAAAAGGCTTTCTTTTACCACACTCTATTGAAAAGTGGAAAAACAAAAAAAAATTAAATAGGTTGTGGCTAGTGTTGGGCTCTAAATGTCCTGAACTGTCAGTTTAACATAAGACATAGCTGGGTTATTTCCAGAGGCTTCTAGAGTGTTCAGGTAAATCAGTTGGAGTAATAACAAAGGTATCAGTTCTGGTATTTGTAACTATACAGAATGTTGGAGACGTGCCCACTGCATTGTAGCAGAAAGATTATTAGAAATTATGGTTCATAAATAAAAATTTAGAAAGGCTTTGTATGATTTACAAGAATACATTGATCTACAATGCTCTGTAGTATTTGTCCAAAGTGTGATATGTTCAAACATTGTTTGCAATTATCGCCATATAAGTACCTCAGTCATTTAAAAAACATAATTATTTAAAATTGTAGTTGTAGTCGTCCGTTGGAAGTTGTTGGAAGATGGTCATGGTGGGTCCCACAGA
This sequence comes from Ptychadena robeensis, assembly GCA_036250615.1. Taxonomy (NCBI): domain Eukaryota; kingdom Metazoa; phylum Chordata; class Amphibia; order Anura; family Ptychadenidae; genus Ptychadena; species Ptychadena robeensis. Next base: position 131,250,148 of record CM070035.1, read on the forward strand.
CACTACACTATGATTGCCAGACAACTTACTTCCCTGTTTCTCATGTATTGTATTACAGCTGATTTTAATCTGCCATTGGTAGATTTTGCAGTGCCCTTGAAAGGCCCAAACTTGCTGGAGATGTAGATAAGGGTCCAGGGTATATTACAAAAAGAAAGTATTGCTTTAACAGAAATCATTTTTGCCTTTTCCAAGCATGACTCCGGCGTCTCTGGTGATGCTGGATCCATGTAGGGGACATCCTGGAGGGCAGAAAATCGTGGTGGCACTTATTGTGGTCCGCCGTGATCTCCTGCTGCATGCTTTGTAAAAAAAAAGCGTGCCACCCGCTAAGGAGGTTAAAGGCTAAAAAGTGACGATAAGGTTACTAAGAGAACTCTTTGAGATATCAGCCATGATAGTTTATTGTGAGTCTGGATAACTAAAAACACTTTTTTTCTTCAGTGAATAGCAAAACATCCAACACTTTTCCCCTGCATTTCACCCACCTATGAGCTTAATAATAGATTGGACCTAATTGTAGATACTGTAGGAGTTGCCTTATCTGGATGTGTACTTACAAGCATAAGATGGCTCATCTAGCCTCAGACTTAAGCCGGGCACACGCGGCACGAGAAAGCTAGCAGATCGAGGAAGCCCCCGGCGCCATGACATCATCGCACTGTGAACGTGCTGGCCTTCTGCGGCTGCCAGCACATCCACTGCTTTGGGTGGGGACCTGCGCTCCCTATCCAAAATAATGGAAATCGACCAAGGTTTTTCAATATGTTCAGTCAAGCTCCTTTAAGCGGGATCGGTTGATGACTTTAGTTTTAGCCTTAAGATCTGTGAGAACATTTTTTGTACATATCCTCTGGATAACACTAGCTCTGCAAACCTTAAGTTTAAAAATAATGCTGAAATTGTTACCTGTGTGTATATTCAGATTAGATTAGAATACACAAATTATTCTTAATGCATTGTTACCATTAGATTAAGTGTTAAAGTAAGTGTGTTGCTGGTCTGTGAGACATCTGCCAATATGTTTTTGCAAAAAAAGATACTTTAAATGGCTTCTGTAGGTCTTAAATAGAAATACTGTGTGATATGCCAAAATGTTGTAAATTACTACTAGAATTTGTGATCTATTCCAGGATTCTATGGTCACAAGAGCTGAATGTACAGGAATTCCATACATATGATTCTGCTATTTTACTCCTAGCTATTTCTGCTGCTCATTGGCTCCTATGAAAAAGCTCTATTTCCGTGAGAAAATATATTTTCTGAATGCATTTGGTAGGGGTCATAAATTTATTTTTGTCTTTGACCGTGGGAAGAAATTTGTTGATTGCAGTTGCTCTAGATGTGTGTATGATCATTGTTTGAGATTGTGCTTGTGCTCAAAGCAATGATGTTGCATTTGTCATTGGAGAGCTACCTAAGGTAAGTCTTTTTATAAGATACAGCATTGATTTTGTTTTTTTGTTGGTTGTTTTTCTTCCTGCCTGATTGTATGAATTTTTTTATCTATTGCAACCAAGCTAATAGAAATTACTTGTTCACTTTTCACTTTTATTATAGCAATCTGTGTTTACCCATAGGATTTGTGAAATGGTTTATTGCCTTTTTTATGTATATTTTCCTTGTCTATCTGTTTAGTGTTGTCAACACATGTGCATACTTTAAGGGGGCCATACATGGTTTGATGTTTCTATTTGATTACCTTAAAAAACAGTAGTTCAGGTTGACCAATTGATAAGCCAGAAGTGAATGACGTGATCGAAGAAAAAGGTGATTATGGTGGTAATTCAAGGTCAATCGTATTTGGATGAGATCTTTTAACATACAAAATGTATATGGGTATTAAATTACAATCTAAAAGCAATGTAATGTAATTCAGTACATTTGGGTAATGCTTGGCCTTTAGCAGCACATACGATCCTTCCTTTGCTCTGACACTTCTCCATTGAGCCTATGAGCACAGAGGAAATACTTAGCAGTTAATGTATTGAGGAGCATGTGATGCACTATTGGAGCTTGCTTAGTGGTCTAGTGATGATTATAGGGGAAACTCTGGTTATTGAGCATACAATCTTTAAGTGCAAGCTGTAATTAGTGACCTTTCATTAAATTTCACTTTCACTACTCGCAGAGTAAAAATGCACTTGTTTACATTGGCCAGAAGGCTGGCTTTTATGATGTATGGCCAATGCTTTGTTTTCGTATTCCTGATGGATGTAGAGAGAAAGGAAGTAAAAAAGTTTAATATTTGCTGCACAGATTTTTCACAAAGGTCCTTTCACACAAGTTGGTTTATATTGTTTTGCTGCATTTCCAGTATATAATTAAAATGCATTTAATTGAGATTTCCGGTAAGTTAAATCACAACACTTTTAGCAGAATATGATTTGGCCCACTCCTTTTTGCAAGTATTAAGTCATTTATACTTCATTGGTAATGTTTGGCAATTTAAGCATTTAGCTCCTTCCACAGATGTTCTAATGCTTGGCAGACACGGGTAGACCTTAATCTATATCGAGGCGCAACACTGCTGCGTCATCGATATCGGCTACTAATTTGGATGGGGATTCGTGGTTCCCATCCAGAGTAATGGAAATAGAACAATGTTTTCCAACATGGTGGAAACCTGTTCTCCAAGCTGCTTCCTCCTGCTTGAAGGAAGCCAGGATGGATCAAATTGTTTTATAGATTCCAGCAAAACCAGGCACCCTGAGCATGCACGGCGCTTGATTGTGCTCAAAACTATTACAAAATAGAGCCGTGTTTGCCTAGCTTAACTAGGCCACTCCAAGACCCTAATATGCTTCTTCTTGAGCCAATTGTTTGTTGTCTAGGCCAGTGTTTTTCAACCACTGTGTGCTGCGGGATGTTGCCTGGTGTGCCGTGGGTTTTTGACCCCACCCTCGGCCCTCCTATCTAGCTGCCTCTTATAGTATAAGTCTTATACTATAAGAGGCAGCTAGATAGGGTGGCTAAGGAACCACATCCTCACAGAGCCGGTCCGTGTATAACACAGATCGGCTGTATAAGTCTTATACTATAAGACTTATACAGACGATCCGTGTTATACACGGACCGGCTCTGTGAGGATGCGGTTGCTTAGCAACACGCGTCCCCACAGACCAGGGGCGGTGTTTTTGCTCTGCTGGTACGCATCTGCGCTCCAGCGGGGCACCTGCTGATGACATACTTCCGACGGGGACCGGAAGTGCGCCGCGATTATGTGTATTGTCGGTGCCCTACGATTTTTTTCATGAAACAAGTGTGCCTTTGCCCAAAAAAGTTGAAAAACACTGGTCTAGGCCATGTGTTTTGGATCATCGTCAAGGTGGAATACCCAAGCATGACCTATTTTCAATGCTCTGGCTGAAGGAAGTTCTCACCCAAAGTTTGACAGTACATGGCCCCATCTATGCTCACTTTAATGCGGTGCAGTTGCCCTGTCCTATTGGCATAAAACCACCCTGAAAGCATATTATTAGCAGCTCCTCCTCATTTGATCCCTGACATACTTGGAAAGCTCTTTGGACTTGTCAATTGATGGCTTCTATGGACAGGTGCCTTTTATACAGGCAAAAGAGTAGATATCCACCTTGCTAACATTTTTAAATGCTTTTTTTTATGTATATCTCACTGTTAAACCTACCATTACACATTAGGCTGTCCCAGTGAAATGTATTGCAAACAGGAATTCGCACTGAATAGCTCAAGTAATCGCTTTGAGAAAGGGCCATTTTACATCCCGCACTCAGAGTGTGGTTTATGGTCAATACCCTAGTGGTAACTCTACCATGTCTATGAGCCGATTTCGTTGCCGGCAAAAGTTATGTTACTGCCTTGTGCTGCATCTTCCATACAAGTGATTTTTCCCTTCTCCATACCCATCTTATGATCAGCCCCTAATCTGGACAGGTCGTTGTTCAATGGGCACATTTCGACTCATTGGCATCAACCCCCAGCATCACCACAATGACAACGTGGGGTCCCATGTTTAAAACATGCCACTTTTTTTATGTGACAGTGGATCATTTAAATAGGAAGAAATATCTGTGTTCGGCATGTGGTGACCGAGAGGCATTTAAGCACAGTAGACACAACCCAAACAGTACCATCAAATATGAATGGATTAGTCATGCAGCAGGGATGAAGCCTGTAGGATAGAGGATGAGGGTGAGTATTGTTGAGTAAAGTAATTTGGAAGTAAGTAGATTGAGCCACACCCACCCAATATTCAGATGTACTTAGACTCTATTTCCACATTATGTGATATGTTGCGCTTTCGCCGTGTTTAAAAAAAATAAAATAAAAAAAACTAGCAATGGATGTGTTTATGGTGTGTTAAAAAAACACACTGTAAAGCATGGTATTGGAAATATGGAAATAGAGCCTGAATATGTAATTTTAACTACCCGATAAAAATAATGCTTGGAAAGTTAAGCTGGAAGAACTGGTGGAGCTAGCAATAAATTGAACCTGTTATTGTACCCTATAATACAAATAGGAAACCTGTGTAACATTCATACTTCTATAATACCCGGCTGAACACATTTTGGATGTGTTTGCATCATTGTCTCAAATACACTTGTATATTAAATGCTAATTCAACATGTCTATCAATGCATACCATGTGTATTGGGCAACTCACAATGCACAATACGTGCATATGCTGCGTTGTAGTCTGAAAGAGCCCCAAAGTGTTTTGTGACTTTGGATTCTGAAGCAGGGTTAGCTGCCTTGACACTTGACACCCCTTGATTCTGCTCTATTTGACCCTTTTAATATTTAATAAATAATGTAATGGAAACTTAAAATCTGTGCTATAGGAATATGTTTTTTTATTGGGAGAGTAAACAATTCCACTGATGCTACAGGAAACATTACAGACTGTGCAAGAGCTGTTTTTTTCACTAGGCACTTTCAAGAAACAGTGTCAGGAGAGTTCTGGGAGGAGAATATAGAAAGGAATGCTGTTTCCTGAGAGTTCATTCTCCAACACTTGAGATTCAGATTCAGTTCCCTGTTAAAGATGAACTTAGAGCTGATCTACATTTAACCCTAGAATGTGAATTTAGGTGTTGTAGAGGTTCAGGAATCAACCAATGACAACTTGTCAATGACGACTTGTTGCAATAAACTTTATTCTGAATGAGGCCCAACTAGGTCTCACAACAAACACAGCAAACGTGTAACTAAATAGTGTTCAGAGAGGAGTACAGAGGCAGAGTAAACCCGTTTACCCTAGGGAACCCAAACTGCTCACACCAAAATGCCTAAATGGGGCCAGGGAAAGTAGGACCAGTACTGGCTGGTATTTCCATGTCCAGAGGGTGTATACAGTGGATTAGCAGGATCGCAGCATAGGCAGTACCCCCAGAAGCCTTCAGGTGTGCTCTACGCAGTCTGGGCCACACACCACCCCACTGGAAACCTGACACAGGTCTGTCTCTGGAAAGGCAGCAACTACTCGTAACTGGGTCTTATAAACAGATTGCGTGCTATTGTGCTCCCCGGTTGCCCACACAGCGGACTAAACTGTGGTGAGTAACAGGCCTTGGAGTGGACAGCGTGCCCAGACACATGCTTACAGAGCCAGTTCCTGGGGACAGATCCCTCCCTTTTATCTGCCTGGAGCCTAGGAGAATCATGGGCAAGAATTTTAAAGGGGTGCCTACAGTGCCACTTTCAATGGTTCACTTACCTAAAATCTCTAGAAATATTAGAGGAGGGATAAATCACCTCTCCCAAATCTGCCACATCACAAACATTTTAGATACAATACAATACATTCCTAGGGTATGAGTGGATATAGGGGTTAAAGGGATTTTATAGGCAACAAGACATACATAGATAAAAAGTACAAATGGTTCATTACTACATAGTGACATTCATTTACATAGTCATCATAGTATATAGCTGATATTTAGAACTATCACATGGCATAGCAGTTTAAAAGAATAATAATGGTAAAGCCTGCCATACACCCACAGACGGGTGCCGACAGACGAGCTCCGATGAGCTCTGGAATGCAGCGTGATGACGTCATCACGCCGCATTCCTGGGCTGGATTAGCTGCCGGTGCCGGTCTTCATTGAAGTTAATGGCATGGGCCAGCATCGGCCAGAGAACATCGGACATGTCTGTGGGGATCTGTTGCCCCATGTGGGCACACGCCGATGTGGGACATGTGGGCGCGCACGCCCGTCGGTCAGTGGCAAAATTGTCCGCTAATCAGCGTGTGTATGCCAGGCTTAAGTCAAACCATTAGTTGGTTAGCATCAAGCTGCAGAAGACAGTGCTGACTCGACGAGGCTCCTGATACTATGTCACCTCAAAGGAGGGCACTTCATGTGCGTGTGGAGCGAGAGAAACAATCACAATAAGGGTATGTCTCCACTGTGTTATTGTGTTATCGGCTCCATTGGGTCGCCCTGTGCTAATCGCATTCTTTGGAGGGTCCCCGGCAGAGCACATCCACATTACCTGTCTCGGGCACCGGCTGTTCTCACTTCCTTCTGCAGATCAGCTGGCCAGAGGTTGACGTACTGTCCCCACTAAGGAATGTGCTTAGCGCAGGGGGACCCGACGGAGCTGATAACGCAGTAGAGACATACCCTTAGGGACCAAAGTTGTATATAACAAAGGTAAATAAGGTAGTGATCATCATAATTGAAGATTGTGGTATCACCAAACACAGTCGAGTCAACACTGTTTTCTGTAGCTCACATGCTAACTAACTAACAGGTTGACTTACCATTATTGTTCTTTTAAGCTGCTATACCATGTGATAGTTCTAAATATCAGCTATTTACTATGATGACTATGTAAAGGAATGTCACTATGTAGTAATAAACTATTGTACCCAAGGAAGGGAAAAATTTTTCTTCATATTGTTTACCTAAAATCTCCTCCTTAAGAACTAAAATATTTAGTAGATGCTTCTGTATAGCTGTAAAGGGCATTTTAATAACTATTAGGTATCATTGTTCATGCAGATGTTAAAAGATGCATTTAGTGCTTTAGCATGTGCATGGTGAGCTGTGTTACCCTGAATACCAATATTTGCTGCATTGGGACAGCCCATTCATTTCAGTTGGCCTGCTAAATTTTTTTTGTAGTGCATTAAAACACTCTGCACTATATCGTAGAAGATTTAATAAAGCACTTTACCTTTAAAATTGCAGTTTTTTCCTCACAGCATTTAAGCACTAGATATTGTCGTTGTATTCTGTTATTGTACATCTGTGCAGATTAATTTGCTTCTTTTTTCTTCATTCGGTCTTGTTTCCACCAGTCATAGCTTTTTTGTTACAAAGTAGGAGATACCATTTTACTAGAATGCAGCTGTACGAATGTGTAATACTAAAAGTCCCTGTTATGACATATGACTATTTCTGATGGAATTATGTAACCACACATTTTATGTGACTCTTTAAGGTCTAAAAGAATAAAAAATAATTGCTTGTGCAGGGCTATTTTTGCACTGCAAGAGTTAGGTCTCATTCAGACAATTGGTTTTGTGTTAGCCACCCAAACAAACTTCCTTATGCGTCCAGCTAGGAAATAGGGAGCTGAAACTGTATTATTTTAATGAGAACCAGATTCTACACTACTTCAATGCCCAGATTTTACTCTACAGCAATGTCTCAAATAGATATGAATTAATTTATTAAAAGATTCCATGAGTTGTACTCCGTTTTCAATGGTTATAAAGCCAAGATGACTGAAAAAGACTATTATACTGCAATAAACATCATTGTCAACCTTATCTTTTCCAGGTCTCTAGAGACCCTGTTGACAAACATTAATACTATTGGATTCAAATTTAATGTAGCGAAGAACTTTGAGGGTCTCACTGGTGGTCTAATGGATGGTAATTGTAATCTCTCCGGTGATGCAGTGTCAGGCTGATCATCATCATCATCTAATTCTGAGGATTCACTGTCTTCTTGTTCATGTAACAGTTGCGTCAGGTCTTTAAAGACTTAAAACTCCTTAGCAATCCATCTATTCAGGTCTACATTAGCCATAGGGGCCTCCTCCCGTGGAGGTTTATGGTGTATTGTTCACCAGTTCACCAAAAGTCAAACGTATCTAAATTCTTGTTAGGGCAGAAACCAAGGCCTAAGGCAAAGGTTTGGTGTTCTTCTTGTGTGAGTGTATGTGAAGATGAACAATTTCTAAGCGATCTTCCTTCTTCTGGTTGGCTGGTTTGGGGGATAGGGGCAACTATGAATTTCCTCACTGTCTGTTAGTCGTTTACCCTTCTTTGTGGTGTGGGAGTCACCTAACCTGTCTGGTTTGAGTCAATCTAAGAAATTGGGTCGTGGTTAAAAGAGATGGTCGAATGTTTTGACTAGCTAACTTTGTCTAGCTATGCTGTGCTTGCAGTTGTGATTTTTTACGCTAAGGAGCTAAAATGAATATCATGCTGCGATTGCATCTTCCATACAAGTGCTTTGGAGATGCTTGTGGTTCCCTGTAAAAATTCGGGCAGCAGGGTGTTTTTGGTAACATACTGGATTGTGCGCTACCATCTCGTCCAGCGCTGCTACTCCCACTATCGCACTGGACGAGATGGTGCCGTCCAGTGAACATCGGGGCTCCGGCAGTGCATACTTACAGTTTTGCACTGTCCCAGTGTCCCCGATGCGACATGCTGGCAACTGGATCCTCCGTCTCTTCTTGCCCCCCCTCCGAGTGACGTGATGACGTCACATCGGGTAGGCGGCAGGAAATTTGAATGTAAATTGCATGAAATCAGTTTTCTATGTAGAAAACTGATTTCAATGTGCTTCTATGTACAAAATATCTTCAAAATAAAAAGTCTCTGGTGCCCCAGATGTGCCCATTTGCAGTAACCCTCTCTTCCCTGGTGTGATTTTACCACATCCCTCACACCAGGTTAGAGAGGGTTAACTGCAAATGGGCAAATCTGGGGCACCAGAGACTTTATTTGGGCGAGATTTAGTACATTGCAGCATGGCTTTGTGCCCTGATTTTTGTGTTTAGACCCTTGTACGAACATATTTTGGGAAGTTACAGGCCTACAACGTAAAGAAAAATTTACCATCGAAGTCTATGTGCACTTTTGGTACAGAAATCTAGACCTCAGCAGTGCGCTAGGGAGGTTAATGAACACAACTATCGCAGCAAATTTTACATTCTGATGCCCACGTATATACATCAGAATGGGCACACAGATAAGGTGGTTTCAGAACGAATTAGAGAACATAAAGTATGTGATTTGCACATTACATATATTTTCTTACTTTCAAGGGTATTTTCTCAGGATATCTTTTTTTTTTAGCCTTTCCCATCCCTGACTGTTTTCTCTTACTGTAAATGTGTCGTCGGAGCTCCAAAAGCCCTGTGAATTTGGCCAGTCGCAGTCACAACTATGACAAGAATTCATCTAGAGGAAGTGGTGGTTGGTGAGTCAGCATGAGTAATTTTGTTCAAATTGAATTTGAATTTCTATTAAAGCTTGTAAGTGTAAAAGTTTAAAATAGTGAAAAAAGAAATGTTCAGCAGCCAAGAGGGAAAGGAACTGTCTTCTGTTACGCAGGAATGAGGAGTTTCCACACATCTGATGAAGTAACAAGGATTGATCATTCTTCCTGATCAGTGGGTATGTAGATTGGCAGAATGCTCACACATTCTCAAACATTACCACTTGCTTTCAATCAAATTCTTTGCAATGTTTTTACAGTATTTCTTCCTATAATTTAGTAGCTTGTTAATGTATAGAAGCAGCTTGGTGTATATTAGTAGGAAACTAAATATACTCTTGTGACATGTCTCATTTAAAAAAGAGTTTTTTTTTAACTTAAACATTTTGATTTATTTATATACATAGCTATATTCCAGAATTCTGGAGTGTCTTGTCTAATATGGAAAGAACTGTATTGATGTGCTTTCTTCCTGATTTAGTCTAAAGAATGTATTTATAGAAAAGCAACATATGGTTTACTTAATTCATGTATGGTAATTCTTTTTTAAAAGAAGAGGTTGTGAAATGTTGTTCTGTGGAAATGTATAATGGCACGGTAAATAGTGTGCTTATAGGGACTTCCCTGCAATCAGCAGGACTTAAGCTAGCCATACACGTTCGGATTCCATGGCCGCTCGATCACCTATCCGATTGATCCCGGCGATTCTGCCGGGAATCACAGGTGTGATCGATCGGCCAATTAAGAGTATCCGATCGCTGCATACCACATACCATTGTCCAACGGATTCCGGGACGATTCCGTGTCCGATTCCATCTCCGACTCCACCTCACAAATGGCAACTACCCCTGATCTGTGCAGAATCGGATCAAAAAGACCAACATGTTGGTTCTCTGTTGGATCCGATTCTGAGCCCCTGATCAATCAGACGTGATCGATCGGACAAGGTGGGCTGCACACGATTCCGGCACGATCGTTTCGCGTGCACGCGCCCGGAATCGATCGGCCCGGAATCCGGCCGGAATCCGACCCGTGTATGGGGGCCTTAATTGTGGATATTGGGTGAAATACTTGTTGAAAGTGCTCTTTGAATAAAATGGATTGAGTAGTAATAAGATATTACAAGATTTGCGCTTTATCAGTTTTTTTTTACTACTCTTTACAACTAAATACAGTTAGAAATGTGATAGCTTACTTTGTTTGCTGATTTTGAATATATGGCTTTGTCCTGAAGATGTTAAATTCAAATCTCAACCCAAAAGCTTTCATGTAACCAAGCAGATTCTTCAGCCATAATATTTAATAAAAGATGCAGACAGTTTTGTGGCTACGCGGCCTATTCCTTTGCAATATGCCACTTGCTCCAGATGCTGTTCACTTTTTTTGGCGTTCCTTACTGTGATGAAAGCGCAAGACTGCTCAGAAGTGGACACTGTCCATTCATATCTAGAACTGTAGTGTCGTGGCAGTGCAGTGTAATTCACTACTCATGCAACCAGGTTCTTTAGATGGATGTCCTCTGTTCTCTCACCAGGCACAGCTCACACCCCAATAAAGAGAAGGTCCACGCAAGCTGGTAGGGGGCTATTTAAATTTTATTCCAGGAGTATTTACAGTCTTTCACCATCAACCGGAGGCAGGGATGGGGTTCAATCTTTGGAATAACCTTTACAATCGTTGCTACCAAGCTACTGGAACCTTTGGACAGGGTGCTGTGGACTTTCTTCTAGATGCAGTACTGAAGGCCGTCCAGTCAGGGTGTCACACCAAAGGATAGTGGAGAGTCACCTCACCCAGGGATACTTGACTGGGGACAGCGCCGAGGGAAGCTGTAGTCATCAGGGAAGCCAAATCATAAAAGCCCAGAATGTTCTAAGGAACTTCTATTTATGGCCTTAGACACAGGGGCTGGCTTAAGGCCTGTAACCGGGCAGATCAGACTAGCTACATTTTGGAGGCAAAGCCAGAGAGTGGGGAAAAAGCTATTAACCCTGTCCTTGACTGAGGGTTCCAGCAACTTTTAAACAACAGGTGCAGCCTTTAAAGGGACACACCAACTTAACAAAGCACTTAACAGCAATATATTACAGTGCATTATATACAGTTTAGTGGCCCTATCTCAGGTCACTACAGAACATTAGTAGATCCAAGGGAAAAAAATGTTCTGATATTTTTTTAATTAAAATCTTTATTTTTTTATTTCATTCATTCAAATTTTCTGAGATTTAAATTAGTTTTTTTACATAAGCTGTAAGCCATAAACATCAAAATTATAACAAATAAAGGCTTGAAATATCTCACTTTGCCTGTAATCAGTCTATCTCATATATTCATTTCTCCTTTTGAGTTGAATTACTTAAATACAGGAACTTTTGGACAATATTATATTTTTTTGCAAATCCCCTGTATACCTACAAAACACACCTTCAGGCTTTATTGCAAATGTAACCATTATTTTAAACAGAAAGAGACTGTAAGGCCCTGCCCTTATACCAATGCATCCTAGGCCTTGATCTCAATATCAACTGCACTCGCCTATAGACAAGCCCCTAGCCACGCTAGTTGCCCTGTTCCAGGACACACAAACAAGACTGTTTGGTTACCAACCACCACTGCACAGTACTGGATCCAAGGTTGCAAAATTTAAATCAGGACAAAGCCATCAGGTAATCCAAACAAGGTATTCAGAGGGCACAGGCAAAAAAATGTTCATGGTCAAAACAGGCAGCAGACCATGTCTGGTCAAAGTTCAGAACACAGGTCAGATAAAAATAAAAAATCTAACTGCTCACAAGCAGTAAAGTTTACTCTATTACAGGCAGTGCACATGTGCAGCTTATAAATGTACATAGGGTTTTACAAAGGGTTAGTTTCCACTACGTCAAAACGATTTTGACGTAGCCCATTATATCAAATGAGTCTGTCCCAACATCCGTCAGTGCAATCCGTTAGTCTCCCTTGTGTGTAAATTGACGTAGATCACTACGTCTATTTTGACGCAACGGAGGAGTGTAATCTGTCACTGACAGATGCACTGAAGGAAAACATTTCCTGTATGTCCTGACGGATGCAGTGACAGATGCCTGACGGATGCACCCTTCCGTTGACGGATTGAAAAACGTCCTGGAAACAGGCCCTAAGGCTTTGTTTCCATTGCGTTGGGACCCCTCCGCTAAGCGTACACGCTTAGCTGGGGGTCCCAACGTAACAGATAGACTTACCTGCTCGGCGGCCGGGTCTGTCTTCATTGCGCTGAGCCGATCCGCTGGTGTCAGGCTGAACATAGTCGAGTACAATCAGCCTTTACACCGGCGGATGTGTAAACAGACCATCCGCCGGCAGGCTGAGTCTGTGAGATACGTCGGGACCCCAGCTAAGCGTATACGCTTAGCGTAGGGGTCCCGGCGTACAATGGAAACAAGCCCTAAAGGTGGGGTGGAAATTTTTGTAAATGCAGTATGAAAACCTGGAGTGGATCACAGAGTTCCTCTGCATCCACAGGGTATGGCATAAATGTGTGGCAACAATAGAAAGAAAGGGAACAGGTGTGTGTCTGTGAGCTCAAGGCATGCCAAGGGCCAGCACCCCTAACAGGGACTATAAATGTCCACTAATATATATTTGTTAAATGTTCTCATGTAGTCATAATATTTGCAATGTATTTTTATGTTTATAATGTAGCTACATTTAAATCTTAGTAGTGCCATCCTGTCCCTAGCTATGCACACAGAAATCCAGACAATACAATTAATGTTAATATGCTGGGGAGATGCAAATGCCACATTAGAACCTGTTTGTTACTGCCTGATTGGTTTTGGGAGAACCTGGAATCTTGATGATAAAATATATATACCGGACATTGGTAATATCACTCTTATAGGACACAACTACGTCTACTTGAACACATGCACTTCCACTTGGCTGCTGTACTTGGACAGACCCAAGTGCTCTCAAGACTCCCAATAGCAGCATATTACTCCCCATGGCGGTATTTCAGAGTGTGACTTTCTGAGTGTGTTAAGTAGTGATGATTACAGGATCCCAAAAATATGCAGCATACAAAATGTTGGACACCTGTTATCTAGACTTTTTTTCATAAATAAAATTATTCATAAGACTGAATGTTTTCTAGTAACAATAATTTACATTTGATCATGAAGAGAATATTGAAATGTATCATGAAATGTTTAAACACCACCTGAATCGATGATCTTGAATAACACCCACACCCACGCGCTAGAATCGGTATTACTCTTAATATTACAGCATTTACTGGCAGAGCTTGATAGTTTCATTTTGTTTCTGATAAAGGCAATGCTTTTTTTCTGATGATATTACAATTGTATAGTCTATGACATAGGGAGGGTTGCTACCATTATTGCAGAGCACCTTGCATCTTCATTCCCCCTCCAACGAACCTCTTGGTTTTCAGTGGGTACAACAAAGAGTGAAGTGAATAGAAAATAAGAAGTGAGTAAAAAATAACTCCATGTAGATATTAAATCCTAAACTAAAAATATTTCTAAGAAAGCTCTTATTACTACAATAATACACAAAGAGTGGGACCCTTGCTCTCTGCAAGGGAAGACAGTGGTCTTAATGCAGGTGTCTTACACACAATTTACTGAGTCAAACCTATAGCTCTGTCATCAGCAAATCTCAACTTCCTTCTCTGATGGAGTTCTGAATACGCAGCTTATATGTTTGACCTCTGTAAAGCAAACATTGATCTACAAAATGTGCAAGAGTCCTACCATACAGCGGCTATCAAAGTGTAGACTTTATAGTAAAGCTGGTTTTACAAGGTTTTATTCCATTCGATTTGTTTAAAAAATTTTTTTTTTTTACCTGAATTGCTTAACCATAAGTGATGGCAATCAAACATAAATGAGATAAAGCAGTGTTCTGTTGTGTTGGTAAATTCCATTTGTTTGTACAAGTATCTGAAAGGCTTTCTTGGTGTTCTTCATTCTTCATGGCATCCCCTGCGCCTTTGTGGATTTGCTGTGCAAAGTACAGTCCAGGGGCCCTGCGGGGTGGGATATGCTCAGTTTTCTGTTTTCTGTGGCCCTGTCAACTGCATGAGAATCATCAGCCAATTGTTTCCCAACTTATAGAGCCAGGTGGCACAATGTGATTGGGCACTCCGCCAGTTTAATGAGCAATAGTATTTGCTTCTGAAAAAAGTAAGAGTAATATTTTTTTGTCTCACTGTAATGCTATAAGGCAAGCTATTTATTTAAACAAAAAACATCTTCATGGATTTTAAGTTAAGTGGCAAATAACATTGAACAGTTGCTCATTACGATGAGGAGGAAAAGTGATCAAAATTATATTTAATATTTTTTGGACCATTTAACGCTCCGTTGTATAGGACGCACCCTGTACAGTGGAAAGTGATGCCCAAAAAAATACTTCGGCTTTTTCCCACTCAGCTGATGTGAGCTTCATGCTCTAACCGGCAGCTTTCCCACCTTCCCGCAGAGCTTCCCCGCAGAGCTTCTGCATGTAAGCTGGGCAGCTTGAGCCCAACCCACATACAGGGCAGATGGAAGCCCACTGGTGCGTATTATGGTGCAAAAAATATGGCAACTTGATTACATAATTTCTTTCCGAAAACATATTTTTTCCTTTAGGGCAACCTGTTTTCCTTTCTAATCTGTTGTGTTTCCAGAACAGAGAGCCTGGAAAAATAAGGGAAGCTTCAAAATGGGACACCTCAAAATAAAGAAACAAATATTGACCATTACTGGGCGTTACTTTACTTGAGTGGGATGGAATTATTATCATGAAGCAGTATATGTAGAAAATTTCATGACTTTGTGCCCGGGTCCAATTTAAGTAAAATTTCTAATAATGGAGATAAAAGTATAATAGGGCTTTTTCGTTTGTTTGAAACGTACTGAGAGCAAGAAATTTGCTAGGACAATCCCACATAGTAGAAATTATATTTCGATTCAAACATAAATGCACAATTTATGTTTGTTTTTGTGATCTGTCTTGTTTATATATTATCTGATTCTGAACTCCTTCCTTGACAACAATATGGGTTTTGACCATCTCACTCTATTGAAACAGTCCTCACTAAAATTGCTAATGACTTGCTCAGAGTCAAAGCAACACTTTTCTGCTTCTTCTCCTGGATCTCTCCTCTGCCTTTGACACTGTAGATTACCCTTTTCTTCTACAGACCCGGAACTCTATGGATATTTCCTGGTTCTCCTCCTACTTGACTTGCTCTTTCCAAACCTCTTTCAATGGCTCCTCTTCTTCTCCCACCTCCCTTCCCTTCAGCATTACACAAAGATCAGTTCTTGGCCTATTTCTTTTTTTTCCTTTACACCTTCTCCCTTGGCAAACTCATCTAATTTTTTGTCCTGCAACAACATGTATATGCTGACACCCCAAATGTATCTATCAACCCCAAACTTGACTCCCTCTGCCCTTAACACTATCTCTTGCTTCCTATTGGCCCATAGCTGTCAACCTTCTGGTTTTGGATGGGAAAGTCACGTTTTTTTATGTGACTTTCCCGGCCAAATGCTGATTGTCCCATTGCTAATGTCCCACCCTGCACATTATCAGCACAAGCAGGGTGGGACATTAGCAGCAACGCCAACAACTAAATCTGGTGCCGGAAGTGACGGCATTTGGAACACGGAAGAACCACATTTCAAATTCTGAAAGTTGACAGGTATGTATTGGCCATAACTTCATGCATGACTGGCACATTCCTTAGCCTTAGTAAAATAGAACCAATAACCTTCTATCCC
>CM070035.1:131271674-131308651 GCA_036250615.1 Ptychadena robeensis
GCAGAATGGCTCGGCACACTGAAGACTGAGCATCCGCTGTGCAGGTTAGTCTATGTGCTACGTCGAAACCTCCGGCCAAGCAATACACTTAGCGGAGGGGTCCCGACGTATAATGGAAACATTGCCTTAGGATATGGTTTTAAAGCAAACAGAAAACATATTAATGGAAATCAGCTTAGTATGCAACTGATGGCTCCTCACATCTAATTGAAAAAACATAAGGGTCAAAAACTGTCCCCCAAATGGTATAATGTCTTGTAGCAGAAGAGTCAAAATATATTTCTAACAGCAGCAGGTGCACGCACATCATCCAAAAATGTAAGGAAATATACAATATGTATTGCAGGACATAGTACTACACATCAAGGCAATACAAGGGGAAACAATGTTTTTTTAGGGTTAGGCTCTAAAGGGCTAAATACACTATGTTACCAAATGTATGGAGTTTTTGTGTTCCAATCATTTGCATTGCCACTGGTGTATAAAATCAAGCACCTAGGAATGCAGACTACAACCATTTCCAAGGAACTCAACAAAAACATTATTTGCCTCATTGGATTATGCAAAATGTAAAGTTTGTTGGAGGGGGGTTGAAGTGTGGGGTTGGTTTTCAGGGGTTGAGCTTACCTACCTCATTGGTTCTGGTGAAAGCAGCTCTATATGCTTCAGGATATCATGCCTGTATTACAAATGGTCTGCTTTGCGCCAGCTTTGTGGGAATGATCCCTTTCTTTTCCAACATGACTAGTGCACAAAGAAAGATCCATAAAGAGATGAGTTTGGTGACCTGAACATAGCCCTGACCTCAACCTAACAAGGAGTTCAAAATCAGGGATGTGACCAAGAACCCAATGGTCACTCTGTCAGAGTTCCAGGTGCTTTGTAGAGAGAAGTGAACCTTCCAGAAGCACATCCATCTCCACAACTCCTACATTCATGCCTGTATGGTAGATGGGCCAGACACAAGCCACTACTTAGTAAAAGGCACATGGCAGTCCACCTGGAGAATTGTCATGTCCACCTGGAGTAGGACTCTCAGACCAGTGTCACCCAGCGATCTTTACCAGCGGCGCCCTCTACCAGTTCTGCTGTGTCTCCTCCAAAACCTCAGAGGACCATCTCCCTCTGCTGGTGGAAGATATTCTGGCACATGATGTGGCTCCTGCTCCCTCTGCTGGAGGATACCGGTTACCACTCATTATCACACACCTGGAGCCCTGTCCAATCAGACTACCTGACCTTGTATATAAGGAAGTCTGAGGCAACAGGGGGTTTCCTGAACAAAGAGTTCTTAAAGCAGCCCATACACGGGTCAGATTTTCAATCAATCAACTTAAAACTATAAATTTTTAAGTCGGTATAAAATTGTATGTCGATTGCATCATGGGCCATATGTAATACAAGATTTTTGATCGATGTTATTTTCAATCCACAAAACAATCGATCCAAAATAGTCCGATTAAAATTTCAATCAGAAGTGAGGTAGAATAGGTAGAAAAAAAATCGATCAAAAATTGGTTGACCACACTTGGTTCTCAAAATACCGAACCAATTTTCAATCGACCGATCAAAATTTACCATCCAGTCCGATCAAAAAACGACTGAATTTTCACTCAATTTTGATCAGTTCGATTTAAGTCGATTTAACCAGGTAGGCAAAACTCAATTCTCAATCAATCGACTAAAAAATTTATCGTTTTAAGTCGATTGATTGAAAATCTGACCCGTGTATGGACTGCTTTAGTATCTGATCCACAGGTTCTGCTTCTTGATATTGCCTTATTGTTACCGATCCTTGGACAGTCTTTGATTACCCTGTTTGATGCCTGTTCTGACTACTGCTGTCAGAAGCCTAGCATAGCTAGGGACCGCAACCTGGGGATCCCCTGGTTTATGCTTATGTGGTGGCACAGGGGGTCCACTGCTCTTGTGGTTCACCTGTGACAGCGTCACTTTGTAGGAAACCAGGCACCGCTCATCACCAAGCCAATAGGGATGGCCCTACAGTAAGGCATGGTGGTGGCAGCATCATGCTGTGGGTATGTTTTTCAGCGGCAGGGGGTTTGTCTTTCTGGACAAAGAACCCAAGCATAAAGCCAAGATAACAAAGCAATGGCTTTAGGACAACTCTGTGCATGTCCTTGAGTGGGCCAGCCAGAGCCTAGACAACTGAACAATTAAGATCTTAAAATGTCTGTGCACTGATCCTTTTCATCCAACCTGAGATGTTCTGCAAGGAGGAATGGGCAAAACTGTCCAAGGATAGGTGTGCCAAGCTTGTGGCCTCGTTTTCAAAAATATTTGAGACTGTAATTGCTGCCAAAGGTGTACTTATACTTATTTTCCAATGTTTTTATTTTGAACACATTAGTCAAAACCTCAAGTAAATTGTGTTCACATTGTCATTATGGCATAATGTGTGTAGAATTCTGAGAAAAAAAATTTATTTGATAAATTTTGGAATAAAGCTGTAACGTAACAAAATGTGGAAATATGCCCTGTCAATACTTTCTACATGCACTGGAAAAACAAATGCAAAAAAATGTAAAAACTTTATGTTATGACATTATTAACCTCCCTAACAATACGCCCAAACCCAGTTCAGGCAAAGGGACGCTGCAATTAGCGATACGCCCAAACTGGGTTCGGGCACAGTGCGGGAGCTTACCTGGTCCGGCTGCCGCCTCCATCGACGTCCTCTCCGGCTTCTACCGGATCCCTGAGTGACGTCACGGAGGTTGGACCCGGTCTTAAAGAAAAATTTTTTTTTTCGTTTTTTAAATATATTTTTTTAAACTTTTGGATTGGATCAGAGAAATGTCTTTCTCTAATCCAGTTCAAAAGTGGATCCAGCTAGCAGAAACGCTCCCGCTGCTCCCGCTGCTTTCTGCTAGCTGGATCTACCTCTGGCTGGACCCCTGTGCCTCCGGAAATAGCCGATCTCTCTGGCTATTTCCGTGATCGGCACTCGTGTGCCGATGACGTCACAGCCCGGGCGGGAGATTTGAAATTTAAAGGTACAAAAAGGTACAGAATTTTTTTTTTCTTAGATTTTTTTTTCCATTCGTTTCCATTTGTTTTTTATTTTGATTGGATTGGATAAATGTTTTATACAATCCAAATCAAAAGAAAAGAAAACAAGTGTAAACTTATAAAAAATGTACCTCTAAAGCCGGCCATAGTGCTTCAATCTGTGGCCGATTTTGCGAATGATCACCATGCGCATTTGGGGTGATCGCTTGGTGATCAATCGCAAAATGAACGCGCCCACCTGGAGCAACCATTCGTAGTCGCACAAAACTTTCATCAGCCAGAGAACAAACGTTTTTCTCTGGTCGATCGCCAGTACTTTGAATGGGGACAAGGGTCCCCATCCAAAGTATTGGTTGTCGAATCGCAAATGTCATCATGCTGCGGTCGATTGTTCAATAAACGCCCGCCAAGCATAGCGTCTATGTTCAGTTTAACCACCCTAGCATTACGCCCGAAGCAAGTACTGGTGCAGTCTGATCATGAATCAAACTGCGCCCGTGCCAGAATCAGACGCAACCGCTGGCTCTCTGAGTGCCTGCAGCATTTTTACAGAGCTGCAGGCACATAGAGCCTTTCTGCCCCCATCGGCTTGTGGAAGGTTAGGGAGGTTAACTAGCAAGATGAACTGGGAGTACATTGATGCACAAAATGTGACATGAACAAGTTTGTCCCTGAGCTGACACATATTAGAGGAAGCATGGGGTCTGACTGATGGGCAGCTTTGTGTGTATTGGTTAATGCCCCTTTGCCCAGTGTGCCATGTCTTTTAGAGTCTGCCAGTTTCCGGACACCCTTGGGGACCTTGCAGAGTATTAATTTGGCCTCTAGCACCAAAGCTAAAGATTATGATTTGTTGGCCTTTATGCTTTGTTTAGTAATATTATTTTCTTCTGTAATTTAAATTTAATTGAAAAAATATGGGTCTGCTTACAGTCTTGTGCGGCATTCTGTCAATTAAGGTGGACCTGTAAAGGCACACCAGCTCTGTATGCCTCACAGGCAGCTGGAATGGCCACTCTTGAAGTTGCATTTTTTAGTGTGCGTTGTTGACAGTGAAAAACTTTTTCCCTACAGTCTCTTTTCCTTAATTTATACAGACCTGAAGATCACTGTCTGCAAGCAATAGATGTGTTTGTGTACAGTGTGTGAGGTTGAGTGGTGGTTGTCAATCACTGGAAGTTCTCACTGACAACTTCCCTCATGAAATGTTGCATTTGAAGTTTTCAGGCCTGTGTTTAGCGAAAACAATAAACATGGAGCAGTAAAATGCATTCATGAAGCTTAAAGTTACAGTTTATTCTTTTGACTACTAACATGACTAGGGACATTGTTCAGGAGACAACAGACTGGAGTCACATTACAGAGGACTTGAGAGATCATTTGTATTGCCATCCAATTTACAAACAGTATTTTCAAATTTTACAACCTACAATTTACTTTACTGACATACAGTATATACTCAAGTATAAGCTACGTTTTTCAGCCCAGAAATGTGCTGAAAAAGCCCTCTTTGGCTTCTACTACAGTCAGGGTCAGAGTCAGGGTCCCACTTGCCTGTCCGGTGGTGTTCGCTGCTCTTGCTGCAGATGCTGGCAGCCTCTGACTTGTTTGTAATTAAATTCATTATGCAAAAAACAAAAAAAAATCATTTTGCATACTATAGACCTACGGAATAGACGTACCCACCCAAATGCAGATCCTAACTTTTTGTTGGAATATTGTTTTTTTTTCCTTTTTATATTCTCACGTTTAGTGATGATCACAAATATTCGGATTCCGAATATTAATCGCGAATATCGGCAATTCGGAAATTCGCGAAGATGGTGAATATATTGCCGAATATTGGAAATTCCGGATATTCTGTATTTTTTTTTCATTACACATGCCTCTCAATGCAAGTGGACAAATGGGAAGGCTGCAACAAGAGCTTAGCAACACTCCCTGCGACCATCAACAGTTTTTAAATCCAATATTGGGGTGATGCGAATATTCGGAATATTGCGAAAATCGGCACTTTCGAAAATTCGCGAAAATCACTTAGATGGCGTCCAAAATTCGCAATTTTTTTTTCAACACGCCCCTCAATGCAAGTTAAACATATATTCGCGAATATATAACATTCGCGAAATTCGCATAAAACTGCCGATATTCGCAATAAGAAGAATATTGCCGAATGCGAATATTTTCCGAATGTTTTCCAAAAAATTCGAGGCATGCCGCGAATACGAATGTTGCCTATGCCGCTCATCACTACTCACGTTTAATGCATTAATATATATGAAATATGAATATATGATATATTCATTTGTAAATACCTTTGCAAAGTCTTACAAGTATAGAAACAATGCACGTTGTATTTAATTTTTCTTGCTACTGAGAAAGCGAATGTGGAGTGGCTGTGAAGGAAAAGGTACAGTGGCTTGCAAAAGTATTTGGCCCCTTGAACTTTTCCACATTTTGTCATATTACAGCCACAAACATGACTCAATTTTATTAGAATTCCACGTGAAAGACCAATACAAAGTGGTGTACACATGAGAAGTGGAACAAAAATCATACATGATTCCAAACATTATTTACAAATAAATAACTGCAAAGTGGGGTGTGCGTAATTATTCAGCCCCCTTTGGTCTGAGTGCAGTCAGTTGCTCATAGACATTTCCTGATGGGTGCTAATGACTAAATAGAGTGCACCTGTGTGTAATCTAATGTCAGTACAAACACAGCTTCTCTGTGACTGCCTCAGAGGTTGTCTAAGGGAATATTGGGAGCAACAACACCATGAAGTCCAAAGAACACACCAGACAGGTCAGGGATAAAGTTATTGAGAAATGTAAAGCAGGCTTAGGCTACAAAAAATATTTCCAAAGCCTTGAAAATCCCACGGAGCACTGTTAAATCGATCATTCAGAAATGGAAGGAGTATGGCACAACTGTAAACCTCCCAAGACAAGGCCCGTCAACCTAAACTCACAGGCCCGGAATAATAAGGAGAGCGTGATCAGAAATGCAGTTCAAAAGGGCCAATGGTGATCTGGACGAGCTGCCGGATCTACAGCTCAGGTGGGGGAGGGAATCTGTCCATAGGACAAACTAATTAGTCGTTGCACCTGCACAAAGTTGGCCTTTATGGAAGAGTGGCAGAGGGTGAAGAATGTAAGCCATTGTTAACAGAAAAGAAAAGAAGTCACCGTTGCAGTTTGCCCAAGCCATTGGGGGGACACAGCCAAACATTGTGGAAGAAGGTTGCTCTGGTGTCAGATGAGGACCAAAAATGGAAGTTTTTGGCCATAATGCAAAAGTTATGTGTGGCGGAAAACTAACACTGCACATCACTTGAAACACCACTATCCCCACTGTGAAATATGGGGTGGGCAGCATCATGCTTGGGGTGGGTGCTTCTCTCAGCAGGAGGGCAGGGAAGCTGGTCCGAGTTGATGGGAAATGAATGGAGCCGATACAGGGCAATCTTGGCAAGAAACCTCTTGGAGTATGCAAAGACTGAGCTGAGGGCAGAGGTTCACCTTCCAAGCGGACAACGACCCCTAAAAATAAAGCCAGGGCAAACAATGGAATGGTTTAAAACAAAACATATCAATTGTGTTAGAAGACCCAGTCAGTGTCCAGATCTAAATCAATGAGAATCTGTGGCAAAGATCTGCTGTTCACAAACGATGTCCATCTAACCTGACGACCTGGAGCTGTTTGCAAAAGAAAGAGATGGGCAAGGATTTCAGTTTAGATGGGCAAAGCTGGTTAGAGACATACCCTAAAAGAAGCTGTAATTGCAGCAAAAGGTGCTTCTACAAAGTATTGACTCAGGGGGCTAAATAATTAGGCACACCTCACTTTGCAGTTATTTATGTGTAAAAAATTTTTGGAATCATGTATGACTTTCGATCCACTTCTCATGTGTGCACCACTTTGTATTGGTCTTTCACGTGGAATTCCAATAAAATTTTATCATGTTTGTGGCTGTAATGTGACAAAATGTGGAAAAGTTTAAGGGGACCGAATACTTCTGCAAGCCACTGTATGTAAAAGGTGTTGAGAAAGAAGGTGTTGGACAAGGTAGGTGGACATGGTTGCAGGGTACTAGGGGTGAGGTGGGTAAAGAGCCTTTGGATGTCATCACCCTGAAGAGTACCCAGGAGGACCACATTTAGAAAAAATATTTGATTCTCTCATGTGTAGCTGCAATAAATTGTTCCAGACCTCAGATGGAGGAAACTTCAGTGATTTCACCATAAGAAGAGTCCAAAGAAGTCAATCAGTGACAAAGAATTATATCTCTGGCTGCTGTCAGAAAGTGTTGGCAGATTTAAATGGCAAAAAATCAGTCAGTTGTTGTTACTTTTTGTTGATGGAATATTGTTTTTTTCCCCCTTTTATATTCTCACGTTTAATGCAGTCTGAAAGCTCCTATGTCTGAAAACTACATTTATCTGGAATTTGCTGATATGGGGCAATTACAAAGACGCACATTATATGTATTAAGGTGGGCATACACAGTAAATTTTTTATGTCCTATTGGCTTAAAATATAATCATATTAAGTTGATCGGTTTAAACCCCTCATAATGGAATATATTGAATCTTTAATCAAATAGATTGATTTCAATCAAATTTGTTAATCACAACAAAAAAAAAAAATGATTTATGAACAATTGACTTAATAGAACAAAAAAATTGAACTTTGTATGCCCACCTTTAGTTTTGTTAGCATAGCACATTTAATACCAATTTAAGATAACCTTAAGTGAATATAAACATTATTTTGGTTAGTACTGGGTGAAAGTTCCCATTTACACATAAGCACTACTATAGCATATTGTGTTCAGTAGTTAATGAGGCATGGCAGTGCATAATGTATTAGAGTTCATGCTAAAAATTAAACTTTCTGTAAAATCAATGAACACACCTTAAGTGTACAGTGATACCTAAACATCCTTGGGGAGCCATGCCAACATGGAGTTTCAGTAAACAGTGATCCATGTTCTTACAGTCTGACATAAACAGCATTCTCTCGTCAACATGTGTTGTGTCATACACTAAGCGTGACGTCCATGTCACAGTTAATGTTTGCCCAAAGATTGTCAAAGACTTCAAATTAGACTTGGAAAGTTGGTAATAAGTTATGGTGCAGCTCCGAGAGCCAATGAAAACACTTGACATGCCTCTCACTGATAGTGTTTTGGTGTTGTACTATCTTCCTTATTACTGTCTCACTATCTGGCAGCTAGAATGAAATACTCCCTGTGTTTTAAGCTTTACATAAATGGTACGCATTGTGAAGCTTAGTGTGTTGGATGAATTGTAGTAATCAGATACATTATAGTCTGTCAAACCTTTGCCAACACTAACAAAACCAAAACGTGTAACACTTTGACCTTCATATCCCCTCTTTCTTTTATCTGTGTTGTATGAGTCAGTGGTTTGAAGTTGGTTTGATGAAAATTAACCTGTGTTTTATCAGAAAGTTATCATTTAGATTTCTGCAGCTGATAATGTTCCCTGTGCCCTTTACTGCATTGACTTGGTTACATTATTTTTAGAAAAGAACTGTTCTAGAAAGTTGGGTTCAAATATTTTATTTGGAGTTAAACTTTCTTTCTAATATTTTTTCAATGTTTTAGTTAAAGATTTGCTAAAATGCAGTATAAAAAATCATGACTGATCTTGCCTTTTTAGAAGTGAAATCATATTTAATTGAAACTGTACTACTAGCTCCACAAAACTGGAGACTACACAATAACTTTCACAGATACATGGCCATGCGCAGGCAGTGAGATTTAAATCAAATGTCAGACGAACATTGATTGATTGTACCCCAACACAGTGTGATCAATTCACAACCGAACAATTCTTTTCCTGAGGTCTGTGCGCATGCTCCCACCCGATACAAATCGATTGATGTACCTAAAAAACAAACAGAAATTTACTGACATGTCTGATCTCAGCTCGTTCTTTTTTTTTAATCACTTTTTGTCAATCGTACCAGATGGGCAGGAAAGGATTCCCATTCGATTTATGTAAGAAGATCAATTTTTTAGTCAATCAGACACAAATATTGAACTGCGTATGGCTACCTTTAGGCTCCAACCCGGATCTGTAAGTTGTAGGCTGGCAGCCCCCAGTTGTTAGGTAATCAGTGGTGTTGCTGCAGTTAGGTCTCTGGGAGCCATGATCATGATCATAAATGTGCTCCCAGCCAGCTCTGGTCTTTTGGTCCTCCTCCAAGGCACCTGGGACCACTCACTAGTGCCAGCAGTGGCTTGCCGGTCATGTCAGTGTTTCAATAAACAGAACATCAGTTTGAAACTCTGCCAGGGATCAAAAAGAATCTTGCCTGTTCTCTTGAAAATTTTATGTTGGTGCCTATGCAAAGATAAATACACAATGATACCTTTATAATAGTATTATTAGACACAACACAAGATAACACACAGGTACCGGATATGACACAGGAGAAGTGGAGGACACTGCCCAGATGGGCTTACAATCTAATTGGTTTGGGAACAGAGTATACAATAGGTGGGGGCGATGAGACTGGCATGGTTTTGATGTTAGGGGTGAGAAGGTGGGTAGCAGAGACTGAAGAGGTGGGTTTTTAGGGCTTTTTTTTTAACAGCGACGAAGGTAGGAGCATGTCTAATGGGGTGAGGGAGGGAGTTCCAGACAGTACGAGCGGCTCTAGAGAAGTCTTAAAGCCGCGCATGTGATGATGTTATGAGTGGGGATGTAATTAGTAGGTTACTGGAGGGGCGGAGGGGGTAGTTAGGGGTATATTTAAGTACCAGGTTGGTTCTGCAGAGAGGAGCAGCAGATGAGAAGCGTTTAGAGGTATTAATAAGTCCAGCAGGACCATTCATGATGGACTGAAGAGCTGACAATCTAGTAAGAGGAAGACCAGAGAAGATGATGTTGCAGTAGTCCAGACATGATGAGAGTTTGTAGCAGGACTTTAATGGTCTCTGGGCATAAGAAGGGGCAGATCTTGGAGATGTTACAGAGATGGAAGTGGCAGGATCTAGCAATGTCCTGTATGGTAGGAGTAAAGGAGAGCGCAGAGTCGAAGATGACACCAAGGCAGCGAGCTTGAGGAATGGGGGAGATGACTGTGTTATTTACTGTTAATTAAATTGTAGGGGGAGGCTTGGAAGGTGATGGGGGGGGGGGGGAAGGATGCTCGTTTTAGTCAGGTTGAGTTTAAGGAATCTGTCAGCCATCCATGAACAGATTGCTGATAGGCACTGCGAGATGTTGTCCAGGACAGAGGGAGTGAAGGCCGGGGTGGATAAGTAGGTTTGGGTGTCATCAGCATATGAACGGTGGTATAAATGTGAGAAAAAGAGGAGCCATTGAAAAAAGTTTGGAAGGAGTGGTCAGGAAACCAGAACCAGAAAAGTGCTAAGTTGCGAATACCCATAGAGTGCAAGGTCTATAAGAAGAGGGTGATCTACAGTGTCAAAGGCAGAGGAGAGATCCAGCAAAAGTAGGGAAAAGTTTCCTTGAGCCTTGGCGGTGAGCAAGTCATTAGCAACTTTAGTGATGGCTGTCTCAGTGGAATGAGAAGACCGGAAGCCGGATTGTAGAGGGTCAAGGGAAAAATTCATAGTCAAATCGTTGGTGAGTCTTTTGTAAACAAGGCGTTCAAGCAGTTTAGAAGTGAAAGGAAGAAGAGAGATTGGTCGGTAGCAAGAGGGAAGAGAGGGGTCAAGCGACGGCTTCTTTAGTATGAGGAGGGCTATGGCATGTTTAAAAGATGATGGGAAGATATCAGAGGATAGGGAGAGATTGAATAGTTCAGTCAGTGCCGGGGCAAGGGTGGTAAAATGGGTCTTAAGTAGGGTATAGAGTCAAGCAGGCAGGTGGTGGAAGGACAGGAGCGAAGCAGAGAGGACACTAACTTAATTTTCCCCAGTAAGTCTGGAGGAAGGGGAGAGTTGGAGGAGGATGGGGGTGAGGGAAGAGTTACAGGATGATGGGATTGGAGGAGGGGTGGTGGTGCGGTTGTTAGAAATATCAATCCGGGTGGCTTCAAACTTGTCTTTGAAATATGTGGCCAGGTTCTGGGCAGAAGAGAGGAGGAGGTGTAGGATTGAGAAAAGAGTGAGTAAGTGAGGGTTGGATGCTTGTTAGGACATGAGTGAGGAGAAGTAGTTTTGTTTGGCAATGGTAAGGGTAGTATTGAATTAATGGCATTTGCCCGTGCAGATGAGAAAGTCGGTGTCCTGACCAGACTTTCTCCACTTGTGCTCTGCCCTGTGAGCGTCTTGTTGGAGGCAGCGAGTGTGCTCGTCCTGCCAGGGACGGGGGTTGGTGGGACGGGGATTTCCTACGATGGCAGGTGCAAGTTTATTAAGGACAGATTGAAGGGTGAGATTATAGTGAGAGGCAGCTTGGTCAGGGGATGTGAGATTAGAGGTAGTGGAAGCAAGTGAAGATAGAGTAAGAGAATGCAGAGTCGTCCAGGTTGTGAAGGCCTCTGAGCCAACGCCCAGGTTGGGGAGGTGGAGGGGTGGACAAAAGGCAAGTAGTAGTTATATTGAAGGTTAGGAGATGGTCAGAGAGAGGGAAAGCAGAGTTGTCAAGGTGGGTGAGGGTGCAGAGTTTGGAGAACACCAGGTCAAGTGTGTGTCACCAGGTGTGTAGGGGTGTGGATGTGCTGGGTTAGGCCAAGGGAGTCCGTTATAGAAAGTAGTTTGGCAGACGGGGCTTGCTGGGGTCATCCATGGCTATGTTTTTTTGTTTTTTTTAAATAATATTTTATTGTTACTTTTTTCACAACAGTTTTACAATAAAGCAAGGATACAGGAAAACTGCAGAACAATTACAAAGCTCTCATTTAGGACTCAAACATAAGATTCATTGATCCCAATAGAATAGAACAGGACTACGGTCTTTAGAGTCATCAGGTAAAATAGAGACCTGTAGCAATGCAGGGGGAGGGCTCTGACAATGTTGAACATGTCACTCAATGTTTCGACAGGATATTATCCATGGCTTTGTTGAAGTCACCAAGGATTAGGACTGGTAGGTCATGGGTGAGAATGTGTGGGAGCCAAGAGCTAAAGTTGTTAAAGAATTGGGATGCAGGGCCCGGGGGGGGGGGGGGGGGGGGGGGGGGGGGGGTGATAGATTATGACAACAATGAGGGTCAGGGGGTGAAACAGGCGGATGGTGTGTACCTAATAGTATGCTCCCTTACTACACTCACTACTACTACTACTTCCCTAACTACATGTCAGAAATGCCTCAAAGTAAAATATAAGTATGTATTGAAATATTTAAGAGATGACAGTAAATCGGCCTTTAATACCTCAGGTTTAAAACAACATAATGTATTTATTTAACAAAAACTATTTATATTACAAAAGTTTATCCAAAATGGAGAGGCCAAATTCTATTCTAAAAAACTAAGTACGGTACATCCCATGATACAATAGCTTGTAGAGCTACCTTTATCATCAATAATGTATTTTTTGTTTTGTTGAGGAATTTTGCCCAAATCTGCTATACAATATTCTGTCAAAGTGAAATAGGTGAGTCAGGTTGTATAGTGTGGACAATATGTGGGCCATTGCAATGCCTTGAGTATTTGTAATATTCTTCAGGCATATGGTAGGTCTGCTTGCTGTTGCATGGGTAAATTTTGACTTCGCTTTAGCTGTACCACAGATGGCCTCACATTTGAATACTTCTCCTCTCCTCCAATATGCTAGACAATGTAAGGTGTTTGATTAGATGTATTTCCTCTTTTTTCCTCTAGCATTAAGTAGAAGCATACCTAAGGGTCCCCACACGTAACGAGCGACGTGTGGGCTGCAAAATTGGCCGCTAATCGCGGGTGCCCTCATGGGGCGTCAGATCCCTTTCCCCCCAAAGCTCGGTCGGCCAGAGTATGGACATGTCTGTAAATCTCTAGCTGATGCCATTAGCTTCAATGAGGACTGGCGTCCCTGTCCAAACTTATGGCTGGCACACAAAGGGTGCCCGCCAATACTCTGACTGATGGAGAGCAGTATGAGGACATCATCACGTTGCTCTCCAGAGCTCATCTGTCAGCCCCCACTAGCTATGTGTGTGGGGGCCTTTAGTCCTTCATAATGTTTCATGCTTGCTGATGATCATCTTGTCAAGTGCATTTGATTAGCAGCAGTTGATCCCTATAAAGGTGCTAATGGTGTACCAATTTGTCACACACTGCTTGTGCATTTTGCCTTTTTGTGTCTCTGTGCTGCCACCCAACGTGCAGAATAGAAATCCACCCAGCCAGCAAGCTTGCCCATGGATTGTGTGTATGGCTGCCCTGGCTGAATTGGACATACCTCTACTCGGCTGGAACAAAGCTGACAAGTAGACATGGTCAATTTTTTTTTAACTAGCTGACTTTGTGAGTTGATTGCAAAGCCCCTAAAATGCTATTGATGTCTGGAGATGTAGTAAAGTGTTGTGGAAAAAAAACATGTTGTTTTTGCATAAATTAACTCAACGCAGTGCCTTACAGCAATTAACACACCAAGTTGAACCAAACAAAAAAATTCAACCATCTCTACTGACAACCTATGTGTTCTTGTTAGGTGGAGCTTTGTATGTGTGTGCTTGTCAGACGGATCTATGTAGAAGATCTTTCTTCTGCTATCTCTGCTGTGTATAGCAGAGCAGGGGTGGGGTGATCTTCTCCACCTCCTTTAACCCCCCCCTGCCATTCCTGACGGTCCGAGCTTGTCCAGCTCTGACCTGTCAGAACAGCAGTGGACGAGCTGGGTTTGTAAGGCAAAGATCGGAGCCACATCGGAGCCACAAACTCACTGCTCCTTGTGTCTCCGATCTAATGAGGAGGCAGCTGCAGAAAATGGATCAATCCCCCCCATGCACTCCTATGTAACCTGCCACATCTGCACTGCAATCTAGTGGTTGCCGTGCTTATTTACCTGATAAAGTGAATTGAAATCTTCATAATCTGATATTGTGAGTTACAAAGCATCTGAACATGTTATTATATTCAGGATGTCTACCAGACTGCTGTATGGACATACTTTGGGAAATTACAGGCTTACAATTTAAAAAACTTTTTTTCCATTATAGTCTATGGTGCACTTTTGGTACAGAAATCTGTACCTCAGCAGTGCACTAGGGAGGTTAACTCCCTCTGGCAGTGTCAGATTTTTTTTTTATTATTTTTTTTTTTTTGCCCAAAGTAAGACTCTTTAGTTGGTGTTGCGTCTTATCGGCCGGAGTGTCTTATATAGCAAAAAATACAATATATGTGGTACTGATACAAAATTTGCTTGAATAGTTTGCATCTTCTTAGTCTTGGGGAAGAGAGGTTTTCAGGTTGTATTGCCACTATATACAATACAGTACATTATGATCATCGGCATGGCTGTTTTGTCTGTCTTCTAATATTCTAATATGTCTTCTAATATACCCACCGGTATTGGTAGATATCAAATAAATATAGATTACAGATTTGGTCTAGAGTCAATACTAATAGGATTTCAATCTTGTGGGACTACAAGTCTCAGTAAAAGTTGTTACACTTCATTAATAAAGGCCGCAACATATGCACTGAGCGGCGGCGTCTCCATTGAAGGGTGCCCGCCAATGCTGTGAGCGACGGAGTTCAGCGTGATGACATCATCACGCTGAACTCCATCGCTGATCTGTCGGCTGCCACTCGGTACTTGTGTGGGGGCCTTTAATCCTTTTTCACTAGAGGCACATTGCAGTACAATATAAGCACAACTTGGCTTGAAAGGTTTTAAAAAAAATTTGTCTGGGTCATGTTCTGGTTGCGTTAATTTCTAGATAAGTTATAAATATTATATATACAGTAGTCTCCCTGTTTGCTTACAATTCAGTCTTACATTAATATATTGTATGACAAGTATTGCATCTTACTGAAAAATGGCCTACAAAATAACTGTGCAACCCTTATTTACAGCATAAATGTTTGTCACTATCATGTGTAGGAGAACCGTTACCTACTGGTGGGTGGCCACTAATTTGTGATTTAATCAGCAATATTTAAAAACGTTAACAAGTCTGTGTGGGTGGGGGGTAACCACTTAATTTATTAATCAGATCCCCAACCTACATAAGACATTCAGTAGATCATGTAGTTAAATGAGTACTCACACCACATTCTAACGCTGTACAACAGAATAGCATGCTATATTTATCTTCATTTTTTTCCTTTACACTGAAGGATTACTTGTATGAGCTATGTTATTTATTTTTTTTTTAACATTTAAAGTTTATTAAAGTTTTCAGCACAGACAGATATACACATTTGTGTCAAATGGCATTGAAGAATTAATACAACAAAACAACAACAACCGAAAAAAAAAAAAGAACATCAACGACAACGACAAGAGACCCCCCTAGAGGGAGGAGAGAGAGAAAAAGGAAGGGGGGGGGGGAAGAGACAAAAAGAAGGAGAAGCAGAGCCAGGAGGCAGGCAAGACGAGAGAAGGGGTACCCTAGCATCAGAGGGAGAGCTATGTTATTTTTTATGCACCAGTATGGACTCGGCTGTTTTATGAATGATGAAACTCGTCATTTAAACATCAATTACACAGGATATATTTCCAAATAAAGAACAGATCAATATGCTTGATTGTAGTTTTTATTAACACCTATTTATACATTCTAAACATAATTTATATAACATTTATAAAGTGCCAATGTGTTCCATGTGTTCCATATATCACAAACATTCTCTCAGAATGCAGTAGATCCCAAAAAATTTTCTTTAAGGCCCCCCTTTCTAGCGTGCAAGACAGACCAGACCCCCCAACACCAACTCCTACATGCATTAAAAGAAATTTTCCTGAAAGTGAGATCACACTCCCACATTTGGGTAAGTCTCTTCCTGGACACAACCCTTCTTTATATGTTCAGCAATTGTGAGGATGATGCCATGTTTAAGGGCTTTGTAATTACCTCACAAATTTAGAAATTGTACCATCTCGGACTCAATTTACAAAGAGAGAGCGAGAGGAAGCATGGAGCTGAGCTTGCAGCCTCTCTCTGTCAGAGGCTGCAGGAGACAGGGTTTCACCCTCCCTCTGATGCCACTTATGGTGCAACCCCAGGTTGGGAACCACTGATCTAATATCCCTTCTATAAGGTAGGTTAAGTGTGTGGCCATTTATGCTACAAGTATGTCTTGTAGTGCGCAGAGGAAACCCACACAGACAGTATGTACAAACTCCTTGCATATAAAGATTCAAACCTTAATGCTGCATAGGGAGAGTGCTAGCCACTGAGCCAACATGTCACTTATAAGTGAGGTATAAATTAAGGATTAACTGGACAGTGGGAAGAAGAGACCCAAGACCAGAAAGAGTTCCCCTGGAACAATTTCAAGGGCACGGGGACTTTAACATCCACTATTAGCAATTGGAAAAAATACAAAGTATGTCTAGAAGTAAAAAATGTGTCCGTAGCGTATTTAATAAACAAAGATATGTTAAAAGCAAGAGCATACAATGTTGGCTGACCAGGATACAGCACACAGAATATAGCAGCATCCATAAATATAGTCCATACAGTACATTACCATATATCGGTGATTGTAGGTGGTGAATATAGTTTCAGGAGATTAGTCAGGATAAGGGATCCTATATCAAACAGGGTCCACCCCAACGCGCGTTTCGTATGTATACTTCTTCAGGGGGTATCTTTATTCAATTGGTTTCTGTATCGTCTAGTATCCACAATAAGCCCAAAACAAAACAAAAAAGCACAAACAGCGGAGGGTGTTGGTTAACATAAATGTCTCTATAAGGATCAGTGTAATAAAAGTATGCAGAAGCCAGTTACTTATGATGTAAGTATGGAAAATCAGTCAAGGAAGACAACAACCAACAGCCCCCTAGGGGGCCTTTACAGGCAGAGAACGGGGGGCCAGTTCGAAAGCCAGCGGCCAAGCAGACCAACGTAACCTAGATATAGGGACCCATATGGTTATAGTGTATATTGAAATCTAGAGAAGTCGTTTGGGAGAAGAGGTGACGGTGATACAGAGGGGGAAGGGGACAAATCCACCAAATAAGTGAAAATGAGGAGTGGGATACCCACAAGTTGTGAATAAGGTGTAACATATACTTATAGGGTGTGTAGATGATGTGTTTTACTTCTAGACATACTTTGTATTTTTTACAATTGCTAATAGTGACCGTTAAAGTCCCCGTGCCCTTGGAATTGTTCCAGGGGGAACTCTTTCTGGTCTTGGGTCTCTTCTTCCCACTGTCCAGTTAATCCTTAATCTATATATTTGGTATGTTGGCCACTGTACTCTGAAAATGTGATTTCTTTGTTATATAAGTGTCCATACTATGTAAAAAGGTGACTGATATGTAGGGGATGTTGCAGTTATGTGTATGAGTGGCATTAGGAGGTAACCCCCACACAGTATGTAGAGGTAACTGGTGTATGGATTATGTGGGGGGAAGTGTGTGCTGTAGAAATGATGTGTAAAAACAGTAATCTATTCTGCATACGGCAGCATGTAGTAAATTGTAGCATTAACGGTAAAAAACTAAAACGTGATAATAATATACAATATACAGTAAACAGTGCATGAGTATTGAAAATGTGGTGTCTGGTGTGTATACCCATGTGAATGCATTGTAAACAGCCACAAAACAACCAACAAACCAAAAACAAATCCTAATAAACCGCCCAGTGACTATGGTCACTACAGTTGTCCCTTGGTGTACATCCCATAATATAATCCCTAGATGCCGACGGAGAAGGGGGAGGGCAGAACCCCCTGATGGTCTGGGGGAGCGTCCATACTATCAGTGCCAACTGGTGGGTATCTATTCTATCAGTTCCTCCCTCTCGTGCGAACCTCAGGTCCATGGCAGCCACCCCAACCAGCCCCTGGCCCACCAGGCAGCCACTCATCACTTCTCATTGGACACATAACCCAGCAGCACCACTCCCTATTCCACATAACCCAGCAGCACTACTCCCTATTCCACATAACCCAGCAGACTACCCATTCCTTTAGAAAAGAAAAAGAAGAAATATTTGTTTACATATCAAGCTAGTTCAAACAAACTATTAGATGTATAATCTTAACTAAAGAATGTTACCAATTTACTGTCAAGATTACTGCACCTACCCAGACCATGAATTGACCCAAGGGCCCCAACCCCCACTGTCCCCTCACAGGAACAACCAAAGGTTAGACTGTCATTCATGCCAGGAAAATGAGTGACATTCAATGAAAAAATCCACCTGGCTTCACTTGGAGTATTATTTTATCCACTTTCTCATCCTGTACTGGTGGGGGTACGTGTGCTAAGGCTAAAAATGTAATCATTGACAAGTCATGTTTGTGTTGTAGAGCTACGTGTCCATTTGTGGTGTATGTTAAGTGGTCTCTGATGCGGGCTCTAAATTCCCTCTAGTCTTGCTGATGTTGTATTGACCACATCGGCAGGTAGCTAGATAGACCACTGCAACAGTAAACATTGTGACGCAATTTTGTAGTTTGACCATTTGGGAGGTCAGTATGTTGACCTTCCTTTATCGAGTCACACTGATAATATTTGTGACACTTCCATGTGCCCACTTTGGTTTGTCTTTTATTTTTTTATTATGGCTCCTATCTTTTTTTCTTTGCATCAATACATTTATCTTGTGAATTGGGACCAGGTAACCACAATTTGCAATTTATAACCTGTAGAATACATTATTTTGCTGTTCTCATTTGTCAACAGCAGTCAGACCATTTTCTGGCAACAATAAAACTTGACCATTCAGATACCCGTATCACATTGTAACTCTTCATGAGGATTTTTTTTAATCTCTCATTCACTGTGATAGACCCACAAAAATCTAACAGAGTGGTCTATTGATATGGAAGACCTCCAATCCAGAGCCACCACTGAGTTCTCAGTGACTAACCTTGTACTGACTCTCATCACTATCATCCTTAAAATGTAGTAAAGCATGTTTATATAATGCAGGAAGTAAAAATAGAAACCCAGAAAAGGACCCAAGCTTTTTGAAAACCAATGATGCCCACTACCAGCACAATTTTCAGGCCACCACCAGCATTTATATATATTCAAAAGGTTGCATTTAAACATATACTGTATGTTTGGACTATAAGGCGCACTTGTTTACCATTAAAATCAATGGGAAAGTGTCCCTGCATCTTATCACTCGAATATGTAAAAAAAATATATGTTTTTAGTCCCAACCATCCTGAGAGCAATAGCTCTGCATCCCAGGAGGCAGAAATTTGTTCCATTCTCCAGAAAAGCCAAAAAAAAAAACACTGCCTAGAAGAGATCTTATCTGCATTAGCACTTACAGTAAAGCAGGGTACAGACGTGGAGATATGGGCTAAATGGATGGCCATTTCAAGCTCACGGCCATCTATGTGACCCATATATTGTGCCCCATCGCTGTTTTCGAGCGGGACAAATCAACCCCGCTCGAAAACAGCCTTATCGAACATGCTTCTCGGAGTTCTGCTCTCCCCGGCTCCTCCGATATCTGACAGCAGCGTGATGACGTCATCACACTGCTGCAGGGTAAATCGGACGGCTCGAATATCAAGCCGTCTGTACCCTGCTTAACCATTCTCTGAACACACTGACCAACTTTTGGAGAGAGACATTTTACAATGACATAGCATGAGTTGTGTATTTACATTAACATGCTGCATTTCAATAAATACAATAAATAAGTTGTTCAGTGCCAGATTGTAAAATGTGTCTCTTCATAGGTTGGTCAATGTGTTCAAAGAATGGGTACTGCTTGTATATAAGCACATGCTAAAGTTTAGGCCCAGTAGCAAAGACCTCCCTCCTGACACTGGCCTTTTGGCCGGAGGAATATAGAGTGAATACCGCATGGTCCAGTCCTGCCTACATCTACCCCTAATTTTCTCTCAAAAACTTTGGGCACATCTTATAGTCCGGTGCGTCTTATAGTATGAAAAATGCTGTATTTATTTATAGTATTCAAAGCTCTGGCCAAGTAAATGTTATTCAGTTTTTGCATGACATACGTTACTATAGGAATTTCCGATCTCACAAGTAGCTATGATTTTAATTACACATTTATTTTGCTACACATCAAATCATCTTATACATACAACAAAATGTCAAACAGGTTTAGAAAATTCTTGTGACTTAATAAAGCAAATGTGGAGGTTGGCACATTTTAAATGTTATGGTGGGTGGGAACAATGGAAATCCCCAAACAAACAGCTCAGATCATAGATAAAACCTCAACAATGTTCCCAAAATGATATACAAACCTGCATTGCAGCATTGTCTTCCTCTGACAAATTTGGGGGGCGTAATTTTGGCTTTGTTCAAAATAAAATGATGTCTTCAGCATTCACAGAGATAAGATGAGATAAGACTGCAATGTTATACTTCCTTCCAGCCTGGTTATGTGAACTTCAAGATAAAAGAGCTTCATAAACCTTTTTGGTTTCCCTTGACCTTTCCATAGTAATGTTCTGAGTGTTTAGGTATACCAAATGCAGAAGAAGCAAATCTATAAGGCACAAACTTCCCCAAATGAAAATAAACATGTTTACATGTTAGGTGGTTTTAAGAGGTTGACATTTTTTTAAAATGTATTGCAAATGTTAATCAGAGGTTAAACTGGCATGTAGGAAAGCCGGATATTAACATTTCTTTTTAAAAAATGGTGTTCATTAGTCATAATATTTTTAGTGTACACATCCAGATTAGCTCCTGTAAGCATTGGCTAAATATGTGTTGTTAATCTTTACAAGGAAACTGCTTTTGGTTTATTCATTTAGGGTGAATGACACAGCCATTTTCGTTTTTCAGCATTCAATGCCACTGTAATGCCTCTTGGGGGAGACATTCATTAGGAAATTGACTGCTCACAACTATTGAGTGAAAAATACTCATCAAGTAACTGGATCAAAAGAATGTTTAATATACGCTATATCTAAATTATTATATATTATATTATTAAATATAAAATGTTAAGAGGTATATTTACAATCAACTTAGACTGAATAACATTAAGCACTCATACCTTCACTTTAGAATTTAATACACCACATTTCATAGGACAGATTTCCTAATGCTGACAAAAGTGGAGCGTTCGTGTTGACGTTGTGTTGAAGCAGCTATTTCTAGTCTCCATTAAAGCTGTTTGAGGGGGTACCAATGCTTGAGCAAAACTGCGAGACAGAGAAAAAAGCATTAGTAGGAACTTAACAAGGAAGTGCCTGAACAAGGACCTTCATGGCACGAATATTAATTAATAAAACTTAAGACTATAGCTATAAAACAATTTAAATTGATCTATGAAATATCAGTTACACTTTAAAGATGAGAATTTTGTGTCTGGGTTTATGTATACTTTAAAGAGCAGTTTTCACATGGAAATGTATACTTACAGTTTTCTGATCTTTTAAATCTCCTTAAAGTTGAGAACATCAATGTCATTGTAAAATATTTTTATATAAACACTTGTTTAATAAAAAATTCTTACTCCACAACTAAGGACATAAGAAGTATCATGCCCAAACCCTACTTGAGTTGTAGATGATATATATGAAGATGTGTGCCTACCAAAATAAAGCCATAGCCAGATAAATGTTTTACAATTAAAAAAATTATAAAAAAAACAATTAGGAAATATAACATGGAGACCTGGCTGTTTTTTTTTACCGTATACCTGTCTGTTGAATAGTATGATGTACTAACTTTGTTAACAGGCATAGCTGTGGCTTTCTATTCAGGACTAGATACTTTGGTCCTATCTCATGTTTGTGGTACAACATGTTATATTTTAGTGACCAGCAAAGCAAGGCTTTGAAGGTATTACACAGAAATACAAATAACCAACTTTGGAAGACAGCATTTGCAAAATATATTGACCTGGGGGGCATTGAAATGTCACTGCATTGTAATACTTGCAATGCATATTACAATGTGCCCCTCTGCTTGTTTCTCCAGTACAACAGCGTAAATGGACCCTGAATCATAGATCTGGGGATTAATTTTAGGGCCCCCTCTCATCTATGGGTATCGCATTATAGGCAATAAACAGGTTCACATCTCTGATTTGCATTGCATGTCTATTTTTTTACCTGTAGACATGTGTTACAGATCTCAATAAAGTCAATGGCAGCTGATGAAAATCCTTGTTAACAAATACTTGAAAAGTAAGGTGTGAAGGGGCCTAAAATCAATCAAAATGAATAGGAACAAACAGGCCCTTAAGTATCTGTATGTTGCTGGTCAACCAAATTGTTTTCACAACATCACCGTCATAATACAATATCATGAATCTAAAACAGAGCTTCTCTTCTTAAAACAGTTTCTGAGGGCTTGTTTCCATTGTAGCGTTCCCGTGCGGTTGCAGCCGCGCGGCCGCCGCCCGGCCGCCGCCGTCGCCAACCGCATCCATTGGAAACTTCAATGCAGTTTCCACTGGTGCGGTTGTGCGAGTTCGGGTGCGGTTTAGGGCGCGTTTCTGAACGCTAGCTGCAGCGTTTAGAAACGCATCCGCGCCCCAACCGCATCTGCATCTGCAATACAAAAAAAAAACGCATCGCAAAAACGCGCGAAAACGCGCGACATCTGAGTCATGCGTTCAGCCGCACGGCGGCCGCGCGGTTACAACCGCGCGGCTGCAACCGCACGGGAACGCTTCAATGGAAACAAAGCCTAAGTATGACTTATTGAGTAATTGATCCCATTGTATTCAGAAAGTAATTTCTTTGTCTTGTTTTGTACATTTAGTAAGACGTTATTTGAAAATCCTGGAAAAAGCTGAAATGAATGGAAATCAGGCCTCTTATTTCAGGATTTTAGTAATTATACATGTTTTAGGTATTTTTCTTTCCTTTTTTTTTTAACAAGCACATATACATATTTTGGATAATAATATGCCTATAATGTTGCACAAATAATGCTAACATTCTGAAATATCAACGTTCCAGGATTTTACAAGAGTGAATCCTAAAGTCAACCCTGTATAATTACTAGAATCGAAATTTTAGGAGGCAATAGCAAAACCACATATACAAAAATACTGTAACTCGAAGTGTAGTATGTGAGTCAGAGCAACAATGAGAGTGAACACAGTTTCTTACTCATTTGCATGGAGGTTTCTTCATTGTCAGTGCGACAATATAATGACAGCCTTATCGGCTGTATAAATTGTTTCTAACCAAATTGTTATCGAATAATTCAAATATTTACAGCAGAATGCATATTTACTAAGAAAAACTGGTATTGATAATCCTGCTTTTGTTAAACTCTAGCCAGGAGGAATAAAGGAGTATGACGGCAATCTCTGTTTATTGCAGGTAAAACCTGATCTAAGATCATAATAGAAAACAACGCTTTCTGAAGCAAGCAAACCAATATACCACAGAGAAAGCTAGTGTTTTTTTTAGTTATGATCCTCATAATTCATTCACTCCTTCTTCACTACGTACACACTATTAATAAAGAACAAAAAACACTTTGAACGAGGTTAAGCAGAAGCCGTATGTTGTGAAAGTTCCCCGAAGCTATTTGGTTGTTTGAAACAAATGTTTAGTTTGCTGCCGTAGTTTTTTTAAGATTTATTACCAACAAATTCCGAGAGAAGATGATAGATCATAATACAAAATGACACAATTTTTCTGGTGTATTTTGTTTATTGGGACACATTTGAATATATAATTTATTTTTATTTATTTTCAATTATGTTGAAATAGTTATAACGTTACCAACTTGTACAACCTCAAAATCATAGTAAAAATTAGGTCAACTCCTACACAGTTTAATCTACTTATATTGTGTTTTTTATTTTTTCAATTATAATTGTATCAGCTCAAAATAATGTCAGCAAGCCTACACACTACAATTGAAATATGCACAAATTCAGTGTTGAGTTATTATTCATTAAATATGTGTTGGTAGACAATGGAATATTTCCATCACTCTAGTGACCGCATACGTATGTCATAATTGTTGTTACCACGTACAGTATGTCCACACACTGTTCTAAATGGCTTTGACTCAGAATGTGTTGGCCTTTTATTCTCACTCTCATTAAAGCTAAAAGAGTCATTTGAAGAGTTGTTGTGGCAGAAAGTGACAGGAAGGTACTCGCTAAATAAATAGTATTGAGTATATATAGCATGGAATATATTCTGCACAAAAACCTTTTCAAATGGTTTGAAATAATAATTTCAGCGCTACAAGGGGAAAATGTAATGAAATATTAGGCAATGATTAGTAAAGTGCCAGCATAGCTTTATATGTGTGTTCCATTTACAGCTATGTTGTGAATGACTGTTATCTGTGAAGTTGTCACCTTTAGGTTCTACTAAATATGAAACTCACATAGCTGGCAAGAAAAATAACTAAATACTCTGCTGATGTGGCAAACCAGTAAAGTAAATCTAATGCCCATGTCATTAAAGTTCAAATATTTTAAAGCTCATGATTTTTTTTACGCTTGAAAAGCTCTACATTTTAAGTTATTTAATTAAAACACAAGTAAAAATGTAAAAGTTTAAATTTACTGTGAAATATTGTGTTTACCTTTTAGTTCCTGGCAAAGCTAACTCAGCAAAACATTCCTCCTTCTCTTGTAGCCATAACAGATATAATAATGGTAGCTTAAAAAATCGTGATTCCATAAATTGTGGCGTACCCATTGTAGACATTTCAGAAACTCTAACAATGAGCTGATCGCTGTAGCTGTTATAATTTAGTGGATATTACTTTGCTGGTACTTTATATCTGATATATATGTAAATTAGGATTAAATGTTGTGTATTTAGTAGGATGTGAGTAGGCTGCATCCTTCTGTCTTCCTTCAAAGTAACTATTGTGCATTTATTCCATTAACTGTGGTTACTGTTCCTCTGCCTTTTCACTAATCTCAGTCTTAGTCACTGGAAAGGCATTGACCTACTGAGACTGCCGAGTCTCTGCTTTTAATATATTTCCCCTTTTTTCTGATCATGCCATTGCTGGATATCTGGGTACTTATACAGATTGTTTTAAGGACTAGCAGTGCATGGAACCAAATACAGCTGTCAGATATACGGTAAATAGCATTTTGTCATTTTACTGTAAAATGTTTGTGGCTTTGATCACTCTGCTGTAAATATATTGTGTTTCATATTCTCAGCACACCACTGTGTAGCAGCTTCCTGAATAGAAAGCACTTCTGGCTCAAACGAAGAGACATTCTCAGTTATCATATGCTCTAACGTTTGTTTTTGTTATTGACGTCTGCTCTGTCACTTCAGAGAAATTAAATTGGGTTAAAAAAGGCAACTTTGAAATTGATGCATATTTTTTGTGTTGTGTTCTTTGCTCTTTACTATACAAATAAAGAAAATAAACAGTTTATCATAAGAAAATAAAACTTTTGGTATAGATACGTTTGCCTACCTATGAGTAATCAAATTCTAGGGTTTTTTTTTGGTCTGAAATTACTAGGGGCAAAAACCCCCTTCATTATAAATGATATACCATAACAATGCTTCTTTTATTGCAAAACAAGCAGGGATCTTCAAGCAGAGACACACGTGGAATAAAAATGGCCATACATGGTTCGATTTTTCTGTTTAAGTGAAAAAAACAATTATTAGGTTGGTTGTTTTAAAAACGATTCCTTTTTAGTTGACTCAATCGACCAAAAGTGATTCAAATGCAACAAAAATCGATGGAGCAGTGAGCAGGCATGTTGGTAATTTTGGTTGATTGTTTAAGTATCTGACGAGTAGTGCAGAGAACGGGCTGGGAACCCTTTGTGTGCTGGGCATTACTTTGGATGGGGACTGCCGTCACCATCCAAAGTAATGGGATCGGCCGGGAATATACCGGCATGTTGGATCACCGTGCAATTGGACATGCGGCAGGTTCCCGGTAGATCTTGTCAGGTGGGCACACCCGATTTTCGTCCAGGAACACGCACATCGGTCGATCTGCCAAAAGATCCGTCTATGGCCAGCTTAACTCTCAAGGCAGACTATAAAGACACAGACAGAACATATCCCATTTATTTCAAAGGGACAAGATCCACTCCTGCATTTAATAGGGCACATTACCACCAATGAAACGTTTATGCGTCCCATCCAATCTACAGTTTGGCCTTATTTTTTAACAATATATACAACATTTGATCTTTAACTTTTTAAAACAGTACTAAAGTATCCTTTTTGCTGGTAACATTGAAATTGCAAGTGGAAATGATGCATGCATACGTCCAAACCTCACCA
Organism: Ptychadena robeensis; assembly: GCA_036250615.1. Classification (NCBI taxonomy): domain Eukaryota; kingdom Metazoa; phylum Chordata; class Amphibia; order Anura; family Ptychadenidae; genus Ptychadena; species Ptychadena robeensis. The sequence goes on from CM070035.1 coordinate 131,297,970, forward strand.
TTATGTGGGCTATGGCACAATGGCTTGCAGTCTGGACAAGGTCTAAGGAACAAATTAAGAATAATCAAATGGCTTGCTGATATACCCTACATATATATCATCATGTTGATCATCGTGATCAGTTGTTATACTTAATTGCACATTACCAATTTTGCAACCGTTCTAGTTTTAAATTTTTCTTTTTCCTAGACTAAAATAATTTGAGTGCATCAAATAAAATATTGACCTTAATATTTATTTTTCAGGAGTCAACTGTGTTGGATTCGTTGTCAATATCTTAAAAGAAAAGCAAATCAGATGACAAGAAGTTTACAGCAGGTATGTTCTGTAATCTGTAAGACACTGTAGAGTCATTCAGCTTTCTTCCAAAATATAGGCTGCACAGTTTGCCACTGGCTCTTTAAGTTATGATTGAAAGTGAGACATATTTCCCTTTGTTTTTTGGATCAGTGTTGGAAAGTGTTGTCTGAAACCTTTGTGCTCTTTTTATATGTCATCTTGTACGTTTACCTGAACATGGAGATTTTTTTTAATAAGTTTTGACCTAGGCCGTGTAGTGTAGCAAAATTATTTTTATTGGGATAATGCCTGCAAACCCGGTACCATGTAGTTATTATCTTGTATTTATATAGCACCAACATATGCTTAAGAGAGTTCATACTTCTTTTACTAAATATCTCATAAAGAAGCTTACAATGTAGTGTCCATGGTCATATGAAACTAATATAGTCTAAAAACATTTTTATTTGAGGGGGAAGCCAATAAACCTACCAGCATGTCTGTGGAATGTGGAAGAAAAATTTTGAATACACACAGACATAGGGAGAACATTTAAACACCTTTTAGTAAATGGCCAAGATATTAAGCTGGTCTCCTAGAACTAAATGGTCAGAGCTGGCTACTTAACCCCCTCCCCCAGTGGTTGAGACAACCCCAGCTTGTTCAGAGTTTGGTTACAAAACAAACTCTGCCCGAGCTGGGATCGTCAAAACTTACATTTGCTCCGGAAATCAGTTGCGATTCTCTATCCCGCAATGCCCCTTTGCATCAACGGCGGTTCCGGAATAGATCAGAGAGGGGAGGAGCACGCCATAGACCTCCATGTTAATGAAGGGGTACGCTATAGACCTCCATGTTATTGGAGGGACGTCGGTTTCTCAGCCCAGATCTCTGGCATCATTGATGATGCTGGTGACGTGTAGAGGGGAAAAAGGAGGTGTGAAGTACAAGCAGGTACGGGCTGAGCGCTAGGGAGGTTTAATCACTATACCACCCTGTTTTCTCTGAACCTCAATTCATAGTCAGCTGTTCACAGGCCTATATACCAACTTACAGAGACTCGTTCTTACTTTTCTTCCGATTTGAGATCTTGCTGCTGGCTGAATATCTAAATGGTGACACAATGTTGGAAAGAAAAAGGTGTTTGTGTTGTATTAAATGGCTATTTGCCCATAGAATATCTAACACTATTTCATAGCATGGGTATACTGAGAGAGTAAAAAAATTTTGGGATTACAAGGAAAACTTTTATTTTCCATGGTCACATGCAAAGGGTAGATCTGCATGCCAAAAGAAATACACAATCAAGAAAAACAAACAAACAAATGTGTGCTTAAAGTGCACGGCATTTATCTTTCTGCTGACATTCAAAGTAAAACCATCTCCTAGAGCTCATCCTGGTGAGAAGGAATAGTGGTGACATCCACCACTTCCATGCTGCAATGGTATGGGATGGATACGGATGCAGAGCCACAATAATAACTGAGAATTTATGTTATACGCAGCTCCAGGAATTTGTATTGGCTACACTTCACAGTTTTGCTCAAGATGTATGAAGCGCACTATGAAACTGTAAAGTGAGAAAAGTTTACAGGATATGAGGCACTGTTTTAAGGACAGAGTTCACAGAGGGGGTGAGAGTCTTGTTATCCTGTGAGAAAAGTTTGGGAACCCAGAGTGCACAGAAAGTGATTCTGAGTCATCTGAGGAAAATGGTGAACATAAAGTGGAGGATTCCTCTTGCATATTATCCAAAGTTGCCTGCTTGAGTTGAGAACAGTATGGTGGATCCTACTGATGTTGAGATTGTACTTATTTATCCACAATGGCTCTAGTCTAATATATACTGCCTCTACTAAGGAAAACTGGTCACAGGAAAAAACAGTTGAAAAAAATATTTATGCAAAGTTTACATATGTGTGGTTGGTTCCTAGAAACTTTCCCTCTCGCTTTTAGAGCTTATTTCTAGAATGTTGTGCAAGTGCTGGATAAAGACTACACTTGCCTGCAGACGATTCTATACCCCCACCACCACAGAACCCAAATGCTGAGTCATTGTAACAGACAAAGTTCCAACTTTTGGTGAATACGGCTATAACTCACCATTCCCTCTAGCTTCCCATACAGTTTATTGACCCATCTGACCCCTATGACAGGCTGCCTCACAAAATAACCTGAATGTGCTGAAGCCAGAAACATGTCAGATTTCTCTGTTTACACAAACATGTTATTTGTTACAATTATATAAAATATTATTTTAGTACCAAATGTATGTTCTCTCTTTATGGTGGGGGAGCTATTAGGTAAGAAGAGAGAAACAAACAAGGTAAGTCAACAAAAAAGAAATGTACTGAAGACAGTGCTTGTAATATGGAAATCCCCAGACATGTAGGAGAATGATATGTTGTGTGGCCAGGTACAATTTCCCTGTTTAAGTTATTTCTGACTTTTAGCACAGGCTTAAGGAACTAGTCTATAGAAGACAGATATATCCTTCACTCTTCACTGCTGTTAATGACCTTGTATTTATTTGACAGATCTTTCCCTTTATTGATTAACAATTAGAAATGGCAACCTATTAGAGAATTTTTGTGAGTGATGGAAATTACCAGTACTTTCATGCTAAATTGTAGGATTTTATATACTACACTGCTCAAAACAATAAAGGAAACATTTAAACAACACATTGTAACTCCAAGTCAACCACACTTCTGTGAAATCAAACTGTCCATTAAGGTAGCAACACTGATTGACAACCAATTTAACATTCTGTTGTGCAAATGGAATTGGGAAATTATAGGCAATAAGCAAGACATCCCCAATAAAGGAGTGGTTTTGCAGGAGGTGACCACAGACCACTTTTCAGTTCCTGTGCTTTCTGGCTGATCTTTTGATCACTTTTGAATGCTGGCGGGACTTTTTACTCTAGTGGTAGTATGAGACGGAGTCTACAACCCACACAAGTGGCTCAGGTAGTTCAGCTCATCCAGGATGGTGCATCAATGCGAGCTGTGGCAAAAGGTTTGCTGTGTCTGTCAGTGTAGTGTCCAGAGCATGGAGGCACTACCAGGAGACAGGTCAGTACATCAGACATGGAGGAGGCCATAGGAGGGAAACAACCCAGCACCAGGACCGCTACCTAGGAGCACTGCCAGAGCCCTGCAAAATTACCTCCAGAGGGCCACAAATGTGCATGTGTCTGCTCAAACTCCATGAGGGCGGTATGAGGGCCTGACATCCACATGTGGGGGTTGTGCTTACAGCCCAACACCGTGCAGGACGTTTGGTATGCGGCTTCCTACCACATGAGTCAGCAGTTCCTGCAAGACTAAAGGCCCCCATACACGGGTCAGATTCCCATCTGATTCCGGTACGATCGATTCCGGGCGCGTGCACGCGAAACGATCGTGCCGGAATCGCGTGCAGCCCACCTTGTCCGATCGATCGCGTCCGATTGATCAGGGGCCCAGAATCGGATCGGACAGAGAACCAACATGTTGGTCTTTCTGATCCAATTCAGCACACATCAGGGGGAGTTGCCATGTGTGAAATAAGCGATCGGACACGGAATCGTCCCGGAATCCGTTGGACAAGGTGGTATGCAGCGATCGGATACTCTTAATTGGCCGATTGATCGGAGCTCTGATTCCCGCTGAGATCGCCGGAATCGATGGGTGATCGATCGGACATGGAATCGGAACGTGTATGGCTAGCTTAAGACATTGATTCTATGTACTGGCCTGCCCATTCCTCAGACCTGAATCCAATTGAGCACATCTGAGATATCATGTCTCACTCCATCCACCAACATCCTGTTGCACCACAGACTGTCCAGGAGTTGAGGGATTCTTAAGTCCAGGTGTGGGAGGAGATCCTTTAGGAGACCATCCACCACCTCATCAGGAGCATGTCCAGGCATTGTAGGGAGGTCATACAGGCATGTGGAGGCCACACACACTACTGAGCCTTATTTTCTCTTGTTTTAAGGACATTACATCGAAGTTGGATCAGCCTGTGGTGTTTTTGCCTACTTTCATTTTGAGTGTGACCCCAAATCCAGACCTCCATGGGTTGATACAAAGTATATAATAAGAATATGTCATTCATTTATTCAGATCTACGATATGTTTTTTTTGTGTTCCCTTTATTTATTAGGTTTATTATAAGCCAGCTAGATCAAAGCTCACTGACTTCATTTAACCAATTACCAGTGGGTCATAGACCCTTTTAAAAGCTCAGTGTTAATTGCCAGCATGTCACTAACCAATAATAAAGACCTTATTCCGCAACTTCTAAGATGGGCACTATCCATGACCCACCATGACCCAATTACATGTAACAACATACTGATGAATAGGAACAAAAAAGAAAATGTATTATTTGCAGCAAGAAAACTGTCAAAAAAGGGGAGGAAGTATAGGATGAAAAGAGGCCGTGTCACTTCTACTCCCGCCTTATACAGGCCTCTTCTCTGTGAATTCACTTCCAGCTGGGCCGTCTGCAGATCCCCTCACCCAGCACGGACAGTTAGACACCCTTTCACCTAGGTGCCTGGCTGTGAGCATTTATTACATACTATATATAACATGGTTACAGTCAACATACTATATATACCTTTGGTTGCGACAAATTTCTTTTTCATTTTGGGATACATTGCTTTGTTTATGGCTTCCTATGCAGATAAAAGAGTAAACTAAAATGGGCATAATAGGATATCTATGGTGATAGGTGCTATATACTACTCTATAAATTACTGATTTATGTGGTCTTCTTGTTTTATATAATTAAAACTGGGTATCATGTCCCTTACTACTTACCCTAGTTTAACCAGACAATATAATCAATGCACTATATATAGGTGGAAGTGCTGCTTTTTGCCTAAAATGGAGGTTCATTACCTTCCATCTTAGTTCAAAGTATGGCATTTTATTGTAAATACAGTTTTCCTGGACTATTTTTTTTCCCAATAGGAAACTACAATTAAAAATCTAAGTACATTGTTCATTATTTTGTTTAAAAAGATAATTACTTCCTCTATTAGGGTGCTGAGATTTATCTAAAGGTGTTTAGAGATTCTGTACAGAAAGGATGTGACTATACGAGATCAAAGATAAAGTACTGATGAATGCCATTCAGAACTGTGTGTCTCCTTTTTTGTTCCCATCAGTTCATGTGTACCAAACCTGATGACTAAAAGCCCCTAGGGATTTCTAATGTAGTATTTACATCCTAGCGCTTTTATTTTACCAGTTCATTTCCTGTACTTATTACTTGTGCCAAGTCCAGCATTACACCCTTTTATGTTTGTCTTAGTGAAAAACCTCAGAACTAAAAATGCTGCTTCTATGTCAGCAAGCCCTTACCATTTCTAAATATAAATGTTTCCTATTTTAAAAGAAAATTCTGGGCTACCGTCACCACTAGAACCTTCCATGATGTTACCCTCTTCTCTTATTTAAAAGAAAACAGTAGTACCTCTCTGAATAAAGACATGTAGCTTGTGTACTCCATGTTGCTCTTTCAAAGCAGACTATATATAACAATGGTGTTCATACTAATACTCTGGGTGTAACTTCTCAAAGCGTTAATGTGCCTCATGGAAATTCAAGTCAATAGAGGTATTTTTAATGCAAGCATCATGAGAAAGATTTTTTTAATGCCTAAAACGCGAAATGTTATAAAAAAAAAAAAAGAATTCATGTATTAGAACAGTGGTGGGCAACTGAGTAGATATGAAGGGCCACAGGTGTGGTCCTCGGCATCACTAAAGGGCCGCACATAACATTTTCAATCTATACTGACTTGTATAAGCATTTTATAATGAAAAAAAATGAAACAGGCAGCACTAGAAGACATTATTTTTCATTTCTTAATAACAACATTTGTTTTAAATGATACTTCAAGCATCAGGGAACACTGTAGTATGATGTTTACATTTTGTGTCATACATCATCAAAGGGTATGTGCCTCATAGATATCATCAAGCCATTGATTATATTGATGGGGCACATTCCTCCAATTTGTCAGACAGTTGAGTTCCTATGCCTTATGCATTAACATTTAGTTTCAGGGGCCTGCAAGTGGAGGAATGAGGGGGGTCCGCCAAAGAACTCCCAAAGGGCCGCAGGTTGGGCACCTGGGTATTAGAATGTTATAAAAATGCCCAAAAAAACACTGCAAAATGGCTACAACTTTTTTTTTTAAAAAGCACCCTCATCAATGAATTTTGAAATGCTAAACAGTCTACAGTGTTAGAAAACAGCCCTCAAAAGTCCACAGCAGATTTTTATTTTTGTCAATGAAACCTAATATCCACAAAAAAAGCCATTATAAAAAATAAAAAGTAGGCAAATACTTTGCATTGGCCCTGTCTTACCTTAGTTGTGAATCTTAATTTTTCCAGGATCTCCATGGAAAGGCTCTTGTAAGCCTCTAAAAAATTCTGCTCCGAACCTCCAGGGTGTTATGCCAGAGCCTAGTACGGTCACATATTTTTCCTGAAACAAACTGCCCATGCTGGGGTCGGGCATACATGCCCGTGCTCTACGAGCCCACATTGCATTGCTGCAGGCTCGTTGATCCCTTCTGGCACCTCGTTTTCGACTTCATCGTGGTACTCTGCCATGATCTCCCGTACGGCGCCATTTTGCACCAAACAAATGGCGCAAAACGGCCGTAATGCCAGGGAGGTTAACGTGCACATATTATAAAATCCCAAATCTTTTTCAGTTTTAAAAAGAGTAGGAAAGAGTTAGATCTTGAGATTTCTAGGCTGCTTTTCAGGGAAGATTAATTCTCTTTTTTTGGTCCTGGTGACCACTGTCACGCAGACAGAAAGTATTGGGAAATCCAGTCAACTGCTACCAAAAGTTGAATAAGGGAGACATCACCAGTGGGGCCATTTTCTACAAACAAAAGCTTTTGACTTATTTTCTGTTACGTTTCAAGAACATTGCTGGGTATATTCAGTGGGGTACAGACCGCAAAAATAACAGAGCACTCAAAACTTCTAGTTTTTACTTTATATGTGTAAGAATTCATTTTGACAACAGACCCTTCATTTACAAAATAAATGTTTTTTTTTTTACTTTTAATAATTTTTGGCCTGTTGGTTGTATGCAGTATATTGTTATAGTTCTTTACAAATTTGATATATCTGACATACAGTGGTAGATTTTAGTTTGTAAACCCTTTAATATTGTTTATATGAATGTGGCCTAAAACATCTGATTTTCAAAACAGAATAAATTGAACAAAGTCTTGACCTTAATACCATTGTAATGTTTTACAAAGACCTATAGCAAGCAGTTTCAGGGTGAGCAGTTATTGTTGTACAATGGGGGTCACAAAAAATCCCCCCAAACTAGTTTTACCAATAAATATACAGTGAAAGTATTGATCCACAGCTGATTTCATATGTTTGTCCTGACATAGAAATTACCAGTCTATAATTGTAATGGGAGGTTTATTGTAGCTGTGAAACACATATATACAACAAAAAAACACCTTGCAAAGGCAGTGCACAAAAGTCAGAGATTGATGTTCATTGCGATGAGGGAAAGAATTATTGTATCCCCTATCAACAAGCAATATTTCAAGCTCTCAGAAGTCTTCATGGGCCATGTTGGTAATAAGCTGAAATTAGAAACAATCTCTGTAGGGACAGGAGTGCTATTATTCCTTACTTGTTACAGTACCTGTGTAAAAGACACTTGTCAACAGAACTAGCTACTGTGGCCAAGACCAAAGAGCTGTCCAAGGACTGTAGACTATAGCAGGGAACACACAGCTTGATATTGGAGCTGTTCGAGGTTCCCGCGCTGCTGTCAGATATTCTGTGCCACTTCACTTCTGTGTCTCCAGCTCAGCCGATGCTTTGCATGGAGACCCCATGGCAGATAGATGGCCTTGAGTGCATCGATCTGGCCCATATCTACACATGTGTTGCCAGCTTATCACCAAGCAATTTGGAAAGAAAGAAAGAACATTAGGAGGATGCAGCACAGAACTACACATGATGAACTTAGCAATGATCTTAGGGTAGCAGGGACCAGTCACCAACAAAACAATTAGTTATACACTATGAAGGACAAATCTCTCAGCACCCTCAAGGTCTCCACTGCTCATGACTGCCATGTACTGGCACATCTGCAGTCTACCAATGAAAATCTGAATGATCCAGAGAAGTATTGAGTGAAAGTATAAAATCACCATGCGGATAATCCTATTCTTTTAGTCCGGAACTGCGTCTGATCTGCCTCTACAATTTAATGGACAGGCGTTTCAGATACAGTTGTGACATGGTGCGGTTTTAAAAATGCTGTAAACTGCGGGGTTTTTTTCGTGGTCGCACCACATCACAACAGCACCGTGTCTGTGGAGACTGACCCTTTGGGCAACTCTCAAACCGCCCCAGAGGAGCCTCAGATGCTTAAGACCTCAAGAACACCATGCCCATCATCAAACATAGAGGTGGACACATTATGCTCAAGGAGTTGCTGTTCTGCTAAGGGTACAGGACACCTTCACCTCATAGATGGAACCATGTACTGTCAAGTCTCAGGTTAGTGTCTCAAGTCCTGGTCATCCATCATGACAATGACCAAAATCACAACATAAGAGTGGCTCAAGAATAAGCACATGTAGGTCATGGAGTGGCCTAGCCAATCTCCAACCTTAATCCCATAATAAATCTGTGGAGTTACCAAACATGGACCTCAAAACAATGGTTTCAAAAGATTCAAAATCTCTCCTGAGATGTGAAATTTGTTTAATTTGCTAAACAGGTTTCTTCATCTACTTGAAGGGAATCGGATGATGTTGTAGAACACAATCATATGAAGAAACCGTTTTACAGGTTGAAAAACATACAAGCACAACTGTACATTCATAATTTTCTAGACTCTAACGTATGCCTGTCCTTTTCCCCATAAACAAGTGCCTGTGTATTTCCAGCACTGCATTACATAATTGAAGAATTGAGTGTGTGTTTACTTGTCAGCTGGGTTTCCTCTGCTTTCATTTTTTTTAACAGCAAAATCCCAGAGGCTTCATAGCTTTACATAGGATACGTTGTAAAGCTGCCATAGCCTATCATAACATCAAATTATATAGCAGTAGCTTGTCACTGTACACCTGACATTTATGTGTATGATCACATTCAGCTTTCGAATGAAAGTCAGATGTGTGTTTTGATTTGTACCATTTGTTTTCTCCGGCATGTAAAGCTATACCTCTTATTGCCATCTCACAGAGTGCTGAATCATATAGCAGTCAACACTGAGTACGGGGAGGTTTTTTAGCTTCCTCCATCAACACATTTAGCAGAATAAGCTATCAGGTTCCCCTTTGGGCTATTTATCACACCAGACAACACTAGAAGGCGGTTAGCTGCCTGAGGGGTGTTATACAATTTAGAAAGGAATTAGGGAGAGGATGGGGGTTGTTATAGTAAGAGTCTACTTTAAAGTAATTTAATAGTTAGTATTATGTTAAATACATTAAGCTGTCTCATTCACTTCTGCCAATCATTTAAATCATTAAATGTTTATTAATAGATGTCTTACTAAATGTGCTATATATTGGACTCAACACCAAGTCTTTATATATTGTTTTCTGCATTGTTTCACTTTTGAATCCCTGGTTATACATAAAGTCACTCCACTGCGGAGCTAAACAGGAGTAAAAAAAAAAAGGAGTAACCAAATGTAAAAATCTGCAATACCAACCTGTTAAGAAGATAGTCTACCAGAAAAACTCATAGATTTTCATAAATTTGTAGTGTCGTGGAGGGCATTTCTCTTCCTCTAATGCCCAGATTCTTTGAATGTTCAAGCACACTGTCTTAGGCTCACACACACCAATACCAAACAAGCAAGCTGGTAGGGGGATATTTACAAGCTTTACTGGCAGGGAATATATAACGTCTTCACCAAACCCAAGCCTGGGAATGGGGCACACTCTTAAGGATCTACAGTTTCAAGTAAAGTTGCTACCAGCTGCAGAGTGAAAATGGCTTCAAGTCCCAGTAAGAGGGGGTCAGGTACAGTCCCAGTGGTCAGGGCAATAGGGAAAAGCGGGCAGGTAAGGTGGAGCAGGGAGAAATCCTGCGTCTGCCTAACTAAGCACCTACCGATAGCTGTGTCCATCTGCTCGGGCACATTTAAGGGAAGGTGGTTCTGGTTCAGGGGACGACCCTTTCAGTCACCACGGATGGGGGTCCTTGGATCTTGGGCACTGCTTTGGGATGGCCGGCGAGAGAAGCCAGGAAAGGGTGGGAGATCTGCTCCAAATCAGGTGAGACACACTGGCTGCAGTATCTTGAGGAGCTAACACAACTCTGCCTAAGGAGGGCCTAGGGAGGTATATTTATCCCTTCTGCCTGGAGGAGGGCAGTAGCTGTC
>CM070035.1:131316577-131336685 GCA_036250615.1 Ptychadena robeensis
TTTCTTCCCAGTCTTTGTTAGTGAGAGCTGGACTGGCAGTCAGCTCTCATACACAAGACGGAAGAAAGGTGGTATGTCGGCTGACTTACACATGTATAATAAAGAGACACACACCCACGGGCAGCATGGTACATGCCAGATGTCCCTCCAACGTCTCTTAACTGGCTGAGTTCTGCAAGGAGGAGTCTGCAAAAATCCCCATAAGCAGATGTGAGAGACTGGTTAGTGGTTACAGAAGACGTTTAGTTGGAGTAATGGCTGCAAAGGAAGGAGCTACTAATACAAGGGTTCACATACTTATGCACGTGTAAGATTTTCAGTTGTTGGGACATAAACCTCCTTTGTTTACTTAAATAATGAAAATATATCTCTTTTTGTGTGTGTGTCTACTATTTGGAAGGTGTGCTTTACAAATTGGGATTTAGATGTACGTCTAATAAGGTTCTTTAAATGTTTTTTGCACAAACAGTGACCATGTCTGGAGGGTTCACATACTTTCAAGCAGCACTGTATATGTTCCACTAAGCAGCTGGGGTTTTCATTCTTATAGCCTTACCTGTATATCATATGAGGGGTTTGGGGAAAGGTCTTCATGAAATAAAATAAACCTTATTTGGAAATACATGTTGACATATTTAGTTTTAGGTCTATTGTTTGTGTAGTCTAATACTTGGTTTCGAAGGTTGAATTTATGTCTATGCTGGTAAGAGGATGAAACTTGGAGAACGGCTGAGTGGTTTGCATGTGGCTTTTCTCTAGCAGCAGGCATGCTTATCAGTTAAAGCTGTTCTGACTTGTTTCATTTGTTGGCTGTAATATGATATTTCGGTTTCTAATCAGAAACAACATCAACAACTTGTTTTTTTATTATCTGAAATTGTCTCCAGTTCAGATGCCAATTTGATGTCCTATTGTTTTTTCTTACAGCTCATAGCAATGCAAAAAAACAAACTTGATAGGATTTGAAGGATACGGGTAGAAATATATAGGAAAATATCCCAAACATATATCAGAACACTTTTTACTTGATGTGATATATTTGGGCAAAATCCCTTAAATTGTAAACCCCTTCAGGTTCATTGTGATTATTATAATTATAGTTAGTTTGCAGGTAGGCCCAAGAAAAAAGTACAGCTGGTCTGTTTCACTTAATGTGCGGGTGGTTCGGGGCAGTGATCATACACTGACAACTGTCCTCATTTTATCTTTTGGGGAACCACCTGGCAAATGTGAAATGACTGTCAGGTGGTCACTAAGTGGGAACCAATGTACCTTTCACACATTCTCTGGATGCTGGAGACGATTGAGAAACATGGTTACCAGTGACGTCATAAATATAACATTTGTACATAGATTTACAGTTAACAAATACAGTGGTTTCATCTCCTTACCCCAAGCTCTAATTACAATGGACCCTCAAGATACAACCAACCAATTTCATTTTGATATACGATCAAAGTTTATAACCAGATTTCCTACACAGAAGCCAGTGTACAGTATGGGTACATGTGTGCGATTAGTTTATGGCTTCTAGATGCCTTCCTGTGGCAGAAAGAATTAATGACACTTCAACACTTACAGCCAGTACAAACGCTGTTGCCTGGTGGTTGCACCCAAGGACCCTTAGAGGTGCTCAGAAACTTGCCTCTGAAAAATATGAGCATACATGGGGGTGTAAGCAAGGACCCCATAAGTGTCTTGGAAATGGCATCTGTGCTGAGGATGATCAGTGCATTTTCAGTGCATAATTGACCCAAAAAAAGGTAGGACAGAAGAGAAGAGAAATAAGAGAGCAATTACCATAAAGCAGAAAAAAGAGATGTCAACTTGAATGGAGAATACAGTCTTAAATTGTTGTTTCTGGTAGACTAGGAACATGTTTTAACTTTAGTTGCTATAAAAGTAGGAATATTATTGGTGTTTATTGTATGTCACACATATTTTGCAACCTTTTTATTAAGAAAAGGTAAAGTAAGTGGTAATTTGAGAGGTCCCCAAATATTTCCTATGGGAAAAATGGTTTTGACTTGACAACCAACTTGACTTACAACCAACACTTCGGAACAAATTAGATTCGTAAGTCAATGGTCCTCTGTAGATAGAGAAAAAAGGCAAACTTGAGATCACCAGACTCACGTCCTTATTCTAGATGGAGTTAAATATAAGATATATAACGTTTTAATAATCCATATAGAGCTCCTGACTTGTGTCTTTTATATCAACCTAGAGTGTAAACTTTATGCCACTGTACAGATGCTAGATTTTCGTCCGCAACATCTGAAAACATTTTCAGTTTCACACAATGTTGCTTAAAAAAATTATTAAGAAATTGCAGCTGAAATTAAACCGTTTTTTAAAAATGTATGTTACTGCCATTGTTTATTTATTTGTAAGTTATTGGTCTTAATAGCATAATCAAGTTTTAAAAGTTTGTGTAAACTGATATGCAGAGGGGATCTTCTCTGTTGGTCGATTTTTTTTTTTTTAAATATATGTATAAAATAATCTTTTTAGTTATTTTATAAATGACATTTTCTCCTTTTTACTTTTTCATAGAAATCATGGTTCCTTTTCAGGAATAGTTGTGTTTAGTGATTTAACGGAGAAAGTGAAGTCAATTGCTGCAAGGTTTCTAAATGTGTCATTCTCCCCTGATAGATTCACAGATTATATACCTGTGAGCCTTGTCATTTGAACAAGAAAAATCCCTAATAGTGAAGATTCTCTGTGTGTGTCACAGATTTGCCATCAGAGATATATCTGTCTGTCTTAGAAAGTTGTATGTAAACTTTCCCTTTTTCTTATTCTGCGACACAAAACCATAAAGCTGAGCTGTCATGTAGGCCGCAATGTAGAGAGTTGTGAAGTTCTTCATATATTCTTCATATATTAAGTAGATATCATGGAAGCATAGAATTTCTTTACACAATTTCAAGAAAAAATAAACACACATTGCAACTTGAAAAAAGGGCCTAATCACCATCACTGATGTGGCATTTGTTCTTCTTTTTCCATCTATTTGTTCTAATGAAGTGCAATTTGTTTAATTACATTGTATTTTCAGCAGCTATAAAAAAAACAGGATTACATTTATTTATTTATTTTTATCTAAAAGGTGTAAATACCTTTTTGGTATGGATTGTGAGGGAAAGTAAGAAGCCAAATAGTTCATGTGTGAACAAGAAGCATACTGATATGAAGAGAAATAAGGGTGAGAGGGAGATGACACTATAAGGGTACTGGTGTGGCAGTATAGATCTTCCCATCCACATTCTTTTGCATCCCCAGTCTTTTGTCACAGCCCATCCACTATCCTATAAGCAGGGGCGGGTATCTGTAGGGTTGTAGGGCAGGGCAGGAAACCACTCCCACCAAGGAAATCCTTCCCTGGAGCAGCTGGGGTTGTCTTTCCAATGCCATTTTGGTTGTACATAGGGGAGAAGGGCCTACACAAACTTTACAGTGCAAATAAGCACATCCCCGGCAAAGGTTGCATTTAAGTTCATTTAAGCTGTATATTGCAGAAAATTCTGGATATGTTATATATTATTTTTGTTTGTTTTTGTTACAACCTGGACATAATGTGTAAATACTTGAAATATGGTCCCACTATGATTTTAAGATATAAGAGCCTTTAAGAGAGATTACAGCAGAGATGAGCTCTGCAACCAGCAACCTTTTTTTTTTCATGTTCACGTAAGTTCATGTAAATAAGGCCGTTCTCCACAGCCAGGCCTGAATAATACATTTGAAATATTCATTAGCAATATTTAATATCTATCTGATAGTCCTTCAACTTTAACTTTCTAAAAGTATTCCCAAGTGTGTCTTTAAGGTAAAATTTCCCTGCAAAAACTGGTAACTCCAAACAACACTCAAGGTAGCTTACCTGCTCTAGGCGATCCTGTGGCATCCTCCGGCTATGCCAGCCATTGATCGCATCTATCTGGGGACTTGCCGGGCACATGCGGGAGAGGGTGGGGGGAGCGAGAGGAAAAGTAGGCGCAAAATTTAAGCAGATTATTTAGTAATTTGTATTTTTTTTGTACCGTTTTTGGTTCTGCAAACCTGACTGAATCGAACTTTCGGGGAGGCTTAATCCATATAATATAATAATACATATAGTGTTAATAAGCATTAGGGGAAAAAATGTTCACTAGAGTAAATAAAGTAATATTTGTAATACCTTATCGTGTGCTGGCACGTGATTGGTTGCTTGTTGTGACTACAATTTTACCTTATTTTTAAGCTTAGTGAAAAATCACTTTCTATGTGAACCATCTCCACTCTTAGCAAATCAACACAGTCTTTATACATGTAGCATTGGATACCCTGCAGTGTTTTTTAAAGTTGTTGAGTTGATAAAATTATATTTCATGACAATATGTTTTTTCTGAAGGATATAACTTATTAAGAACTAGTAGGAAGAAAGTCCAAAACTGACTATAGTTTTATTTTACCAAAAGATTAGTTGATGTCTGGAACAGACTTCCAACAGAGGTTTCCGGTCAGTCAAAAGTAAGTGCATTTTATCATGGAGTGGAGAACATTTTTGTCATGGGACAAAAATAAGATATATTCAATAAATGGTAAAATAAGATACATACCAAGACAAAATGAAGGGTAAAATAAGATATATACTGAAACAAAATGAACAGTAAAATAAGGTTAAAAAAAAGTTAAGACTTTCTCGCTTAATGCTGACACTCTTCTAAGTTTCTATGTGTGCACAAAGCCCAGTAAGATCCAACTAATGACAAAGCATACACTTATTATGTACAGAGCCCAGTTTTGAATACAAAGCCTCTATTTATATCTACTTTATACATACCGTATGTTTGTGTATTTTCTAGATCTGACATATAAGGAGATAGATTCACTGTGTTTATAATTTCGGTACCCATATGTAGCTCTCTATTGTTCAAGTTGTTATGGCATAGACCATTAAAAAACAGTAATATGTGTTTTATTTTTTACCTTTTATTAAATTGGTTATTAGGGTTGGTGTTTGAAGCTTGTAATTTGGGACACATACACACACACATATATATATAGTATCATGAAACACTGCTGCTTCTTTTCTCCCACATTCTACTACTATTCTTTTCTGTATAATAAGTTTTCTTTTCTGTATAATACGTTTTTTGTTGAAACATAGTATCGGCTTGATGTTTGGTTTCAGTATTAATATTACACCACAGCTTGTAGGTGTCATTGAGTGTCAGAAGCTGCATACAGACTAAAATATGTTGTTTTTCTGAGTCTTGAGTGAGTTGGCTGGTGAGGTGAAATAGAGCAGGCCAAATACCAACCTCTTTCACTTTACATTATCTCAACGACTTTAACTGTGCTAAGGAGAGAATACGTTAGTATTTAGACTTTGTGGTTTGATTGTTTTAATAGAATTTTTTTTCGTTTACGTTTTTATTTCAATAGCACAGTAAGGCGAATTAGTAAGAATTAGTAAGCAAACGAACATTAAAGCAAACAAACTCGTATAATTCTATATTCAATGCATAAAAACAACACCCTCCCTAATTGTAAAAAAAATATTAGCGTTGAGGTAGTAATTCATTCCATATTGCACTTTAAACAATAATACAATACTTTGCCTTTATATTAAATGGGAAACTTTGTAAGTACTTAAACCAAAAGTTTATTTTCTTAGCAGAGTTACTGACCCTAAACAGTTGATAAAGATAAGGGACTAGTAGATATTTTTTTTAGGCAACCACATGAAGTCTATTGAAGTAAGAGAGTTATGATAACACCCATGCAACGAATGTTTCCAAAATTAGGTCAGAGCTGAAATTTTTCATGTATAGGGTGATGTGGAATCTTATATGTTCTTTCCATTTTATGTTGTCGTGTTGTTGTTTTTTGTTTTGCTTATTTATAACGTATACTCTTATTATGATGCCTTAGACTTTATTTACATTTATACAATGTCATGTGACATGTTGATATATTTCCATGTTCACATTATATTTATGTGACTACAGTTCATCTGTGCATAGAAAAGTAATAAGAAACATGGTAAAGCCCATAGACTGCAGATATTAATGAAAAAATACTTAATTGAGAACTAGTCCTGTTTTTTTACCCTAAGTTTTGTATCTGTGAGTATTTACAGCCAGACAATGCCACTGTAAGGAAAACTAAGTTTCAGTGCTGTTATAAAAAGCTACAACATATTTAACAGTTTGTTGGTCTGATGAGTGTTTTTCACATTGAGTCACGACCTATGTGTGGGCAGTATTAACTCTGTAATAACGTTTCTAGCTCTGAGAAAACACCAAGGATTGAACAGTTTTTGAATACACATCTAAAGCTGGCCATACACCTCAAGGTCAGATATCCTTTAAATCTACCAACAACTATGTAGTATAGGGTCCTCTGCGACTGGACACAGGTACACTTGCTTGATGATTTAGAAAGTCCCTCATATTACATGGTTAGGGTAAAGATCTAAAGGAAATCTGACAGAGAAATCTAAAGGTGTATGGGGACCCTTAGTGCTTGGTTAAAACGCAGAGAAAAGCTGTTATATTGAAAACATACAGGTCAGTAATACTAACGAAATGGTGGTATCACAATACGGTGAAATATATATTTCAGACACATCGTCACAACCATAACTAAACAATAATAGTACAAAATTGCAACTCATTTGTATCATTCTGCCAATTCCCCTCCCTGAATGATTTAATGGAAACGAGATACATTGATATATATATGATATATATTTAGAGAGATCGTATGGAACTAGGTGATAATAACTGTGGTTTCATTACTGTGGGCGTTAAGCTTAAAAACAATTACAGCTGCTTATTTTTTCAATAGTGCATGAATTAAAATTGTTTAGCCAGAAATATTTAATAAGTACCACTATTATTAACTTTTATGTGTACAGTGTCAAAATATGACACAGGAGGAGATGAGGACGCTGCCCGATCGGGACTGCAATCTAATAGCAATTTAATAAATAAAGACTGATACTGATATGACTGCACCAAACGTTAGTGAGATTTCCAGATTGTTTTATGAAATATTGAAAATCTAAGTTTTTGAGAATATGTTTCTTTTACCTCTATAGCCACATGAGCTCATGTGATCATATCTTTGTACTGAATATATTTTGCTTGATTAATTTGAAGTCTTTAAAATGAGAACTTGCTACATATAAACTGAGCCACATGGTTTATGTTATGCTAAACGCCGTTCTTTGCTTGCTGTGGGATTGTGGTGTCTTATTATTTGTCGCAGAAGCTGAATATTTCTTCCTTTTTTATTTAAAGTAAAACCCTGAAATTAGGATTAGGTATTAGCTTTTGTGCTAGTTTATCTTATCACAGCCTTTATAAATACATACAAATAGCTCAGACTGAAACTCGATGGCTTTGGTGATAATAATGTAGCTTCTTGGGGGAATTTTTTTTTCATTAAAAATGTTCTTTCACAACCCACACAGTTTCAGTAGGAAAATTGTTTAACCTTTTCTTAAGTCACTTCGGCGAGAACAACATATACCTGTATGTTTTTGAAGTGGCAGATTTGCTGTAGCATGGGCTCAACATAAAAACATAACCATGAATTGCAAGTTTTGTTTTTCTATTCACTTCTATGCATTTTTCTCTAAATGTGTGGTTCTGTTTACATAAAACGCCACATTTCTGATAGATCTGGCGTTCTGCAGCAGGCAATAAAATGACAAAGCTTGGAAACATTGAGTGGGAATATTTTAGTTTATGTAATTAGTTTGCCTGTGATGACAATCATAGTGAAGGGACACAAACACGTGGCAGGGATGACTCCAGTCCTGGTTTGATGTGTGTATTGCCTCGGTTGTTCTGTGTCAGAGTGGGCGATGGCTATCATGTCTGTGGGTAGCAGCAAAGACACCTGGCTGATCTCTGTCAGAGGAACAGGCCACTCTGGTGTGGATTACATTTTACATTAGCCCAGCATTAGGGTAGTGTAACTGCTCCCTTGTTAGGATTAGAATAGCACTGCTGAAATCCCCCAACTTCTTCTGTTGAACCTATTTGGACATTTTCAGAAACCTTAAGAGAACATGTGTACACTGGGCCTATTCAAGTTGGCCTATTCAAGTAATTTTATCTTTGCAGGCAAATCTATAAATGTAAAGGCAATAACTGGTGTCAGAGACTGACTTTAGTCCTTGGGATTAGTGTGATATTATTTTAGCTTTTTTTCTCTGCCAAGGATCTGAATAGTTGCAGATAACATACACTGTTTCCTGAATTTTCATAACTGGCATTTAAACAACTATATTTTTGTGATTTCTTAACAGATGGAAGGTAGTGTTTTCATATGTTCAGCCAGTTAATAAGACTACAACTGTTATAACTAAAAGCATCTTTCACCTTTGGATAAGCCAACAAAATGATAATAATTTAGGATTAAAAATAAACATGCCCTCTTGTTCCCTTTTGAATTTAAATTTTGAACACTTTTAAGTTGACCTCTAAACACGTAACATTGCATTTATTTTGGACCTGGGGTAGGGTGAGTCATTAGGAAAAGTGACATAGCCTTTCCCAGGTCTCCCTGGTTATGCTGGCACTGGGGTGTGCCATCATTGGAGAGGTAGAGTGGCTTAAGACTCAAATTGTATCAGTTATGTTATGTATGCTTTTTTATGTTTAACCACATGTAATATGGATCACACCAGGGGACTATAAGTGTGCTTTAGTTTTTAGTGGTGTCCAAAGCATAATATGTACAAGCTCCGTAGTTTTGTCTGCATTGTCTAATGTAGAAACCTGTAAGGAGCCAAACACATTATTTGAGCCCCAGAAGGACCAAGCAACCTAGTATGTGTTCTTTGAGTCTGCATTTGTATTATCTTATATCAAGTTATATATTCCTATGCCACCTTTGAAATTGGCCAATGTTACTTAAAGTGGACCTATAAATATACTTGCACAAAACTATCATTTCCCCAGCTGTGTTAGCTGTGTCAGAATGAACTTTTGAAACTTTACATGGCCACTACAAATGTGAAAGTTACAATCTTGTGTGTTGTGCTGTAGATTTTCTGCTATTGGCTGTATTCTTTGTTCCTAGTCCTCTGATTATGCCCAAGCTCTCTACCCATGATTGCTATAAATGTAGTAAGGGTAAACTTTTTATGCTTCAATAAATAATTTGGGATTCTGTGATTTGCTGAATAACTTTGTTGATGCCTATTACTTTGTCCTATAACGAACATCGACACAAATGAGTTTAAGTCCTCTGTAAGTAAAAATACAGTTTGACTTTCTAGACCTTTTAATGACAACCAAATATTAAAAAACTTGAATGGGGGGATTTACTACTGGATCAAATACTGTTTTCTTAGAAATGTATGCTCACTAAACTTACATGAGTGTTAATCTGAATACTTGGCACTTAATTTCATTGACCTTGACCTTGATTTCTCGTGCTTATTCGTTATATTATGTTTCTTGCTAAAGACAAATTTTATGAGGTGTGCGCAAACCCTTGTTTATATGAAACTCTTCTGTGAAGATGTTTTTGATTGTCTTGATCGTAGCATGAAAGATTGAACACATTTCCCTGTTTACTCACATTCGGGGCTTTCTTTATAGATTTAGAAGTATTTTGCAGAGAATCTGCATGTGTGGATGAAAGAGGTGTGTGGATGGTGCGTGGGCCGTTTCCTATGTCTGACTATCAGTCTATGTGGAGAAGGCAAGGTCAGCTACAATGTCAATTACAAGAATGCTGTTTGCTTTTTTAATAGTAGATTTAAGCAGCAAGTATACCTTGCTCTTAAACAACTGTCTATATTAATTATATAAAACAACTGTAGAACAAAACATTTTTAAAAAGATTTTTAAAACATTTATAGAAAAATAGAAAGGACATTTTTTCGTAGTGTCTAGAACACGCTGTGACTTTCCCATCTCCTTGTAATTGTATGTCGTTTTTTTTTTTTGTCCCCGCAGCTCACTTCCTGTGTGAGGTTAGTTTGTTTACCGTACAGAAAGAGCTATTTTGATCATGTTTTGCCAATAACTAATTTGAATCTATAAACCAGCATGTATGCTGCTTCTCTCAGTCTGAATCATTACAGACCAGCAAAATATGTTTACTCCTTTATTGTTTCAGTCTGACAAATATGAATATCGTTCTCATTTAAAGAGGTCTCAGATGATTCATTTACAGCTAGTGTCATATCATTTATTATGTGTTAAATTCCTCTTTATAGCTGGTTTGCTGACGAACGTTGATAAGATACCAATAAACACATTTGCCGGACTGGTGTTATTTAGATTTACAAACCAGATTTTTATGTAGGCAGATTTATAACTTTAGTTTATGCATCCATTGACATTTCTATGTGATAACTAAAAAACCTTTCAAATGCTTTAGGTGCACTTGGTATTTAAGTCAAGTAATAACTAGTAATGAAGCCTTAAACAATATAGAGATAATTAAACTGCCACTGCTGCTCTCTTTTTAAATATAACATGTCACATGCCTATCTCTGGCCTCAAAGTCTGGCCCTGAACAAGCACAGAGCAAGCTATATTTTCACATATTACACATTTGTAAAGAAAAGTTCAGCAATGGCAGCTCAGATATTCTCTCAGTATGTATTTCTGTCAACAGCAAAAAAAAAAGCATATATATTTTAGAAATTATGTTCTTATTGCACCATACAGTCAGTTTTACTTTACAAAAACTGTATGTTATACACCTAAAATATGAAAAGTCTTGTCATTTTAAATTTAAATAACTGGCAAAAATGCCACAGGCTGCACCATCCTGTTTCTATTTTGTCACAAACCGTTTTCATATTCCTTCCACCTGGAAAATACATGTGGGCTCTTGTTTTTAGCATTCCCAATGAATCTGGCCAGCCCTGAAGTAAACTAAATTGACAAAATATGAAGATCCCAGCCTTTACACACAGATTAACTTTACTGACCCAATGAAACCCATGTTTACTCTATAAGCTTTCACAAAAAGTTGGCCCACCCTTTGCCTCTACAGCTTCAACTCCTCTGGTAAAGGTTTACAAAAGATTTTATGTGATATTTTCACCATTCGCAAGAGCAATTGTTAGGTCAGGCAAGAATGACAGACAAGATCTGGCTCACACTCTCTGCTTTTTCCCAAAGGTGCTTTATGGTGTTGGGATCAGGGTTCTTTGCAAGTCAGTCAATTTTCTCCACATGAGATTTACTTGTATCTTTTATGGACCTTGCTTTGTGCACTAGTGCACAATCACGCTGAAACAGAAATGGCCCATGCCTCAACTGTTGCAACAAATTTAGGAGCATAACATTTACCAAAATATCTTAATGGGTTGATGAAGAGTTCCTTTCACTTAGTACAAAGTGGCCAATCATATCCCTGATCAACAACCTTACACCTGGTAATACAGTCAGGCATGTAGCATTCTTCTAGCATCAACCAAACCCAGACTATGAAATTGCCAGACAGAGGAGTATAGTTTGTCAATACAATGACCATGTGTCCACTCCTCTAGAATCCAATTGTGGCATGCTTAACACCCAATGCTTTGCACTTGGTGATGGAAGGCCTGGATGCAGATGCTCATACAGCATGGAAGTGATTGGAGCACCAAATTTGATTGGATTTGGAGAGATGTCCTAATACCCTTGGCAATAAAGTATATATTCTTTAATAAGTCACCAGACATTAAAGAATTAACATTGAAGGAGAAGAGCGATATAGATTATTATTCTGATTATCATATTGTTTAAAAAGATTTCACTTCATTACATGTTATATTTGTGGACAGTACTGGGCTAAACATATGTCATAGCTTTAAACATATACCTACCCTGTCATTCTTTATATAGTTTAACTTACCTTTTCCATTCTTTATATAGTTTAACTTACCTTTAATTGTTTGAGATTTTACATTGGAATGACCTCTCCCTACTTCTCTGTACTACATGACATGGATTACCTGGGCAGGAAGTAAGAGACAATTTCCACAATTGGGACTTAAAGTAAAATACCTGATACAACTTTGGATTCTACTTTCTTACTGCTGTTTTCTCAACTTTTACATTGCTGCCTGTTCCCACTCTGTGCTTCCTGTTTTTCTGCCAGGATGTAAGGAGGAATTGAGAACACAGACAACAATAAATGCTGGTGAAATGTATAACCCTGATATACTATTCTGTGCTGAACTGAAAACAAAAAAATTTCTTTGTCTGAAATTGAACTGTAATTAGTCAATGGTTGTAATCCACAGACCTCTAGTGGAGATGTATACGGTCCTTTTGATCTATTCCACCCTAAACTCACAGCCCATACAGTGGGCAATGGGCGCATAAAAAAGTAACAAACCCACTAAATCCCACCATACACCCATCAACAAGGGCTAGAGTCAGATATGACAGAACAGATCCCAAATAGATAACGTATGCGTCTTTTGGGCTGTATTTTTATAACATTATTGCAGTATAATTATGTTACACCAACATAAGCTTGTTCATTTTATTTTATTCTATTGTTTTCTTTCTGTGTAGCTGTCAAAGCTGTCATGCCGTTCAATTTGAGATAACGCAGTAAACTTAATTTGACATAAAGCAATAACACTTCTTGTTAGTTAACCTAAAAGCCTTTTTTCTTATGTCTTAACAGAGCTTGCCGAAATTCACAGTAGGCCTGCAAGTCATATCTTTATTTATTGTAGTGTAAGTGAAACTCAGCTTTCATATTGTGTTACTTCCAAATTCCGAGATCTCTATAATGACATAAAGTGTAGCAATTTGAAGTTTTGGCAGCCAGTTTAGCGGTAGTGAAGATCTCAGACACGTGTGATTACTAGTATTATAAGATAGGATGTGAGAAGCCATCATATGCACTTCTGTCTGCTGTGTAACTCATATTCCTAATAAATAAACCTGAATTACACATACATAACTCATATACACACACAAAACATGTAAACACACACTCTACTTTCTTAAATGATAGGAGAGGGTATGGGGCATTGTGTGAATTCGGAAGAGAGGGGAAGTGAATTGACAGTTGCAGTTCTTTCCTCTGTGCTGGCTGACATCTAACGTGCCCACAGAGAGGGCTCCAAGTGCCACCTCTGGCACCCATGCCATAGGTTCGCCATCACTGCTAAAGTGGCTTCTCAAACCAGCTCATAGTGTCATTCGCATAAATTTCACTGGAATAAGATAAACATTTTCAGACTAGTTAGTTGTTTCCCTATTGACTCAAAATCATGCATTTTATTTTTTGGGATATCAGTATTGCATATGTATTACATTTAATATAATATAAATGTATAATATATATTGATGAGCATACGTACATAAAAAACGTGCTGTACAACATAGGTAACATTTAACAAAATATATTTATTTTGTTCATAACAACAGAACGGCATTATTTAGTATTTTGTTCTCTAATCAGAATACCATTCTTTTATTTAAAAATATGGGCCATTGACAATTTTGGTCCTCAATTGCATACTAGTTAAACAGGGGATACACAGATAATGAAGCACAAAATGCATTGGCTGATATTATGAGCAAACAGTAATATGACTATGTACTCTGTTAAGTGCTGCATAACTTGTTGGCACTATATAAATACTTGATAATATAATTGTAATGGACAAAATATGTTATTGCCCCATCAAGAGTCTAGCACCCAGGCGCCCAAACTGTGGCCCTTTTGGGCGTTCTTCAGCAGCCACCCTTGGTCCTCCACTTGCAGCCCCAAAACCTTTTAATGCTTCAACTGTTAATGCATAGGGCATAGGAACTCATCTGTCCACCGATCCCGCACTTATGCCTCCTTGCTCAGGATCTTGTGTGAGTGGGAAGAGGAGGAGAAACGAGTGACTCACTCGGAATGAGCACACCTATTGGCTTACGTGAAAGCCAATGAGTGACCCAGATGGCGCCTGAGCAAGTTCCTTGCTTCACCTCCTTTTCCCGCTCTAAGAAGATCCCAGGCAAAGACGTGTTGGTGGGGAATCGGCAGACAATAACCATTGAATCGAATGTTATGTGCCCCATAGATATTATCAAAGATCATGTGCCCCATATATATCATTAAAGGTTAAAGGATTTGGTTATATCTATGAGGCACATAACCTTTGATGATATATATCACACAAAATGTGGATTACCATACTACAGTGTTCCCTAATGCTTGAAGGCCCTCCATATCAATTCAGTTGCCCACCACTGGTCTAGCACCGCCAATTCCAACTGCTTAACTTCTGAAATGGCTTCTTGAATATTCAAGTATGTAGGGCATACCCCTGTCTGTGGAACATGACAAAACAATGCCTTTCCGAACTTTCTTTCTAACAAAAATTAGTAAGACTTGCTGGGATGTTTCAGAGATAAGATAGCTAATCATTTATGTTTCCGTTATTACTGCATAGGGAACACATTTTTTGAGGAAGGAGAGGCTGGATGCTAGAGTTCTAAAAGTGGAATTCTATCTACTGGTTTTAGTTGGGAGCATTTTTATTGTTGCTTGCCCTAGGTACCTTTCAAATTCAGACACAGACACAACATTATGTAAAGGAAAATGTCACATAAAAGTAAAAGAAATCTGTGTTCTAAAGTTTAGGGCAGACATGTCCAAAATCCAGCCCAGGTGCCAAATGCGGCCTGTGTTGCAGTTCTCACCAGCCCACAGCCTCAGTCATAAAATGAAAGATATGCATTGGTGGTCCACAGTGGAGTGCCAACTTTCCCTTTTAAAGGAGGCTTAATGATTTGCTTCAAGTGTAGCAAGAGGTCTCACTCAAAAACCGCAGCTGCAATATCAGTGGGACCGCTGTAGCACAGTCTTTGGGATGCCCCCTCACCCTGTGGATGGTACAGGCCAAAGTTCACAAAGAGACCCACTCATCGCATTTATACCACCACCTAGTAATATAACTATGCAACATTTGACTGTGTACCATGTGGCATGCTTGCCAATACGGTTATTATTTATATATTTCATATATTTACATTGTCATTCTCATATTTTATCGTAACAAACTGACCAAAATGCTTTGTAAATAAGCCATCAAGTGTTGATGTATTTATCCACTTGTGCAAAAATAAAAGAAACTTCTTAATCTATGGGCGCCTCCAAATCAGCCCCAACTCTTGCTTATAAAGTCTACACAGAGCTCTTTAGGCTCTGTGTTCTACCTGTCAAGTACAATGTCGTCTGAAAAAAAGTTTGATGCACTTTATTTCATAAGCCATGGAATTACACTTGTCTCTTTTTATTTTGTTTACATTGTATATAGAAAGAAATAAGCCATATATTAAATCAGGATTGGAGAGGTTTTCAGACTGGAGGCCCTTTGGACTAAATAAAAAAAGTAAAGAAAGCTTAATTAAAAATTCTAACCTAAACACCAAAGAATAATTCACAAACTGCCCATTTCAGGGCAAGTAGAAATAAGCCAAAGATATCAGAAGAAAGATGTATACAGCAGGAAGAGGACAAAGGATTAAAAGGGCTAGGCCTCAACACAATAACATGATCACAGGATAAGCAAACACAAAGGCAATGCTGTAGGCAAAGATACAAAGGAAGTGACATTCTGTTCCTGGAATCTCTGCAGTAATCTCAGAGATTACTCAGGATAGTCCCAGGGCAGTATAACATAGAGTTACAGAAATTTTTTTACAAACGGAAGTTGACTCACAAGAGCAAATTCAGCTAGATTTGTAACCAATGGTACACAGGGTTAATGCTTTGATAATGTGTCGTACAAATAACAGTCTTCATAGATAAGAAATAGCGATTTTCAATTGGATTAAAGTGCTATCAGTCATAAATGACACACATGAACCCACCTTTCATTGCACTTACTGGTATGTGTGCATGTGAACATACTCATCAGTAATGCACCATTGTGCTTGGCCAAATTCCTAACTTTTACATCAACATGCATGGCACCACTGCTTCACCATGGACAACTGCACTGGCCAACATGTTCTGACCTGTATGACTGCATTCACCACCACTTCACAGATTTGACTACCCTTGCCACCAAGGTACATGACCACATTAACTACCATTGTATTGATGTGCTTGACCACACTTGCTACCACTGCACTGACATACATGACCACACTAGCCACAACCACACCTACAGTTGCAAGAATGTGAAGTATGTGAACCCTTTGGAATTACATGGAGTTTTGCATGAATTGGTCATTAAATGTGCTCTGATCTTCATCTAAGTCACGCCAATAGAAAAACACAGTCTGCTTCAAATAAAACTATACAAGCATTATGTGTTTTCATGTTTTTATTGAACATAACATGTAAACATTTACAGGGCAGGGTGGAAAAAATATGTGAATCTTTGGACTTAATAACTGGTTGACCCTTCTTTGGCAGCAAAAACCTCAACCAAACGTTTCCTATAGTTGCAGATCAGACCTGCACAATGATCTGGAGGAATTCTGGACCACACCTCTTCCCAAAACTGATTCAGTGTAGCAATATTCTTGGGATGTCTGGTGTGAATCGCTTTCTTAAGGGTTCACATACTTTTTCTTGCAACTTTATATGCCACTAATATAGCAGCATAAATGATCACCTTCCCCACCACAGATGTGCATGACTACACTGACTGCCACTGCACTGAAGATAACTATGCCACTTATTGCCACTGCGTTAACATCACCAATTGACTTATAAACACTTCATCTACCTCTATCACTTCAGCATTTGTTACTCCTGTATTCTTATGCCTACATAAATACCTACATAAATACAGGGCTTTTTTTGGGGGGAACGCACCAGAACGGAGTTCCGCCACCTATTTTCAGCCTGGCCCAGAGGTCTGACCCGTGCTCCCTGCACAGCCAGAAAGGAGAGACACACATCCCCCTTGGCCCCCCTCTCCTCCTCCCCGATGTTAGTGTGACAGCTGCAGATTCTGTGTTCTCTGTCAGATACTGCTTCCTGTAGCTCCTTCTCCTGCAGATACGTCCTCCCCAGCCAATCAAAACACCGGACAGGACACATCCTCTCCCCTCTAGCTCTGCTGTAGAAACTAAGCTGAATAAATCTGTGTGTTACTGTAACTTTACACAATCATAGCATGGAAACCATTCATAGTATAATCATGAAACTTTCAGGGTCAGTAATGCTCCCCTACTACTACTTACACCCCGAGTTTCACCCATCTAGATATAACACTTATACGTTAAATTTCAGGTAAAATACAGTCATCAGATATTGCTTCCCTATGAGCATAAAGCACTACTCTGCTGCATACAGGCTTTCACTTATCCTAATTTGAACACATAGATCTTTAAAAAACCTGCATGGTAGAACCTTGACATTTTGGGGGTTACAAGTTTACCCCAGAGACTACATCCATTTTTCAGAGCACCATTCTACTAAAAAGCCCCCTATCAAATATTGCTTGGATGCAGTCTCATTTTTTAGATTGCCAAATTTTTTTTGTTTTTATTGGTAAACGCAAACAATTTATGTCACTTGGATAACCGCAGGGAAACATGAATAGCTATGAAAGGTTGCAGATAGTGGTGAGTTCCACCACCTTTTCTCTGAGAAAAAAAGCCCTGCATAAACATAAAGTTTACTGAATAATTCTAAAGTTATAAATAATTTGTCTCTTGCCCCAGAAATGATTTCGGTCAAAATTTGTTGGTGTACTTAGTCAAATATAAAGACTTATGAGAAGAATATTTAGGAAAAGAAAAATCCATTATAAAACAAAACATAAAAACAAAATGGTGTTGTTGTGTGCCAGCATATACATATTGGTAACCAACTAAATGGTCTATGCCAACATCTTGGTGATCAAATAAATACATTTTATAAGCCCAAATTGAATAAACATCCAATTTTCAACAATTTTATTCCTACTTGAGGTGGAACAAAGGGGACTTTTAAGGAAAGTCATAAATATAGGTGTTTCAACTTTTAAATTTCTAAAAAAAACTGAAGGCTGTGTTGTTGATTACACACACCCACACATGTTACATATATACGATATGCCTTAAAAATCACCTTCATCCAACCTCAAGTGGGAGGTAAAATTTTTGAAAAGTTTAGTTTTTTTATAGAATTAATTTAAATGCTGTGTTAGCTGCAACATTAGAATCAAGCTGATATGGGAGATTAAGCATAAACTGTATCCAGTGTATATGAGATTTTTTTTAAATAAATACACTTGTAATCCACAATTTATGACAATAAGAAACAGTTGTTTTTGAATTACGTAGGTAGCAAGGGTAGCAAATTACCGGTACCTTTTTATCAGCTTAACTGAATGGGCGTCAGGTAGATAGGGTTCTAGTTTAATTTGTGCTTCCTGATACAGTACTGATGGACCACCATATGCCTGTGAATCTGGGAATATACGATAGACAACAATTACATCAAAAACTATATTAATCTACAATTAACTGTCATTACATGTGTATCCATCTGTTTGCCTTTTGTTCCATTTTATACAGTTCGGGTTTCTATACATTATAAATGATATACAATCCTTTTTTAAACATTTTGTTTTGCAGACTTCATTGTGATATCTATAATGCTGGAAAAAAACTACATCTTTAAATTCTTATCCGTGGTAACAATGGAACGTCAGTTAAAGATGAAACAACCAGAAAGGAATTTGAAGTGGTAAGAGTGTTGGTCTGTAATTTTTTACTTCATATTTGGTTGAGGTTGACTATTTAATTTATTTAAATAAATGAAGACACTTATATTAATTATATTAGCCTAATGTTACTGCCTTGAACAACCCTGCTTTGCCTAACTTTAAAGAAATGGCCTCCATATAACATATATCAGTGTACTCTGCCACGATTGCCCGGGAAACGGCTTTTCGTGCCATGAAAAAGTATTTTTAAAAAGCATTGATTTAAAGTACCAAAGTAGTGTTGAGCTTGAATATTCATTCTGAATTTTTGGGGTTCCAAACCAATCCAGGCATTACTTGAGGATGTAATCTATTACACCCGAAGCCATGGTGTTGGGAGCAAGAGTTTACCAGAGTGAATTTCTAAAGACCTATTTTTTTTAATACTAGCTCGGCAAACTCTTGCATAGTACATGAGTTTGATAAAACCATTTTGGCTTGTTTAAGTGTGCTTAGTTGTTGCTGGATTCACATTAGTTTTGTGTCATGTTGGCTACAATTTTTAACTTGTATCTTACCATTAGTGTCACACATATGTAAACCACTGTAAGCTCCTGTCACTGGGCTAAGCAGATCCAGCTGGTGTTTTCTGTGTGCTTTATCTCACATAGACAAACCCTAACCCAGCAGACAAATATTAAATAGGAGACATTCAGGAACAAGATGGTATACACTGAAGCAAACCAAAAAATAATAAAAGCATTGTGTATCTTAGACTGGAATTACTGTCCGTGACATTATGCCTCTGGGCTCAGATGATAGAATGATGGAAAATGTTAGTGCTTTTAACTACTTGTCATCCAGGCAGGACAATATGCTAAGTCTCTGCAGAGTAGTGTCAGGTTAGTGTAGTGGGAAACTAGTTAATAAATGGAAGGTAGCTGGAATAATTAGAAGGTTATAATCAGTTTCTGCTGACACAGGGTATGGCTATGCTTGTGAACTGGAAATATTTTTCAGGCTAAGTTGTTAAATAATAATACATCAGGCAGAAAGACAGCTTCTATTCAAGTAACCAGCCCCTGTCTTGTCAGCTTAACATTTCTGGTGCCATGAGATGAAATGAGGCTTGTTAGAAACGGGTCACGTTGGTTTAATGATGTGGACGTGCCAGCTCTGTTCATCATTTTTCTGTAAGTGCACTGGGACAAATTCAACTCATTTTACTTGACTAATATCCATGGATTTATCACTGAAGCACAATTAAAATACAGTTTATGTTAAACAGCCTAGCAGTTCACTGCCAAGAAAAGGGTAAAACTTACCTATCCAGTATGCTTTTTAATTTAGGCAATTTAATTGTGTTTGTATCTAGGTATAGATGATAAAGCTTAGCTGCAGATCAACTGTTATGTTTCTGTACAGTATAGAAGAGTATGATTACCAGCCAGCTTTCTTCTGTTTGCTTTGTGCTCATTAAAGG
>CM070035.1:131340789-131353241 GCA_036250615.1 Ptychadena robeensis
AGTCCTACTCCAGGATTGACCTCCTGTTTTTCAGCCAGTCGCATATCGACATTGTGGACAAAGATCATTTCTGACCATGCACCGATCTCCATGTCCCTTGCCCTTATGGCTCCACTTCCAAAAACTGGGACGTGGCGCATAAATGAGAATCTATTGGATGATAAGGAGGCGGCAGAGGTATCTGCAGTGCTGCAAGCTTACTTTGCTGAGAATAATGCTGATGAGGTTCTAAAGGGGCTGTCTGGGAAGGGCACAAGGCGGTGATAAGGGGTAAGTTAATTGAGCTGGGAGCAAGGAAGAAGCAGGCCTACACCCAGGAGGTCGCAGCCCTCCTCCAACAAATTCGAACCCTGGAAACCTCGCACAAACACTCGAGGGATGCTAGTGTAGCGGCCGAGCTCGGGGATTGTAGAACCCGTCTTCACGAGTTACTAGACCTCAAGATATGGCAGAAGGCCAGGTATTTGGCACAGCTCTTCCATGAGTATTGGGGTAAATGCCATACTATGTTAGCCAGAGCGCTGAGGTCCAAATCCAACCTTCAGTACATACAAACTGACAGATTCGGTAGGGACCCCCATATATCATCCGCCCAAGATGGCGAAGGCGTTCAGACAGTACTATCAGGGCCTCTATAATATCAGGGAGGGGGATGATCCAGCGGAGACGCTATGCAGAGTGGGGCGCATCACATCTTACCTGGAGGAGGCGGGGATGCCGGCCCTTCCTGGGGAAGCGGCTAGCTCCCTAGAGGAAGACATTTCGCTCCTAGAAGTAGAGGCCACCCTTAAGTCTATGGCCAATGGCAAAAGTCCGGGCCCTGATGGCCTTACGAAAGGCTATTACTTGAAAAACTTCTCTGTGGTTGGACCTGCCATGGTCGCCTATTTCAATGCCCTCAGACATGGTGCGGTTCCTCTGCGTGATGCCCTCCGTGCACCCATTACCGTCTACCTAAGGAAGGGAAGGACCACACCAAGTGCCCTAGCTACCGACCCATTTCGCTCCTCAACGTGGATACCAAGGTGTTAGCTAAAATCCTGGCAGCTCGACTCCAACCCTTTGTCCCTGACCTGGTACACAAGGACCAGGCGGGTTTTGTGGTGGGGCGGGAGGCTAGGGATAATTCGCTTAGAGCAGTCATGGCCATATATGGCCTGACCCTGGGGGGGGCCACCCAGTCTTCTTCTGTCGACAGATGCTGAAAAAGCCTTTGTCCCTTTACCATGACCCCTCCACGCAGGTCAAGCTAAACGGCTGCCTTTCCGCCTCATTTGCTGTGAGGAATGGCACTAGACAGGGGTGCCCGTTGTCACCAACGTTGTTTGTGCTCACCCTGGAACCCCTGCTTTGTATGGTTCGCCTGAACCCGGATATTCAAGGACTTTCCATGGGCCCAACCCAACACAAATTGTCGGCCTTTGTGGACGATATATTGTTCTACGTGTCTAATCCCGCAATTACCCTACCCTATCTCATGAAGGAGATGGACCGTTACAGCGACCTCTCTAACTTTAAAATTAACTGGGGGAAATCGGAAATCATGCCCATTAATGCCGCCCCGGACTTAGCTGCACGTCTGAAACAAGTGTTCCCATTTACGTGGCAGGACTGCAAACTAAAATACTTGGGGATTTGGCTAACACCCAACTATGCAGATCTCTTTGGTCTCAACTTTCCGCCCCTCATAGCCACCATTACGAAGGACCTTGGTGATTGGGACACACCAGTCTTTACCTGGCTGAGCAGGGTGAATATTCTTAAATGAATGTCCTGCCCAGACTGCTATACCCCCTTCAGATGCTCCCCATCTCCATCCCAGGTTCTCTTCTAGCTCAAATTCAGAAAGCGATGCGCTACTTTGTGTGGCATGCTAAACCTCCACGGGTGGCCATGTCCACTCTGACTAGACCAAAGCTGGCGGGGGGCCTCGGGCTGCCGGACCTAACCCGATATTATTGGGCAGCGATCCTGACTCGTATTATTAACTGCCATACGGCCCACGCTGACAAGACTTGGGTGGAGTTGGAATGTGTTCTGGTGGACCGGCACCTAGCTTATGCGGTGTGGGTGGGTAGGGAGTTCCGGGGTTTATCAGACTTCGCTTCCCCCCTCACCACCCATACCTTGTCCCAATGGGACAAGCTGAACAAGAGATGGAACCTGGCTCCCCCTTGTTCCCCATTGGCACCCATGGTGGGGTTCCCATGATTTTCTCCGGGGGAACGTAGATCTTTCTTTGGAATGTGGGGGGCGGATGGTGACCTTACGATGTTGAAGTTTGCAGCACAAGGGGAGATTTGCTCGTTTGCATCCCTAAGGGAGGTCTATGGCAGATTACCGGGGGACACCTGGAAGTTCCTGCAGCTGCATTCCTTCCTGAAAACTTTGGGGAGTCGGATCTGCCGGTCGGTAGACCAGACAGCCTTCGGAACTCTATGCACAGATAAGGAAGATAGGTCGCAACTGCTAACTCGGACATACTCCATGTTGCTGGCTGGGGCTCATCCAGATCCCCCTGGGTTCATCGGGGAGTGGGAAAGGGACTTGGGAGTGGAACTCACTGGAGATCTGAGAAATCGGATAGTCTCCCTCACACACACTTCCTCCATTAGCACCAGAGTCCAGGAAACTAACCATAAGCTGCTTTTCCGCTGGTATAGAGTGCCCACCCTACTGGCCAGGATCTATCCAGGGCTGCCAGACGATTGTTGGGGGGGATGCGGGGAGAGCGGCACCCTCCTGCACATATGGTGGCAATGACCCAAGCTAACCCCTTTTGGTGCACAAAGTGATTGTGGACCATATCTCCCTTTCGGTCCCCATGACCCCCATTGCCATGCTCTTTCATTGTGCGGATAACACGGTGGTGCGCTACAAGAAGATGGTAGATCCTCATCTGCTGAACGCCGTGAAAGCAGTTATCAGAGAGTGGTTCTTGCAGATTGATCGTATTCGGGGGTTGGAGGAGCTGACATACAGGGTGCAGGGCGGGAACAGAAGTTCCATGATATCTGGAAAAGGTGGGACTACTTCTCGGTCTCAGCCGAGTATAACAAAGTGATGCAGACCAGCCTGCATTGTTAATTGTTAAGAGTATTCCGCTGATGTTTAATTGAGGGTAGCCACCTGGCATGGCCAGACATATAGGGGCAGGATCTGGGCCCTGGCACGGTTGGCTGACAGCACTTATCAGTATTACTTCTTATGAGCGGGCTGTTTAGGAGTGTTATTTACCTAGCTGATGCAGTATATCCCTGTTATGTTTCCCACAGAACTGGATTAGCGCAGCGGTGTCAGACAGGGAGTCTATGCCAACCGAGGAGTCTTTCCCAGACCCCCCTAAGGGAGATAGGCAGGGATCCTTGGGGGACCCTTGGTCTTCCCGCCCGCCCGGTTGGCACAGGCGTTCCTGACTTACCCCCAGTAGGTGTGTACGTGCGTCTAGGAGGAATTCTTAGGAGAAGACGAAGATAGTCGAGGTCACAAGCAGAGGTCGAGCAGGCAGATTCGGGTCGCTTAACGAAGCAGGGCCGAGCAGGGGCAGGCGAGTAGAAGAGTCAATAATCAAGCAGGGTCGGGGGCCAGAATCAGACGAAGTCAAAGCCAGCAGGGTCAAATACCGGGTTGTCAAATACACAGGGAGCGAGCTCAAGCATGGGTCACACAGCCAGTGTAATCATCCAGCAATAACTGGTGCACTGGCCTGGTTATAGGAAGTGCATCCAGCACCCACCCCCCTGGAGGGGCGCACCGCGGGGACCACACCTCCTGTCTACCTTAATATTCTGGTGATGGCTCCCGCTCGCGCTCGCGGCAGACCCAACCACGCACGGAGCCAGACGGGATGGCGGCAGAGGGCCCGACGAGACCTGGAGCCCGCACGGTCCATGCGAGGCCGCCGATCGGTGAGGAAACTGTGACCGAGGGGCCGACAGGGACCGCGGCCCCGAGCGGGGAACCTGACAATCCCTTAATTTACCTTGGTACTCTCCCTTTTTCTGTACCCATTGACGTCCTTTTATGTG
The DNA here is from genome assembly GCA_036250615.1 of Ptychadena robeensis. Taxonomy (NCBI): domain Eukaryota; kingdom Metazoa; phylum Chordata; class Amphibia; order Anura; family Ptychadenidae; genus Ptychadena; species Ptychadena robeensis. The sequence goes on from CM070035.1 coordinate 131,344,818, forward strand.
TTGTTGGTTTTTTTTGTTTTTTTTTGTAGTGTGTGTGTTGCCATTCATCTTGATGTCTTCTTTTTTTGTATATATTATGTCAGAACAATAAAAGTTGATTTAACCTTCCTAGCGCACCGCCGTTGTAAACGGCGCGATACGGCCGCGATCGCAAGCAGTGTACACAGAACACTGCCTGTCTCTCCGGCATCTCGCTGGAGCTTACAGCAGCTGTTGTCAGTACTGACAACAGCTGCGTGGAGGGAAAAACCGGCGCTCCTCCATTAACATGGACGGTCTATGGCTGAAGACAATCGCTGCAGCTTTCCGGGCAGGCATAGGGTTCTCCGCCGCCGGCTTCCCTTGAGGCGAGCCTGAACAGCGGACGAGCTGGGCTCGTCTCAACCGCTAGGGAGGTTAATAACAAAAACGGATTGCTTTCAGTAAGAGCCTATAAATAATATTGGTGCAAAAAGTTATATTTAAAAATACAACTTCTTTTTATAAAAAATATCTTTAAAAACACAAAACAAGAAAGTAATCAATTCAATTATACCCAAAATTTTGTGTTTTCACATTTATATTTTTTCATTTGGGAAGATTAAATATTCTGTTTAACATACATACAATGCATCCAGAAAGTATTCACAGTGCATCACTTTTTCCAAATTTTGTTATGTTTGTTACAGCCTTATTCCAAATTGTAATAAATATTTTTTTTTCCTCAGAATTCTAGACACAACACCCTATGATGACAACGTGAGAAAAGTTTACTTAAGGGTTTGGCAAATTTATTAGAAATAAAAATATACGTATAAGTCACATATACATAAGTATTCACAGCCTCTGCTCAATACTTTATCACCTTTTGCAGCAATTACAGCCTCAAGTCCTTGGCCAGTTTTGCCCATTCCTCTTTGCAGATTGGATAGGAAGCGTCCATGCACAGACATTTTAAGATCTTTTCAGAGATGTTCAATTGCATTTAAGTCTGAGCTTTGACTGGGCCACTGAAAAACATCCCCATAGCATGATGCTGCCACCACCATGATTCACTGTAGGGATGGTATTGGCCTGGTGATAAGTAGTGCCTGGTTTTCTCCAAATGTGATGCCTGTCATTCACACCAAAGAGTTCAATCTTTGTCTAATCAGACCAGAAAATTGTGTTTCTCATGGTCTGATGGCCCTTTGGCAAACTCCAGGCAGGTTGCCATGTGCATTTTGTTAAGGAGTGGCTTCGGCCTGACCACTCTACTCTACTTTGAGACCACTTGAAAAATCGCAAAGAATCATATTTTACATTGTCTCACTCCCATTTCTTCTTGTTGCATGTTGAAGCTCTACTTGGAACCTTGTTAACCTGCTGGGTGTTTGGCCTGAGTTATCTCGGGCTGAGTTTTATGATGCATGAAACTCAGCCCGAGTTAACTAGTGACAAACTCACCTGTCCGCCGGTTTTCCCCGTCATTCGGGAGCATCGGCATGTAGGCTGATGCTTCCGGGTCTGCCCCCGATCGCGTCACCGGCGATGCGACGGGGGCGGGGGTAAGTGGCGCCATAGACCATGTAAATGGAGGGGCTTCGCCTTTTTTCAGCATAACTCTGGCGTCTCCAGTGACGCTGGAGTTATGCACGGGACCTCCGGCTGGGCAGGAAATCACGGTAAAGCATGTTGTGCTCTGCCGCGATTGCCCGTGTTGCGGTTATCAAAAAAAACGTGCCACGTGCGCAATGCCCAGGAGGTTAAGATCCAACAATGTAAAATATGATTGCCTTTTTTCAAGTGGTCTGTATCTGCCAACCAATATTCAACAACATAATTCAAATACTTTAAAGCCTTCCTAACTGAAAAGGCCTTTATTGTATTAAGGATGCATTTCCACAGAAATTTTAAGCGGACCTGTATTGTAAATAAAAAAATAAATTCAATAAATTAGCAGTTACCTGAGAGCTGCTTGATCTCAGAAAAATTCTTGAGAAAGCTTAAATAAAAGTAATTTATCTGGCCTTATTGTAATGCCTGACTGACGATCGATGGCTGTGGGTGTTCATAGCGATCGATCGCGAGCCATTTGAACGGGACGGGAAACAGGAAAAACCCTTTCTTGTACGTATACCCTGGTTGTTGCTATTACTTTGGATGGGTAATTGATGTGCAAAGTGGTGCACATGGATTCGCCGTTCAATGCACAAACGCTCAAGCGCAGCATGGTGTGAAGCTGGGCACACAGGGGTTGATACCCATTCGATCAACCCATATGTGCCCAGCTTGGCTGGAAAACCATGTGCTTTAGTCTGTTTGCTACCAGCAGAGAGTGGGGATCTGCTGCACAATATCACAGAGAGGGCTGAGAAAGATGCAAAAATCACAATGGCCATACATGGGTTGACACCCGCTCAGCCGATGAACCCTCAAGCGCAGTTTACTGACATCACCACACTGCGCTTGCTGCTTGAACGGAGAATCGATGCGCCGCACTTCTGTGAAGTCAATCCCGATCGTCAGTTGGCCCTTGGTCCCCATTCAAAGTAATGGCAATTGTTAGCAAGGATTGCCAGGAAGTCGTCGAACAGGGATTTACCAACATGTTCATTTCCTGTTTAATCAAGCTTTTGATTGATCCTACTTGATAAAAGGCAGGATACAATCGATTTGAGCACAGTTGATCACCGTGAGCATGTACAGCGATCGATTGTGCTTGAATCGATTAAAAAAATCAAGCCTTGTATGCCTAGCTTAAGTTTAATCATTGTTTATGTTTGCTTCTTCTAATTGTACTTAATATTGTATGTATGTTGGGTTTTTATGTGTATGTCTGCTTTAACTTGGAATGCCCAATTATTGCAGAAACAAAGTTACATTGTCCTGCAACTATTTTATAAAGTTAAGACATTAAGCAATAAGAATTTTCTGTATGTATTCTAATTATATTACTCATTTATGACTATCAAATTAAAGACCACTGGAAAGTTAGCTGAATGAAAGTTCTTCATTGTAATTGTTCTAACTATTAACATTAATTTATATGTCACTTAGAAATGAATTTGTCTTTTGTTTTGATTGTTAAACCTCTTAGCCGAATGAGAAGCTACAGGACCCTGGCTGTCATCCATTACCTCATTGCCTGGGACACTCATAAAATCTTCAAAAACAGTATTGTAGTACAGGAAAGTTAAATTCTTGTTAATGTCATCATAACGTTGCCCTTATTAAATCATATCTTTATTGGGAGTACAAAATAAAGACTTATTTATGAGTGTGTATGATAGAAGATGGACAGGGTGGTATTTAGCCTGTTATATGAAGGGTTTTTTTCACAATAAGAGTTGCCATATAATGGTTAACCCAACTCTTAAAAAATATATAGGAGGACCCACCACTATGCAATCTACATTGTAATAGTAACAAGCACAAGTACCTAAAGAAAGCACAAGTTAAACTAATTAACCCAATAAAAATGTAACACTGCCAGCTATTGTTCCTATTGTTAAAACATATTAACTATATAAGGGTAGCTGGTAGCTTTAAGAAAAAACGAATGCAGACAAAATATTTCTCTCTGGGAAAATTATTTGGGAGTTTACAAGTTAAAACAGAAAAAGAAATGTACAAACTTGGTTTTACTGGCACAAGTATACAGCAAATGACAGGTTGCATTTATTCTTAAAGTTTCAGAGATGACAGTACACAAGTATAAAATTAAGCAACAGGCACTGGAGACTAAAAAGCTACAACCTGGCAGTGGGTAAGAAAGGATCAGCACTAAGGGTTCATTCACACTATAGATGTTGCATTGCACTTATGGCTATACAATTTGCATGGTCACAGTTTACACTTGCATGGGTTTTATTATATGTTGCAGTGCATTATCGCATAATGCACTGCTGCACACATATTAGAAACACTAACGCAGCATGTCTGAAGAGGCATACAGTGTGTACTGTGTAAAGCATGCACTTTGAATAATGCATGAGTTGCCAGTACACAATGCAACATATATAGTGGGAATGAGCCCTCGGAGGGATGACCACAAACTAATTTTAAAGTCACTCAAGAACCATAGGCTTACATCAAGTGCCACAGCTAAACTGAGACAGGGTGAAATTCCTGGCAAGAGCAGAAGAAATCAGTTCCTACAGGCAGGAAAAAAAAAGTCCTTTAACGGTGAGAAAAAAAGAAGAATCCAAAATATGGAGGAGGAGGTGTTTTGGCCAGTTAAATCTCCAGATTAAAACCTCTGGAATAACATCGGGATGGTCAAAAACCCATATGCAAAGCGGCGCTGTTAGATTTTCTGCAGAAAGAGTGGTATAAACTTACCAAACAGCAATGGGAAAAACATGAAAGCTGTCATTGAAAATCGCAGTTAATCCACCAAATACTGATTTCCATATGTCCTAAACGGAGTACCATGTTATTTAGTCAAAACGGAGTACCATGTTATTTACATGTGAAAAGGGATTTGTTTTCTTTGAACTATTTAAGTTCTGCAAATACTGTGTAATTACTCTTATTTTCATGTTTTGTCATTTCCTTTAAAGTTATCATCTAAAGAACAATATTTGTATTAAAAAATGGAGATATATTTTCAGCAGATCTTAAAAATTAAGGGAAAACTGTTCAGTTCAACACTTGTTCCAATTAAAGATAAAACCTGAGAAACTAATTATTTTAAACATTAAATACTATGGTTGGGCCAACACTGTACAAATAATAAAGGAGTGTCCACACACACTGTATATTTAAGAGGATAACTTTACTAACTATAGAAGTAAGTACATTCGCAATGACAAAGAGCCCATTGGCAGGGTACAGTTTGTTGGAATAGTTGAAAACGATAGAAGAAATATACAGTCCAATGTATGAAACTAGTTGAGGATCTGACCCAGTAGAGAGGGTTTTTTTTTTAGGATTCAAACCCAGTGATGCTTCAATTTCTGGCTGCAGCTCTGTCTGCTGAGCCACCTGCAAACCTGATTTGGTACCTTGTCGGATCTCTTACACTTAGGCTTAATTTACACTGTACTTTCTCAGGCTGCTGCAGCCCAGGAAACGAGCAATCATTCTGGCAGCAGCCAGAGAAACCTACTAGGGACGCCTAATGTTGTCGTTTGGCTGTGTTAATGTGTCGTTACGTGTCCTTTGAACAACAGTGTAAATAAGCCCTAAGACACATTGCTTTCCAGTTCCTTGTTGAACACTGAACTCCTGACTCCTTCAATGTGCTTCTTTTAAAAGCCACATCTTTGCTCTGCTTCATTGCCAGAATATTGTGCTCCCTGCCAATATCTTGCTCTTTGCTGCTTCTTGTGTTATTGAGTGTTGCTCTTGCTTTATTACTTACCTAATACCATTGGCTATTGACCTATGCTGGTTCCTGACTAATCTTCTGCTTGCTGTCTCTTAACTACTTTCTGTTTGGGCATTGACCTTGCCTGCATTTGAGTTACTGTTCGATCGTGGAGGCAGAGCCGAGATCCCCCTTCACTGTGCAGAACAGCACAGCCTGTCAGCTGAGACACAAGCAAGGGGGCCGAGCCACACATGGACTGCTCTTCACAGTGCTGGGGGTGGGGGGAGCTCTGGAGCTGTCCTGTGTCCAGTAGTGATGGCCGAACATCATCCTTGTATGTTCGCGAACAGGCAGAAGTGGCGTCAATGACATGAAAAAAGTAGTGCAGTGTTCCATATACTGGAAGTTATGTCACTTCCAGTGCATGAACTGCACAGTTCCTCATTCCATATGCTGGATGGGGCCGTCCAGCACAGATCGGAAACCTGGCAGCACAAACTCACTGTTCTTTGCTGTCCCGGTGGCTCCAATCTTCTGAACTGGCTCCTGCATGGAAATATTTTAGGGATTTTATAATTCAAATTATACCTTTTATTTACTTTTTTTTTACATAATTGTGTGTGTCAAACATTATTATATTCAGGATGTCTATTAGACTCTTGTACGTATGGACATATTTTAGGAAGTTACAGGCCTACAACATAAAAAAAAGCATTCCATTAAAGTCTATGGTGCACTTTTGGTACAGAAATCTGGACCTCGCGAGAGCGCTAGGAAGGTTAAGGGATATGTAGTTGCAAAAACTGCCCTACTTTTATAATTGCTACCATATCAAGTGCAAATTAGTGCATATTAGCATAAGATTAAATTCTTTCCCACATGGAAGATAGAAGCAGTGCTGTCTAGCCTGTTTATGAACTGCCTTCATTCAAATTTCAATCAAATTGGTGGTAAACCGTGATGAAATGTGAATCACGACAGGGCTGGGTTCGCAGTGAACTTGTTTGCCAGTTATGAGAACTGTTATGGAGTCTCACAAACAGCTTTATGTTTTTTACTGCTATCCATTATTTTTTGGGGAAAGTAAAAAGGCTAAAAACATTGTCACCATAATTGCTGTACGGCATGTAGGAACATGTCACAAATACAAAAATAATTGCACTAAAGAGTGTAAACCACAGGTTAAATTTTTTTTTTTTAAAAACAGTATCACTTCTACCCCATACATTCTGTATTTAAAAGCAAATAAACTTTTTTTTCTATTAACGTCCTGGGTGTTATGCCCAATCGCCTGCTCTCCATGAGCCTGCAGCATTTCTGCATAGCTGCATGCTCACGGAGCTTTTCTGTCCCCGTGTTAATGGCGGGGGCGTCGCTTTCCCCCGCACACACCGCATAATTGACACTGGTGGTGTGTAGTGAGCCGGGAGGACAGCGGGCAGTCCCAGCGGAGTACATATCCCTGGAAAGCTACGCGATGTTCTCCTTTGCCGCAGCATTTAAGGCAGTGGTGGCCAACTAAGTTGATATGGAGGGCCACAAGTGCGGCCCTCTGCATCACTAAAGGGCCACACATAACATTTTCAATCTATACTGACTTGTATAAGCATTTTATAATGAAGAAATTACAGCAGGCATAGCTAGAAAACATTATTTTTTTAATTTTAAATAAACTTGTTTTAAATTATACCTCAAGCATTAGAGAACACTGTAGTTTGGTAATCCAGGATGAGGATCTGTCAGCCAGGGATTGGTGGACAGGTGAGTTGCTATGCATAGTTAGGTTTCGGTGGCCACAAATGGAGGACTGAGGGGGCCGTCAAACAACACCCAAAGGGCCGCATGCAGCCCCTTGGCCTCAGGTAGGGCACCTGGGATTTAAGGGGTTGTGCTGTGTCGTGGCGATGTGGGAGGAGGAGGCAGTGTACATTTTACACTACTGCGACTGCCCGTACTGTGCCAACATACAGGGCACAATGCTAAGGAGGTTAAAACGTTAGTATTGGTTGCAAATATTCTTATCACAATAAATGTTTCTGAATATCGGCACAATATAGTGCTATATCTTTGTAATCGCAAATATAAAAATTTTTACATGAATACCGTGCATTGTGTTAGCGATATGAGCATGTACAAGTGCTGATTTGCGCAGTGAAGGCAATAAAGACTATATATTGCGAATTTAGAATTCACAAATTTATGAATTTTGTGAATATTTGGCAAACAAGTTGAGATATTTTGCCAATATAAATATTGCCTATGCTGCTTATCACTAGTGAATATTAATCGCGAATATCGGCAATTCGGAAATTCGCGAAGATGGTGAATATATTGCCGAATATTCGCAATTCCGGATATTCTGTATTTTTTTTCCATTACACACACCTCTCAATGCAAGTGGACAAATGGGAAGGCTGCAACAAGAGCTTAGCAACACTCCCTGCGACCATCAACAGTTTTTAAATCCAATATTGGGGTAATGCGAATATACGGAATATTGCGAAAATCTGCACTTTAGAAAATTCGTGAAAATCACTTAGATGGCGTCCAAAATTCGCAATTTTTTTTCAACACGCTCAATGCAAGTTAAACATATATTCGCGAATATATAAAAAACTGCCGATATTCGCAATAAGAAGAATATTGCCGAATGCGAATATTTTCCAAATGTTTTCCCAAAAATTCGCAGCATGCCGCGAATACGAATGTTGCCTATGCCGCTCATCACTACTTATCACTATAAAACATCTCTCATGTGTTTTCAACATCACAGTTAGGCAGTAGGATTTTCCTTGCGAAATGGAGCATGTGTGTCTGACGTAGACCAGAGGCCTAACACACTAGCAATCCAGGGTTTGAGTGGTAATGTGTGTAACTGTGTAAAAGTGTAACTGTGTAATTTAAGCTATATTTCCACTGCATCAAAACTGCTGCGTTTGATCCATGTCAGTCATGGGGGAACTACTCCTTAAGACCAGATTCTTCACCAAAATGTGGAGATGCTGAAGTTATTACACTAAACGGATTAGTTTGGGGACAAATGCAAGGGTTGGATGAGCCATAAAACTGGAGCCATGCAGGTTAATCGCCACTCTAGTACCTTACTACCTTCAAAGCCATTTTCTTGAAAGAAACACCCCCTTATGGAC
>CM070035.1:131361862-131374492 GCA_036250615.1 Ptychadena robeensis
TCTCTTCAGAACACAAGCCCTTTTATTATAACACAAAACTTACCTTTTCACCCTAAAACAACTTGTTGTCTGAGAGCTGTAATTGGATGTTTTCTTTTTTTCAAATCCATGCGTTTCTTCTGCCATACTGTCCAATCTCTCCAACAAGAGAAAAATAATACTAAAGGCTGCCATACACGGGTCGGATTCGCACCTGATTCCGGCCCGATCGATTCCGGGCGCGTGCACGCGAAACGATCGGGCCGGAATCCCGTGCAGCCCACCTTGTCCGTCCGATCGGGTCCGACTGATCGGGGGCTCAGAATCGGATCCGCCAGAGAACCAACCTGTTGGTCTTTCGGGTCCGATTCTGCCCAGATCAGCGGGAGTTGCATTCCGGGAGGTGATCAATCGGACACGGATCCGGCAGGACAAGGTGGTATGCAGCGATCGGATTCCTTAATTGGCCAATCGATCACACCTGAGGATCCCGGCGGAATCGCCGGAATCGATCGGATGGTGAATCGATCAGCCAGGGAATCCGTGCCGTGTATGGCTAGCTTAAGAATTGTTACAATTTGTTACCTCTGCTTCACACCGCCGTGCACATTTCTATGAAATCCACAGCAGCACATGCATTTTGCTTCCTTGCCTCATGTTGTATTTGACCATAAATTAGATGTGAATGGACTATAAAATATTTAGCTGTCTGTAGATTTGCTATTTTTCAATTTCCTTTAACAAGGTGACAATTCAAACCTGTAAACTTGATGGGCAATGTACTTGATGGACATGCATTAACATATATATGTATATACATGTATATGTTAATGCATGTCCATCAAGTGCACATTATATACACTGGTCCTGTAGAATTTAGATCATGTAGAAGTATATATTTGGGACCAGCAACTGATAAGCTAAATCCAAATGCCTACTTTAAGAGCAAGATTCATAAAAAAAGTACAGTAAATCAAGAGTTTTAAACCTTAACACACTACAGTATAGACCAGGGCTCTTTAAACATAAATTTGAAAGGTCAGCTTACCAAATTTCCATTCAGTCTGAGGTCCGGAAAAGTAAAAGTCAAATTCCAAAACTCCAAAAAAAGGCAATCGCCAAACTTTCGAACTATGCATGCTTATACCCCTCGTCGCCTGATGATAGACGGAGAGCGGCACCTGATGTTCCAATCCGCCCACCTGTTGCAACATCACAGTGTAGTGATGGGAATTTGGGCTCTTATCAAAGCTTCAGCTCTTTTGGATCCAAAACGGCTCCCGAACCGCTCTTTGTTTAGTATCACTAAAGCCCCCCATACACGCTTAGATTTTATGGCCGACCGATCGCAGATTTAAAGATCAGCACCCGATTTTTTGCCTGACCAGTCGCCGACCGATCAGCGATCAGGAGATCGGTCAGCCATAAAATCTAAGCATGTATGGGGGGCTTTAGATATTTTTATTTTGCCTTATTATGATGGGATTATGTCATCGCGCTGGCTGAGATATTGTGCTACCCTGAAATATTTTGCTACCCTTACAACTGTCCATATAGAGATAGCCCTAGTTTTGGGGCTTTTCAGGGTTAATCTTCCAAATTGCGGGTTTCAAGGTTAGGGGTTTGGGGGGGGGGGTTAAGGTTAGGGGGATTGGTGCTTGATTGGATTGGTGATTGGTTAAGTTTAGAGGTTTAGGGGGGTTAAAAGTCAATCTAACCTCCCCATTCCCCTAACCTTAACACTCGGAACCCCCTAACCTTAAATAATAATAATTCCTGCAACTGGGCATTATAAAAAACGCATGCGTGTGAATCGTAACATTGGTCTTCTATGAGAAAAGCAGTACTGTAAAAACACTTGCATAAAAAAACACATGTGCTTACAAAAACGCAACGGCGCGTATATAGCATGAAAGAGCCCTAAGGCTATGTTTCCACTAGGTCAAAATTGATGCACATCAAAAAATGTTAATGTTCCACAACACAATGGCTACAACTGCTCATTATGCATGGGTGCTGTAGACTTGCAACTTCCTTTTTTTGAAAAGAATGTGTAGTCTATAAGCTGTAAACAATGTATTAGTGCAATTAGGTCTAAAGTCGCCCCCATAGTTTCAAGTACGGTAATAGGGATTTTTTTAATCTAGTAGATCATAACAAGGACTAGATCTAGGATACCAGTACCCAATATTCACTTTCAGAAAAAAAAATATTCTATCTAACCCTATACTGGACCAAAGGAAAATTAGGAGACAAATGTTTTTGCACTTGTCTACCATAGTTGTTTAGCTCCCTACATGTGTAAAATCTGTATTATGTGTTTTTTAAGCAAATTATTTTGTCAGTTTTGCTTTTCATATCATGGTTATACATTTTCCACAACCATGACAAACAGACCGTTTCTTATACAGCTGTCAGACTAAATCTGATCACAAAGCCAATATGAAGATGAGACCAAAACAAGTTTCATCAGCCTTGAAATTTAAAAGCAACCTCAAAGGAAATTAATCTTAAAGCTTTTGTATGTGAATGGCTGGCTGCCATTTTCAGGCTTCATGCTTCCATTCTGAGTGCAGCAAGCCATGCAAAAAATATTATGAATTATGACAATACATGTTGTGCTTCAGTGTTTCATTGTCTCATACAGAAGTGTACCATATTTCTCTGACAATTGCAAGCAGATTTAATTTAGGTTATTAACGTTAACAACATGTTGGCTTTTTGCCAAAATTGAAAGTATGGGAAAAGCCTGATCACTTCACAACTTGAAAAGCAGTACATTGGTAAGAGAGCAGTTCTGTTAGTTCCCATGTATTACAGTTATTTGGGGAACTCCTTCTTGTGTATATGATTTCACAGACCACTTGTAAACATTCCAAGGAGCCAACAAGTTCTATTAAACACATAATCACACTCTGCTTTATTGGAGACTGACATGGTGCGAAAAAATTTCTTGTTTCCAAATATAGAACAACACTGTATAGAAATGATTACATACATCTAAACACTAAGATGTGGTAAACTCCTAAAGATGTATGAAATTTGAAAAGCGAGATATTTTAAGCCTTTTTTTGTTATCATTTTGATGATTATGGCTTACAGCTCACAAAAATATTTAGAATATTACATGAAATAAAAAAAACCATTTCATTTGAAACCTTTGAAAAATATAATCATGCATATGTACTCAGTTTGGACCCCTTTTGCATTAATTACTGCCTCAATATGATGTGGCATGGATGATATCAGCCTGTCAACATGGTTCCCCAAATCAATAGATGAGAGCAAATTTTGCATCTCATTTGGAAACCAAGGACAAGAGTCTGGAGGTTGAATAGAGAGCCACACAGTCCAAGATGCTTGAAGTCCAGTGTGAAGATTCTACAGTCTGTGTTGATTTATGGAGCCATGTCATCTTAGTTAGTTGGTTAGTCCACTGTGCTTCATTAAGTCCAGAGTCAACTGGTCGTCTACCAGTAGAATTTGGAGCACTTCATGCTTCTTTCTGCAGACACAGAGTTTTATGGAGATACTAACTTCATTTTCCTGCAGGACTTGGCACCTGCCAAAATACCAAAACCTGGTTTAATGACCATGGGATTACTGTGCTTGATTGGCCAGCAAATTCACCTGACCTGAACCCCATAGGGAATCTATGGAACATTGCCAAGAAAAAGATGAGATACATGAGAACCAACAATGCAGAATTCCACTAGTGAAGCATCCTGGTCTTCCATAACACTTCAGCAGTGCCACAGCATCCATGCCATGCTGCATTGAGGGGCCCAAACCAAGTACTAAGTACATATACTGTACATGACAAGCTATAAGCCATAATCATCAAAATTATATAGTCTTGAAATAAAAAAATAAAGGCTTGAATTATCTCGCTTGTCATGTAATCAGTCTATTTTATATATTTGTTTCTTTTAAGTTGAATAATGGAAATACAGGAACTTTTGGACGATATTCAAATTTTTAGCAAATCACTTTTGATTGCTGTACTAAACATATAAAAACAATTCATTTTGATCTTAAAAAAGATAAATCTGTATTCACTTTCAATACTCAATTCTGTGTGAGAGAAATTTAAAAAGCTGGGTGTTTTGAGTATTTATGTAATTTATGTAAATTAATGTTCTCTACTCCCATAGTAAACATCACCTTTGTGTTCATTTTCATGTTAATGGAAATGATATGCATTCATTAATTTAGGGAAAACCTATAATTTATAGTAGTCATGGGCAAACTATGGCTTTTTAATCCATGTTGCACTGTGCTACATCTTGCCCGGTGTGTACAAGTTGCCATTAGGCCCGTCTACAAGGCTGTAACACTGTGTTGTGCTAACAGCTTTCTATTTCCACTGAAATTATTAGTGAGATGTCCAGGAAATGCATTGCGAAAATAATTTATATAATAAGTATTTCAATTTCATGCTTTACTACCTAAAGACCAAAACCTTTCATATTATGTTAAGTATACAGTGAAGTTGGACAAAATACTGGTGGCGTCCTCTGTGCTGTCTTCAGCATAACATGCTGCCAGCTCCTTTCTGCCTGAACATAAATACACATCTGGCTACAGATATGGAGTAATCAAAACTAAAGACAGGAATGAAAAAAAAATTTAGGTTCTGAAAAGAAAATGTTCTACCGGCTCTCTGTTTTAATTATTCACCCGAAGAATCAGCCTGATGATTCCTAAGTTGATGTGCTGATATTTAGTAGATTTGTCTATATACATGTATGTCCAGATCTATAACACCTGACTGGGATTTGGAAAGTATAAGAAAGAGTTATCATTTTCATTTTGTGTGAAACGTTCCATTAGGGAAAGCAAGTTGATAGGAAGAAGTCAGATTTGGACTTTTATCTTTGGGAATTCTGTTATGACAGCAGAGCTGATCTAGCAGTTGGAAAAAGCGTACCTAGTAATTAGTCTATGCCTTTCACTCAGCAGTTCATTATTCATGTTGTAAAACCCTATGTCATGTTCCTGAAGCCCAGGGTAGCTGTAGCAAACTCATTTTCCTGTGCCAAACTGTATATCAGCCAACATTTATTTGACAGTTTGTTACCAAAAAACTTTACTTTGTTGGAGCCACAATTCAGGTTTATGTGTGAAAAAACTCAAGTGAAACCCTGCTGTCTATACAGCTGCTCGAAACAGTTTGTATTGTGTCAACAGTGTAATGGTATAGCCCTATGATTTGATTTAGAACATGTGCCAGGAAAAAGAGCTGAAAATATCATTGAAAAGACAAGACCCTGACCAAGTAAATGCTTAATGATACATATGAAAGAGATATTGTATAGAGGGTAGGGAAGGGATATTAATGCACTGTACCAAACAGAGGTTTTATTCTTTGTAAGTAAAGTACAAGTACATTATTTGGTATCCTTAAAACCTGGTGATTTTTACTTTATTCTGTCTGGCTCTAACACTGTAGACCATACATATAGATTGTTAAAATACACTATATAGATAAAGGTATTGGTACACATGGCCTTTAAATATGGAGTACAAACTTTAACAACTTCATGTCTTCTGAGAAGTCTTTCCACGTTTTTATTCAGGTTTTTAGCTGGCATTCCTAACAGATAGGTGTCTACTTCCATATCTAATTCCCTTTCCATCACCTTTTCTATCACCTCCCTTAATTGTTTCCATGTTACTCCAATTTTAGGACATGTCCAGAAGATATGTTCCATTGTGCCTTTGCCTCTTTGGCATCTCCAGCATCTATCGGAGGCCTGTGGGTAGATCTTATGTAACCTCTCGGGGGTATAGTACCAATTAAACAATATTTTATATCAATTTTCCTTGACTTGACTAACGTACTAATCGATGCCCTTCCAGCATTTCGCCAGATCTTTTCCCATTGTTCCCTCGTGTATTCTCTCCCCACTATTTCTCCCATTTATCCATGTATGGGAACCTCCATTCCCTCCCCGCTACCAGGGCCCGATAGATGCTGGAGATGCTTCCTCTAATCTGCGACTCTTTTTTGCATAATTTTGCAAAAGCTGTGGGTTCTGGGAGTGTCAACATATTGGTTTTTCCTAGCAGGTTGGTTTTTCCTAGCATGGTTCCTAACATGGTTTTTGGAGTATGTCTATGGGTCTTTTTGCCCACTGATCCTGAAGCGTGTTTAAGGTGAGTTTAAGTTTAGTTGTAAGCACAGATGTTATACAAGAATGCTCATAATGCCATCTATCATCCAGTCCATCTCGAATATGGTTGTTGGAGTTGAGGTCAGGGCTTTGTGTCCATACCACTTTCATACAACACTTATCCAACCAATTCTTTATGCATTGGGGCACAATTATGCTAGAACATGCTAGAACAGATCATGGTCTCCTAAAACTGTTTCCACAAATGAGTAAACACAGAATTGTATAAAATATATTGATATGCTGCAAAATTAAGTAAGTTAGTTTATTTGAACTAAGGGGCACAGCCTAACCCCTAAAAAGGGAGCCCCATACCATTAACAATGCTTCATTCCAAAGAAGTTTTAAAATATGTGTTTAGCTAATATATAAATTAGAAAACTAAGGAACAGGTATCCATCAAGATTGTTTCCTAGACTTTTAAGGCAAAATAGTATAATTTAAGTGCAATTATTAAAATTTTGGTTTAGAAACATGATTAAAAACAACCAAAAAATAGCCAAATCAATTCCATCCTACATAGGTCACAGTATATAATTTGCACATATCACATGGTAGATTACCTACTTGCTCTTATTGATGTAGGATCTTCTTTTAAATAATGACAACAGAGGCATTTATCCATGCATTTATTGGTATACTGTTAAATTATGAAATACTGACATTTTGATGATTTCCAGATATAACCTCCAAAAAATCCCTGATGAAGTCCCTTAATGGGATGAAACGTGTTGGAGCACTTGGAGTAAACTATATAGGACTTTTTCTGGATCACCAGAATGTATGCCAAGGATTTTTAAACTGTAATGTTTTATGTGTGGAGAACTAAAATGGCCCTGACTGGGTATTGAGGCATTCAGTCACTCCCATGTCGTGTATGTTGATTGTAAAGATGTGCCAATAAATGGTAAACGTCAATCTCTAGACCGGAACTCATTTATTACAGATACTCACCGTTAAAGTCCACTAGGGTTGGCCACCCTTGGGGTTCAGTTCCCCCCCCCACCCTCTTTCTCCATTTTACCTACTTGGTGCATCACATAATTATATTCAAACACACACCCAGCACGTTTCACGGATGGCTGCTTCATCAGGGGTTATGTGCAAATCTAAGTTTGTATATTTAAAGTTATTTATAGAACCCATTACCCATGATAAGCTAGTGTTGGAATAGACACTCACAAAGAGGAATGAGGACACCAAATACGAACAAGGAATCAGCTTTGCACACTGGGATCTTATAATCTCAGAGTTCTGACAAGATCTAGTCCCTGGCGTGCCTGGTGTAGTTAGCTTCCTGTGTCTCACAATTACTGTATTTAAATGTATCTGTAAAGAAAGTTGTATTGTTTATTTTTGAAAAAAAAATATAAAAAGATATAGAAAAATAGTCTCCTCCTTGAAAACAATCTGACAACTTCTGACCTTAAACATATAGTTTATAGTGCTTAAACTATTAACAACATCAGCTGAAATGCGAGTCATGCGAGTAACATATTAGATTTCCATTAGAAAGCAATGCGTTTAATTATTACCCACTGAAGTGTGCTGCTTAAACCCTAATAAAGCTTACAGAAAATAAGTAAGCTATTTATTAACATTTGCCACTTTATTTTAGATTTCCTGTTAGAGCTCACCTTTGACACTTCTTGGACTGACGCACATTGTTTTTCTTTATCTTTTTTTAGATTATAAAAAGTTACATAAATGGAAAGGAGAATAAGTACTCAAGTTGTTAGATGTACAGTCCAACCAATTGTAAATTGAAAATTTACCCTTTAAGCACAACTTTGGATGGAGGGCAACCCAAAAAAGTGAAGGGTTTACTTGTGATCACATGCTGTATTAGTGAAGATAGCCAAAATTTAGTTGCGCATACTTTAGGCCAGTGGTTCCTAAACTTTGGGGGGGGGGGGGGCAAGGTATCCAGGGGGGAACCGGCCCTCATTCATTACCTGTGTTGAATAGGGAGGGGGATCAATAATGTTCCTAAAAAGAAAAAGGGGGCCCTGCAAGGAAAGTTTGTAAACCACTGCTGTAGGCCATCTTTTACAAGGTTAGAGACATAAGGAATGACTTACTATGCCAAGACAAACATGGCAGGTGCTGTGTCCAGTATGTTTAAGGACATATACATTCCAGTTCAAAAAAGGAAGAAACAATGGTAGAAAAATGCAAAACTTAAACAAAAATCTGTTCTGAGGGCAATTGGGTAAAGTCTGCTGTGTGAGCACAACAAACGTAATACACAAAAAGGACAGAAATTGTGAAAACCTTATTAAACACCTTAAAAAAACTGTAATAAAGATCAAAGGGCATTCCCTGTCATGCAAAAAAATCAATCTTCCTGAAATACCTTACATTTGAAACAACGTTTTGCCAAGTTACCCCAGGGAGGTATCATGACCCCTGTGATATTAAACAACATGTTGCATTCCCAGTCAGGAATTACACCTATAATCCTTTTATAAGGATTAAACTAAAATCTTTAAAAATCTCAGCAGAAACTAAACTTCATAAACACCCTGGTGTTTTCTCTCTTGTTCAAGCCATTTAATTAAAGTAAAGTTTTCATCATTGCAGATCCATGAAGAACAGAATCTAAGGGCTACACGGAATTGCAGAAATGTGAGAGAGCGAAAATGTGAAGAAAGAGAAAATAATGTAAGTCTAGTCTTACTGGTTGCAGTTGTTATTGACCCCCCTTTGTGTTCTATGCAGCATCACTGTTGTATATGACATTGTCCAGCTGATTCACAGAAAGGAATATCCTTTTCTATGCCTCCGTTTTTTAGCTGGCTTTGATGTTTCAGGCGGACACTAGCTGCTCGTGATAACTAGATACCACAAGCCAAGTAATAAATTTAATCGACTGTATTATAATACACTAAATTTATGACTCGTTAAGGCATCCAAGCTGTTAACTCGTTCAACTGAGTAAATTAAGCTTCGCAACAATGACGACCTTCCTCTGTTGAGAGCCAAAGCAAACATGACACTGATAGGTATTGCAAGGAAATGATAAAGTGAAATATTAAAGAAGCAGTGTCTACCACAAGCCTCTTACATACCCATTGACTACAATTGCGGATTTATTCTCGTAAAATAAATATTTACTGCTGAAATGGTGCTGTATTTTTATGTATGCTGTTATATTTTCTTTTACAGCTTTTTAAATGAATATTTAGGCGTAGTGCTCTTGCTCCTGTACTTATAAAGCTGAACCTAAATCTCACCTTAAATCCTTGTACAATTGTACATGATTATCTTCTGTACCCTACTCTGATTTTAGTACATAGTCACAATATGAAAAACAATGTAAAAAAAAGGCATCATCCAGCCCTTTTCCCAATATTGTTGTCCCAGCCCGTCCCTTCATTAATTGGAATCAAGCTGTTTCAGTGTTTTGTCCTGTTTTTTTTAAAGCTATGTACCACCCTGTTGGCCTCTCCTACCAGCTATGATTTTCCTGAAAAACAAAGTCACAAATTAATAA
The DNA here is from genome assembly GCA_036250615.1 of Ptychadena robeensis. Lineage (NCBI taxonomy): Eukaryota > Metazoa > Chordata > Amphibia > Anura > Ptychadenidae > Ptychadena > Ptychadena robeensis. The sequence goes on from CM070035.1 coordinate 131,371,514, forward strand.
AATGCATCATTTGAATGATAAAATCTCTTAAATACTTATTTGGTATGAAAGATTTCAAAACAGTGTGTATTCATATTTATGTTTGTTTATAATGACATTTTTACATATTACAATTAGAAATGTGTTTTGTTTTTGTTTCACTTTGAATTGTATTGGATACAGTTATCACTGTAGCCAATATAATGTCATTTACAATGCAATGCAATTACAATACAATACTTCATGGTGTGAAGTTGTATACTTCAATACTTCATGGACTTCATGCTGTTGTTGCTCCCAATATTCTCTTAGACAACCTCGTGAGAACCACGTGAGAAGTGGAACGAAAATCATACATGATTACAAATTTTTTTTACAAATAGATATCTGCAAAGTGGGGTGTGCGTAATTATTCAGCCCCCTTTGGTCTGAGTGCAGTCAGTTGCCCATAGATGAGTGCTAATGACAAAATAGAGTGCATCTGTGTGTAATCTAATGGCAGTACAGGGATAAAGTTATTGAGAAATGTAAAGCAGGCTTAGGCTACAAAAAGATTTCCAAAGCCTTGAACATCCCACGGAGCACTGTTCAAGCGATCATTCAGAAATGGAAGGAGTATGGCACAACTGTAAACTTACCAAGACAAGGCCGTCCACCTAAACGCACAGGCCGAACAAGGAGAGCGCTGATCAGAAATGCAGTCAAGAGGCCCATGGTGACTCTGGATGAGCTGCAGAGATCTACAGCTCAGGTGGGGGAATCTGTCCATAGGACAACTATTAGTCATGCACTGCACAAAGTTGGCCTTTATGGAAGAGTGGCAAGAAGAACACCATTGGTAACAGAAAAGCATAAGAAGTCCTGTTTTCAGTTTGCCAAAAGCCATGTGGGGGACACAGCAAACATGTGGAAGAAGGTGCTCTGGTCAGATGAGACCAAAATGGACGTTTTTGGCCAAAATGCAAAACGCTAGGTGTGGTGGAAAACTAACACTGCACATCACTCTGAACAAACCATCCCCATTGTCAAATATGGTGGTGGCAGCATCATGCTCTGGGGTGCTTCTCTTCAGCAGGGACAGGGAAGCTGCTCATAGTTGATGGGAAGATGGATGAAGCCAAACACAGGGCAATCTTGGAAGAAAACCTCTTGGAGTCTGTAAAAGACTTGAGACTGGGGCAGAGGTTCACCTTCCAGCAGGAAAACGACCCTAAACATAAAGCCAAGGCAACAATGGAATGGTTTAAAACAAAACATATCCATGTGTTAGAATGTTAGTCAAAGTCCAGATCTAAATCCAATCGAGAATCTGTGGCAAGATCTAAAAACTGCTGTTCACAAACGCTGTCTATCTAATCTGACTGAGCTGGAGCGGTTTTGCAAAGGAGAATGGGCAATGATTTCAGTCTCTAGATATGCAAAGCTGGTAGAGACATACCCTAAAAGACTGGCAGCTGTAATTGCAGCAAAAGTTGGTTCTACAAAGTATTGAAAGATTACGCACACCCCACTTTGCAGCTATTTATTTGTAAAAAAAAAATTGGAATCATGTATGATTTTCATTCCACTTCTCACGTGTACACCACTTTGTATTGGTCTTTCACAGGGAATTCCAATAAAATTGATTCATGTCATGTAATGTGACAAAATGTGGAAAAGAAAACTTTTGCAAGCCATTGTATACATAATTATGGGACCACATCAGCAACTTTTTTGTCACATCTAGGACATAAAGACAGACCCATGGGATTGAGAAAAATATGAGTAGCTGGTGACTAGATCTACAGTGCTGCACACTGGGGCCTTTCACATATATAGTGGCCATGTAAATTTTCATGAATGCATGCTGACACAGGCAACACAGCTGGGGCAAGTGACATTCCAATAGAAGTATGTCAGTATAAATCTAATTCTAAGACTAAAAGTCTTGTAACAATCTAAAGTCAGGCTCAAAACAGCAAGCAGAACACAGACAATGCATAAACAATTGTAGCGGAGAGGGAGCAAGCACAACCATAATCAGGAAGAACCTGAGGTCAGTTGCCAATGGTGTGAAGTTGGAAATGAAGCACGATAAATAGTTGTCGAGTGATCAGCAGCCAAAGGAAGGAGGAACTGCAAAGACATGGCTTTAATTGTAGGTAAATGGCATGGGGCCAGCAAAAACTGCTGCATCCAGACACCAAAGCATTCCTGGGTTTGGATCCTGAAAAATTTAACAGTACTATTTAAACACGTTTCCAATCTTCTCCTGTCCATCAATAAGCAGTTGCAAGTCCTTAAGTAAAACACCGGCCTCACAATGTTAATGAAAGTTTATTCCACAGTGAGAAAAGCAAATCTGCCTTGGTAGCATAGCAGGGTTGATATATCTCTGGTCTATAGCTGATACAGAATGCCTAGGGCAGAGTGTCTGCTTATTAAGCACCAAAGTTAAAATCAGATTATTGCTTTTGTAATTTACATAAACAAATACAAAACAAATACCGTACACACTTAAGTTTTTGTTCAAGCTTAATCTCTTTGGTTATTAGAAAAAACTAGTTAGTAGTCATTTGTGTAATAATTGTTTTAGACAGCTATGACAGAAGCCAATGTGTGTAGATCAGTGGTAGGCAAACTTGACCAAAGAGCCAAATTGCAACGGTGTAGCGATTGAAATACATGTTGAGAGCCGGAGGGGGTTTGCACTGTCAAAATGTAAAAATTGCGTCTTTTTTCCCCAAAAACATTCTAGAATTAACTTAATAAACTTAATAAGTCTTTGTTAAGCTTAAAACTTAATATCCTACTTAACAACAATATAATTTAAAAAACAATGTATTACAATATACTGACAACCCCTGTGAACAATGGTTTTGCATCTCCTTGGAAAGTTTGCATAAGTCAGGTTTGCATGTTGTTATTTTAGTCACAAAGCCCCCCTTAAATGTAAGCCCATCCCTTGATGGTAGACCCAGAGCCCCCACTTATTTGTAGCCACAAAGCCCCCTCCATATA